>BLSH010459181.1:857329-876405 GCA_018402905.1 Glandirana rugosa | reverse complement strand
TCTTAGACACGACTTAAGCCTCTCGAGTCACGGCCTTGTTCAAGGTCGTGACTTGAGGCCATTGACGGCGAACTGTCTCCGCGCGACCCGTGAGTATTGTGGAAGGGGCGTAGAGATACGCCACTAGCAGGGGGGGTGACTCACTCGGACGTGTAAAGAGGCGTGTGTCTTGAGTGACTCTTACGAGGAGGAGCCGAGAGTACATATGTCTGTACTCCCCCTCCTCGGCCCCTCCTCTCTGTAATGTGACGTTCTCGGCGCCCAGCACATATCCTCTTAACCCCCCTCCCTCCCATCACTTCTCCATGTGTCCATTCCTGTTTCCCCTCGACTATGCAAAAACTATTCACAGACCTCATCAGCGCGGCTCTTGCAGTGTAATGTCTCTCCTCCCCGGCTCCTCCCCCTCATGTCTGTATACATGAGAGCCGAGGAGGAGCATTCTCAGTGAGTTCTGTGTGCGGAGAAATGTGCAGGCTCACTCAGTGGGGGGGACGATCACCGCATAGAGATGCGGGGAAGGTGTTATGAGTGCCCAGCGCGCCTCTGTCAAGCGGCAGTTACCGGAGTTCAGTGCTGGAACTTGTTCCGGCACTGAGCTCTCCGAATTCAGCACAGATTCTCCAGGTCAGGGGTACCTGGAGCCTCTCATGGGGCCCCCCTCTGATGCCGAGCCCTCGGGCGGCGCCCGAATGCCCTAATGGTCAGTCCGCCCCTGCTGCATAATTTTCTTGGGGCTATAATGTTTTTAACATTATTAGCTCTTTTAAACACCAATTTAGGCTTAGGAGCAATGTGTGTCTTGAGTTTGAGATCATTTCAAAGGATCCCCCCAATATTTATCAAGGGTCTTCTTGATGGCCCAAAGCTTGTTGTTATATTTGGTGATAAACATAGGGCCTTTGTGGGTGGAAGGTGAGCCTGCTGTGTTGTTTTCCTTGTTCATTGTCTCCTTGTGATGGGACTCTATCAAGTATTTTTGAAGATATATTTGAAAGGCTAGATTGATCGCTTCTTCCTGATGACCTTTTTTCAAAAATTTTTTGAAGGGGCTTGGACTTGGCCGTGCCTTTCGAAACGCGTTCTGCTTGGCCAGACACAGTGGTAGGCAGCTCCCCACTCGGACAGCTCTGGATCACTCCTACACAGAGTTACACAGCCGGCATGCTCCCCAGGTCTCTCAAGGCTTCCTGCTAACACACGGCGCTTGTGGACTCTTCTACGGGGACACTGCGGCGGCTCTTTTGTGATGCTGGATCTGGAAAGCACCTACCCTCACTAGCACTATGTAAGTGCACCTTATACTGTCAACAATTTGTATTTTAATCGAATAAAATAATGCTGCACTAGGATTCGTCTGCCGCTTCTCTTCCTTTTTTGCCTTCCTTTCGAATTATGTTACAAACAAATGACAGTGTCCATAGATTACATCTTCTAATATCTTTGTGCAATATCACAAATATACACTGGTGCTAAAACCCTCATCTTCTTAAATAGGCTGTTGCGCGGTCATGTAACGCTGTGCCCAAATGAAATTTTTATCACTTTTTTCATATTTTGTTATAAAAGCAGGTAATTTTTCTCCTTCACTGATGGGCACTAAGGAGCTGGCACTGATGGGCACTGACAGGTTGCACTGATGGGCACTGATGAGTCAGGACTGATAGGTGGCACCGATGAGGTGGCACTGACCAGGAGGCACTGATGAGGCTGCACTGATGGGTGGCACTGATAGGCGCAAAGGGGAGGTGGCACTGATAGGCGGCACTAATGGGCACTGGTAGGCGGCACTGATAAGTAACATGATGATGAGGCACTGATGGGCACTGATTGGCAGCACTGATGGGCCCTGATAGGTGGCACTGGTGGGCACTGATTAGCAGTACTGATGAGCATTGATAGATGGCACTGGTGGGCACTGATTAGCGGCACTGGAGGGCACTGATTAGCGGCACTGGAGGGCACTGATTAGCAGCACTGGTGGGCACTAAGGGGACCAATGTCCTTCTAACAGAAGCCGGTTGATGGCTTTCTTCTTTTCTTCACATTGACAGTGTGAGGGGAAAAAAAGCCAATAACCGGCTTCTGTTTACTTCTGTGATTAGCTGTCATTGGCTGACAGCTGATCATGTAGTAGAGAGCCCGCTGTCATTGGCCCTTTACCCCCATCTGTAATGAGCCAAGACGATAGGACCCCTGGGGCGTGCGGGCAGCACGGGAATGGGAGGACGTCTATGTACGCCCTCCCGGCATTTTAAGCCGGCGCTGTAGCCGTCTTTCGGCTATAGCATGGGCTCCAGGTGGTTATTCAAAAGGTCGTGCAGAGCATGTCCCCTTTAAAGCCAGGAAAGGGCTAACTCCATAGATAAATTCAGCTCGCACAGTGCTAAGATCGCCCCACATGCTGATTAACTCAAAGAAGATAAAAGGAAACCATAGTGCTTTCCATAACATCCAGTAACTTTATTATAAAGACAAAAGTTACACTCACATGTGTTTAAAAACTATCAGGCTCATTTATTGACTTTAGGTAAACACCTCTCAAGGGATTGTGCAGTACAAACTCTCACCATTTGCAGAGACACTCTGTACAATCCCCTCCAGGTAGTCATAGACAGCACCTCCCACAATCTCTTTGTTCCGCCCAACCAGTTTAGTCATTTGTGAGGTCATCAGGGTCGCACACTGATTGCCCCCACACTCAAAGGTTAAATGCTCATTTAGGTCAAGGGGACCAGAAAAAGCACTTTTATTTACCCGATCCTTCACTTTCAGCTAGCTCCCCTGTGCTCTGGCACCTGACAACTTACACACACATAGACAGTGACAATGTTTTTTATCCATTTTTCCATTTTTCACACAGCACTCCACGAGTCATGTAAAAGTGATTGGGCAGCTCTACAGCCAAAGGAAACCAACTAAAGTAAATACCCCTATAAAACAAGATAGTGCAAACAACACTGCGGCCTAAATACAGTGTGTGGACTCTGTCTAGCCATTGGCCAGAGGAATTTTTAGTGGGTCTGCTGGTGGAGGTGGGGCCCTTAAACTCACATTGCAGCACTAATCTTCATAGTAGGGTTGCCACTTTGTCTTCAAGCCAAACCCGAACACTTTAGTGGCACACAGTACATTTCTTTTTTGTTTTAGTATATACTATAGGATTGTAACAGACCTGGGACACCTTTGGGCACTCCAAAGACAATAGTAATGCGGCGCACATAGTGCCCCCTCACCCTCCTGTCAAGCCCTGTTCCGAACCACATTCCTGTCTGAATAATGTGTCTTGGTTTCAGGTAGACTGAAAACCAGACACATGATTCAAAATCCGGACTGTCCGGATGAATCACGGACAGGTGGCAACCATACAAAGTAAGGGTATGTGTAATCCACAGGTTATGGAGGGAATAATCCCACAGGGAGCTCTACTGAGGATAGCAAGTAAGTTTAATACAGTACAAATAAGAGTGGCCAAAAAACATGGTCACTCCTCTAGGCTAGATGGAGGTGGATGAGGCAGGCCACACTATTTGCTTCGCAGATGAGATGTAGGCCTCACAGTCTGTCTGTTGCAATACCAAGGGTCTGTGGAAGAGATTGTCCCCAGCAAGTAGCCCCACTGGGCTGGATATCTGAAGATGGGCAGGAAGCCACAGGCCATGTATTTGTTACATCTGTCCAGCTTTATTTAGGTTTCACTTGCCAAAGTATTTAAGTCCTTTAAGTATAGTCCTGCTCTTTAGTAATAGATACCCATAGGCCATGTATCTGTTACAGCTCTGTCAAGCTCTGTTCAGGTTTTGCTCATTTCCGGCCTTGTCACACTTGCTTGTTACTGCTCTGTTCAGGATTTGTTCAGTTTCCCGCCTTGATGCACTTGCTTGCTACTGCTCAGTCCTGGGGCTAAGACTTGGTGCCAGCTGCAGTGGAGAGTTCTGGGAACCACTAGGATTTATGGCCTTTTTCGACCATCAGAAGCTCTGGTGAAGATCAACTTGTACATGGATTCTGTGCACTGGAAGAGCCCACATCACCTAGCAGAGGATGTCTTAACAGTATCCTTCACCATGAACAAGGTAAACACAAGGGTCAGGCTCTGTAGCATGCAATAAGAGGCTGGCAGGTGAAAACAGTACTTGGCTGCAGTCCAGTTGCCCTGCTGCTCACTGCCTGCTATCTCTTATTGCACAGCACTCTTATCCCCCTCCTTGCTACTTGGTCTCCCCACCACACACAGCACTCCTCTTGCTCCTGCCAGCTCACTCTCCCATCTCTCCCTCCTATTGGTCTTCCCGCAACGGTGGGTAACGTCCTAGTCTAGCTGCTGATGCAGCCAATCACAATTCCCTTCTCCCCTCTTCTGCCTCTACCGGCCACACTGTCCTGTTCTGGTTGAAGAAGAGTGACAAAATACAGTGGTGAGAATGCCCAGGCTGTGTGGCTCCAGCAGCCTAAAGGGGCTGTCTGCCAGGGATACATGAGCAGCAACAATCAATTGCAATGGTCTGAAGCACATTTTATCATTCTCTAGGAAAGTGCCACATGGACCTCTCCTAAAACAATTAAAAACACAGTGATGGCATCAGGTCATCAGTGGTCCATCAGGTGTGCCCCTTTTCTTATTTATTTATTTATTATTTATTTTTTATTCTTTAATATAGATCTGTGTTTGTCACAAACATGTTTCTATTCACTTAATATTAATTGACTTGCTACCCGTGCTGGAAGTCTGTTCTAAACATCAATTACTCTTTCGGGAAAAAATACCGGTTAAGGTTATTTTTGAACTTTCCTACTGTTAGTCAAAACTAAACTTGGAAGGTATTATTTTACTGAAAAAGTGTCTGGTACTTGAAACAGACTTCCAAGTAAGTAGTGAGTGGGAAGAAGGAACAGCCATTTTAGGTATAAATCAAATATATATTTGATATAAAGTACATTGGTGATAAAGCAGATGATGTTACATTTTGTATTTCCTTCCTATGTGAAAATGCCCATTTGACACCAGTTTTACACCCCGTAATTTGCCAGATTGTTATCTCAGCTGTGAAAAACCTGTTCAAGCAACATGCCTGATAGGGATGACCACCTACATAGCAAAGACAAATGGACTTCAAAGAGTAGTTAGCTAGGTGCCAACCCCCTTTCAGAATGTATAAATTGTATTGCAATTGTAGCCAAAGCAGAACAATTCTTTGAGACCATTGCCATGTTCTTCATTGTTCTCCCTGACTGTGGCTAGCTACAGCCTTGTATAATAAATATGTTTATTTTTCAATATGGCTTCAGCAGTCAAAATGTTACTGAAACCTAAGAGTATGAGGTTTCCCCTACAGTAGTAATCAATAGTACATGCATTTTAACATGCTTGAATCAAACACTGATTTAAACTTTAAATTTAAACTCAGACAAAAAGATTAAAAAAAGAATGGCACACTTGCCACATTGGTCTATTTATTTAATGAGGAATCAAGTCATGTGTGGCCTTTCAGGGATCCAACTGAGAGAATCTGGTTGGTAGACCTGAGAAATTAGAACTTTATACATATAAGCTGCAGCCTAGTCCTTGCTCCCAAATGTTATTTCAGTTGTTGGTAGCGCTAAGGCTGGCCATACATGTTAGATTTTCTGTACATTTTTCTTTAGATTTACCTTTAACTATGTAGTACAAGGGCCTGTCTAATTGGATAAAATTGAAAGTGTTGTTTAGTTTGGACCTCATATTATATGGTTTATGGTAAATCTAAAGAAAATTGGACAGAAAATCTAACATGTATGGCCAGCCTAATAAGCTGAAGCTTTTTCTGTCTTCCAAAATATCAACACTTGGTGCAGCAACCACTGTAAAAATAACTGCATATGAGGTTGATTTGTACTTGTTTGAATCAATAAATTTGGCTATTTGTTACAAGCTTTGTCTTGCTGTAGCATTAAAATTATTTGTCCACCTATTACCTGTCACCCATCATGTCCTGTTCTCAAAAAGATTGGAGGTCTGCAAAAAATCACTACTATCTGTCACAGTCATGGTTCCTTAAGCCTGTTTAAACAAAGTCTGAAAGCACATGAAATACACATATTTTCTTTTACCTGTATATAGTGGAGATGTTCCTCATATCAAACCCTGATGAGTTTATACGTTCCAGAAATGCTTTTGCAAGATCTTGTGTGATATCATACACTGTATCCAGCTGCTTTGTGGCATTGTCATAGCTAATAAACATGCGGATCTAGGAACGAGTAGAGTGTCATACTCATTAGTTACAGAAAAAGTCTTAGCATATAGAAAGTTTCACTATCTTAGAAAATGTTTCCTAATTTAGACAAATTTTAAGCCGCATTGCTTGCTGAGTGCACATTATCGATTTTAAGGAACAGCTGTGTTTGTGGCCTGCATAAGTCAAGAAATACTTGAAAGAATATGGTTGGGAGTCTACATTATCTATCTATCTATCTATCTATCTATCTATCTATCTATCTATCTATCTATCTATCTATCTATCATTAAAATTACTTTGGCAGATCAAACAGTTCACATATATGTATTTCAACTGTGCATTGTATTCCTTATCTGGAGTCCAACATTAAAGTGTCATTAAACCCAAATCATTATACACTGTTATATCACATTGTGTTCATACTCATTTTGGCACTAGAGCATTCCCTTTCTATAGACTGAAAAATACTGGTTGATCCTGCTGTTCACAGCCCCTTACACATACAGCCATTGCCATATCTACTGAGAAAATGTTTTTTAGCAAACGAAACACGTTGGATCCTGTCCCCCGACTCACTGTTGCCTGGATTTTTATTGATGAGCTCATCTTTATTTTAATCAATGTAAGTGTTTTTAATCCACATTTAATTAATTTTTGCGGTAAATGGAATTACGCTATGGAGTTTTTCCTTGTTCTCATTTTAACTAAAATCATCTGGGAGTGATACCACTTGTCCATTGAAGAGGCATAGGAACCCTCCGAGGGAACCCCGGTACCACCACAGACCGAGAAGGGACTCATCCATAGAAAACCATTGCACTTCTGCTTTCATACTACTATTTTCTGGTAAGCACACCCACATACAGTGGGGATTGTCACAATTTTCTGAGCACTCACTTGAGCACTGTGCACTGTGACGTTTCTTCATCCCCCCGGACCATCTGGATCATCATGTTCTTTGCTGGTACTTTATCAGCCTCTGGTAAGTACAATCACTCACCATTGTGGATTGTCACCATATTGTCAAGTCACCAGTCACTTTAATCGAAGTTCAATCTGGGAGAACGCATTGCATCAGTTTTAAATTTTTCTGCATCCACTATAGATAGATATCCTATATATCTGCATATGAACTTTAAAAGGACTTTACTGTATTGCTATTGAAAGCATGCACTTGTTATTGGTTTATATCTAACATTATACCTACATATGGTCTTACCCCAAGACCACTCTCCCCTTAGCGCTGCATTCTTTGTTCCTCAGTTATCTCCAACTTTGTCTGTTGTCGTGCTAGCTGCTCCCACACACACAACTAGGTAGCGCAGTATTCTCCCAACCTATGTTCCAGTTGCAGTTCCCTTCTAAGCTGTTCATAACTCTTTTTTTAATCTGTGCAGGCCGCATGACTATAAAGTCACACATATGGGCGTATGCACAGTGGTACATAACAGTCCCCTACCACTCTTCCTCCTCTATGTCCTTGTATTGCTAAACACTATGGGGGTGGGATATAAGATGGTGATTAATGGAGGCTCCATCTCCCTGTTAGTCCCAACACATACACACCATAGACACCGGCCGGAGGGGCCTGACACAGCCTGTGATTGGCAGAACCTCCTGCAGATAGCTTTACAGTGTGAACAAAGATATTTGTCAGTCAACTTAAACTCTTCCAACACCATGTTATTGAAAAAATTAATAATTTGCTTTAAAATATAGATTTGCAATAAGCGCTAAAACACTTTTTTGCGATTATTTATTTTGATTCTCAATCGTGAATCGTTTTATCTTTTATGTCATGTGACTGGCACAGAACCAATTAGCTCTGTGCAGACACAGATTCATAGTCCAGACGTTCTCTGTTGCTACAGAGCATAAATCAGTAGAGTACTAGAAACTCCTTCCTTAGATTATTCCCCGAGGATGGGAAAGACCTGGAAAACATCATGTGACCACTGAACAGCAATGATTAATGTGGTTGTAAACTCTTTACAACCACTTTAAACTACAGATAAGCCTATAATCAGGCTTACCTGTAGGTACCCTGCATATCTCCTAAACCTGCACGGTTTAGGAGATATACACTGTACTCGCATGTGCCGACATCATTGGCACATGCGCAGTGAAGAAATGGGCCGTTTCTTCATTGTGATCATGGCGCGACTGGCGACTCCTGCGCGTGACATCGTGCGACTCACCACAGCGCCGGAGTCCGTGGCCCTGGAAGGAAGAGGGGTGAAGATGGACACTTCCTACTGCGGGGACAGCGCAGGCATGGATTGCAGGTAAGTGGCACATAATAGGCTAGTATGTGATGCATACTAGCTTATTATGCTTTTACTTTTCAGAGTAATAAACAGGAAGTAAAACCCATCAGGGTTTACTTCCTCTTTAAATAAGGTACACAGATTTTTTTATATTAACCACTTGACCTCTAGAAGATTTACCACCCCCCCCCCCCCTTCTTGACCAGGCCATTTTTTGTGATACAGCATTGAGTTACTTTAACTGACAATTGTGCAGTCCTGTTTATTTTTCATCAATTTAGGCCAATATGTATTCTGCTACATATTTTTGGTAAAAAAAAATCCCAACAAGTGTATACAATTAGCGTCTACAAACTACAAGCCATGGGATATATTTATGTAATATTTTTTTTTTTTTACTTTTTACTAGAAATGGTGGCACTCAGTGACTTATAGTGGGACTCAGATAATGCGACAGACAAAGCGGGCACTGACACTTTTTGGACACCAGTGGCACTAATACAGTGATCAGTGCTAACAATATGCACTGTCTCTGTACTAATGACACCGGCTCGGAAGGGGTTAACATCAGGGGCAATCAAAGGGTTAACTGTGTGCCTAGCCTGTGCTTTCTCACTGTGGGGGAGGTGCTTGAACTCCTGCTTTGCAGAAACACAGAATCAATGCCTTGCCTACTGAGAGAACGGCAATCTGCCTTGTTTACATAGGCAGAACGCCGTTTTGGCTCTCTGCGGCAACATCAAGTCCGCGGTACCTGCAGATCAGCTGTGTCTAATCACAGCAGGAGTGGGTCCCCGGCAGCGCGCATGCGCGCCCCAGACCCAGAAGTGCAGGATCACCTACTAGGTATGTGATCCTGTGCAGGAGAACCACCGTATATATACAGTATACGGTCGGCAAGCGGTTAAATTAAATACATAGGCATGATCTTTATACATAAATAGAGGGCATAAAACCACACGTGTGTTTATATCTACCAGCATGTGAGTGCAATATCACTTTTTATCTATTAAAATGATTAACTTACTGCACCATGAGCGTTTATCTTTTTATCTACATGACTCATTTTATGGTGAGGAGCAGTCTGTCAGTTATTCTTTGGAGATCATCCCCAATATCTGCCTGTGCTTTATCTGGTCTGGCTTAATGATGATCTTGTGTTGTATATACAGAGGTAAGATTCGAGAGGCTTATGTGACCCCTGTAATAAGGGTCCTGAAGATCTGGTAGGCGGCAGTGTGTGCGGGTGATGGTGGTGGTATATATTTCCCTTATCAGACAAGCTGTAGACTATTATCACCATGTCATCTGTTAAAGGACTTTTAATTAAGTGGACTTTTTATTAGCACTGCACCTTTTTATATATATCTGATCTTTGGCAATTCAACCAATTCGTGTCAGCAGCTTTTTTATATCTTTTTTTCAGTTACAAGTTTAGCGCAGCAGTCACCCCTGTTATTGTATGTTTAGTATCACTTTAAGCATGGTGCAGACATTACTGATCTGGCTGCCAGACAATACAGTACATGCACTTGCAATAGAACAATCTTTCTAATAAGGAGTTGTAGTACAAACATGAACCTTTGTATAATATGCTTGTGCCTATAGAGAGGTTGGGGCAGTTCATGGCAGATCCCTGGCATTTGCCTTTCTTAGGGGAAAATGATAGCAAATGGCTGGGAAAAAAACAACATTGCCAGTCAACTCCTAAGCTATGGAAGAGGTGGCTGCCATGGTTGGTTAGGGCCAACAGTTATAACAGCGCTCCCTTATCCACCCATAAAAAACACAAAGAGACATTCTCTGATGTCTCTTTTTCACCAAAGATGAGACATGTCCCTTAGTTACAATCCATGTCTCACACTCTATCAGGCTTTTCTGCTATTATAGACGAAGTATAGGGGTTCAGATTCTGCAATCTTTGTGCTGTTTTCACAATACATTTACATTTATTATATCATTGACTTTCTTTTAAGATGCAGCTATTGTTGAGCTGCTCCTGGAACTTTCATAATCAATGCAATTGTATTTATGTTTATTCTGTACGTATTCCCAATAGGTTGATTTTTATGTTGTCACTTAGTGTTCACAGTGTAAGGGCTCTTTCACACACACGGAGCCCGTTTTGACGGGCTCCGCTGATCTCCGTTGATCCCTGCTGAGCCGGCGGATGACAGGACAGACTCTCCGTGCAGAGACTGACCTGTCAGAGCTCCATTCTCCTCTATGGAGAATCGGATGAACACGGACCGTCTGTCCGTGTTCATCCGATCCGCCAGGAGGATGAAAAATAGGGCTTCCATCCGTCTGTTTCCATAGAAGTAAATGGAGCATCCGTTTGGGTCCGCCTGAAAAACTGACAGGCGGACCCAAACGATCCGTATGTGTGAAAGAGCCCTAACAATAAAATATATTTGTGGATGCCAAATATTTGGATGATGGTCCATCTGTTTGTCTCTACTTTGTTCAGACATAAAAGTTTGTCAGAATAATTGTCACATAAGCCAATGTAAGGTTCAAAATAAAAACACCTGAAGAAAATAAGTTTTTCTGTTTAACCAACCTCATTAATATTTATTTTGCTGATTTCATTCAGTGGTAAAAGAACCATAAGTTGGCCCAATATCCAGAGACTCTCTGCAGTTACCCACGATGACGATCCATTGGCTTCTGTAATTACAGAATAGATTGCTACAATAAGATGATAAATACTTCCCTGACATCCATAGCTATCTATATTTGGCTTTACTTTCTAGAATATCCATCACTAATGAAACTCCCCAACAGGTCACATAATACAATGCAGGGTATCTCTTCATACATTGAATTGAATAGGAGTACACTGCGAATACATTCTAGAGCAGCCTCCCTCAAACTGTTTACCTCAGAGGAACCCTTGAAATAATTTTAACTGCGCTGAAATCAATTTATCGGGAGTCGTTGTGGAAAATTCCCCATACTTGGGTGGGTAGTGAGAAGAATGCCCACACAAGCAGACACACACACATTGGTGGTCAGAATGCCACTCTTACAGACAGCTAAAAGGATCATTGGAGTCATGCAGGTGCCTTTGTCAAGTCGCGTTAGCCCCTAAACTATGCAGGCACCATTAAATAGGAGGACAATTAACCACAGCTCAAAGAACTCCAAGCAACCTCTGGATGAACCCTGGCTGAAAATGGCTGCTCTAGAGTTTACTCCAATAACTTTTATTAATTTTTAGACATTTCTTTTACAGAACCAACAATCATGCAATCCAATCTCTCTTTACAATTACAGTAAATTGTCAATATAATTACAAACCTTCCATCAATATATATATAATTATCCAAATAACATCTTACATCATTTTTATACAAGAAGAATCCAGTATACCTCTACTGAATTATATATAGAAATTATTATACCCATATAAAACACTTAAAGTGGTTGTAAAGGCACAAGGTATTTTACCTTCATGCATTCTATGCATGGAAAATAAAAAAACCTTCTGTGTGCAGCAGCCCCCCTAATACTTACCTGAGCCCCATCTTGCTCCCACTGCTATCAATCACAGCCAGTGAGCCAATCAGGAGATGGAGGGGGCAGGGCCGAGCGACGGCTCCAGGTGTGAATGGACACACGCTTGCTGTGGGGACACCCGGCAGAAGGGAGGAGCTAGGAGTGCTGGCATGGGACTCAAGAAGAGGAGGATCCAGGCTGCTCTGTGCAAAACCAACTGCTCAGAGGAGGTAAGTCTAACATGTTTGTTATTTTTATTTTTTTTTTCTCCTGCATGAGTGCCCCGAGGGAGTGCGCTTCTCCGACGGGGCATTCGAGAAGAGGAGGGGCCAGGAGTGCCAGAGAGGGACCCAGAAAGAGGAGGATCGAGGCCACTCTGTGCAAAATCTGTTGCACAGAGGAGGTAAGTATAACATGTTTGTTATTTATTTATTTATTTTTTAAAAAATACAATCACTTTAAAAAAAAAAGGACTTTTAGCCCCATGCCTTACCTTATAAATCTTCATAAAGCCATAAACAATATAATAGCTAGCTAGCTAATCACCATAGTTCCCTCCAGCATAGGACACAGCAGCCGGTCTCCCCATCTTTAAAACAATAATCTATTCGTTATTAATGAAGTTGGAGCTAAACCCGGGGTTACAAGCCACCTATTCTGATTTTTTCAAATTTGTTTGGGCAGTTTCTATGTTGGTAAATTAACTTAAATTAAACTTAAACTTTTTAAATAGACAAAGTATGATTTATTTGTGTTTTATATTCCTCCAAAGTGGTGGATTAGGGGGATAACCGTTTTTGAGCTGATCAACATGTGTAAATACATAAATGGTCCATATAGTGAACTTGGTGTTTAGTTATTCACTTTAAGGTCTTTACAGAGGACAAGGGGGCACTCTTTATATCTTGAAGAAAAGAGATTTAATCTCCAAATACGGAAATGTTTCTTCACAGTTAGAGCTGTGAAAATGTGGAATAGACTCCCACAGCTGGTTCTGTCCAGCTCAGTAGATTTTTTTTAAAAAAAGGCCTGGATTCTTTCGAATAGTACATAATATAACTGGTGTGACAGACAGCCCCTGCCAGTGATATATTGGGTGTATCTGCCATGCAGGATCTTGAGGTTCTTAAGATAAAGGAGTGAGAGTGAAAGATCTGTAGGCAGCAAGGGGTTAAGCACTGGCCACACCTTGCTTCCCCACCTGGGGTATAATTTTGACTTACCTGAGTGTAATCAGGGTTGGTGCTGAGAGAGAAGGCGCAGGCTGTGAGGGAACATACCTGCAAAGACTGAAGCAGTGAGGTCTATCAGTTAGCCAGGAGGTTTTTATTACTATAGTGGACTTTTGTTTGGGACTGTTTTTCTACCCCTGCGAGGGAAACCTTTCTGTTATACTTATTTGCGGAATGAATAAACATGGGCAGGAAGCCCTTAACCTGATAAACGGCTGGACTACATGTTTGGGAACCTCTTCACTTGAAGTGAATCACTCCACAATTGGTGGAAACGGTTGCGTGCAAGCCCTGTACTGATCCCCGCTGAAAGGCAAGTTGCTGGCTACACTGCATACCTGTTGTTAAAAGACTGCATCAAAATAAGCTATGCAAACATTGTGTCAGCGGTGTTAAAAGGACCGCAGTGCGTATATACCATTTAAAGGCACAGTGTACTGCAGTGTAAGTGTGAATTTGCAGCATGGAGGAATTGGTAAAGGCCTTGCTCCAGAGTAATGCTGCACAGCAACAGGCTTATAAACAAGCTACTGCTGCACAACAAGAAACTAATAGACTGTTGGTGTCTCAGCAGCAGCAAGCCAAAGCAGCTAGCCAGCAAGGTGTGGTGGCACTGGCCAAGGCAACTGGGGCTCAAGTGGCTGCTTTGGCTCAGGCAGCTGAGAAAGACCGACAGGCCTTAGCAGAAGTACTCCAGCGGATGCCAGCCAAGACTGCAAATGTCTCCACAGGGTCCCTTGGTGACACCCTGCCAGGCACCAAACGTCACCTTCTACAAAAAATGACATTCCAGGATGATGTGGAAGCCTTCCTATGTACTTTTGAGAGAACTGCTGAGGGGCAGGTCTGGCCTAAAGACCGCTGGGCGGTGCTGGTGGCCCCACTGTTAGCAGGGGACTCCCAAAAGGCATACTTTGATTTGTCTGCTGAGGATGCCCGAGATTATGACAAACTAAAAGCTAAGATCTTGCGGCATCACTGCGGCAGTAAGAGCACAGAGAGTACACAGCTGGAGTTTCAAGGCAGATGGATCCCCCTGCTCCCAAATGTATGACCTAATCAACCTGGTCTAACGGTGGCTGCAGCCTGAGATACAGGGCCCCAAATAGTGGAAAGAGTTGCAATGGATCGCTTCCTGAGAGCGCTACCTTCTGAGTTGCAGAGGTGGGTGAGGCAATCTGATCCAAATTCAAAGGATGTTCTGGTTGAGCTGGTGGAACGCTACTTGGCGGCAGAGGACCTGGTTGCTGGGTCTGCAGTTTCACGATCCCTGATGGTCAAAAGATCCCCTCCTGTGGCCGCCTGGTCAACTCCAGTAACACAGTCGGTAAAGCCAAAAAGAGGAAGTCCTGAAAGGCCGGCGAGAATGGTCAGAGCATCGCCTCCTGTTGAAAGACTCCATCTAGGAAGTCCCAGAGGAACCCGTGGGCATCTCCAGTGTTGGCGGTGCAGTGAGTGGGGTCACATCGCTGCCAAGTGTCTCTTGAAACCTGAGCCTATGGAATGTGACATAGTTTGACGCATGTCCCTGTTTGCTCGCCCGGGCCTGGTCGCTGATCCAGACATGACAAGCTCTGTTGTAAAGATAAGGGGGGAAAGTGTACGTGTCTTCCTGGACTCTGGAAATCTGGTCACCCTGGTCCATGCCCGGCTGGTTGACCCTGAACAGCTGACCCAGCATCATTAGGTGCATGGTGACTGTAAGAAGCACCCCACAGCGCTGGTGACCTTTTGAAACCAGCTCAGGATCTGTTTGCCATTAAGTGGCTGTGTCCCCTATCCTGTTGCACAGTGTAATATTGGGGAGAGACTTTCTACTGTTCCAGGAACTTTGCAGTGTGAAAGAGAAGTGCCTTGAGCCTAAACTTCCTAGTGTGACTGAAGGGGGGAACCCCAACCCCTTTGAACCAAAGGTTGATGAAAATGCTGTAGGAGTGAACCTTATGAAAATGTGTCTTTTCCCCTAGCAGTCTATGCGGTTGAACAGGAGGTGACCCCTGAGACCCTGGAGTTGCCCGGCGTGCCGGAGCTAGAGGTTTCTTGGGACAACTTCAGGACCGCCCAGTTACAGGATCCTACTCTTGTATAAGCCTGGAAAATGTGAAGGTAAACAATGGAACCCTGGTAGCCCTGGCACTGGAAAATGTGTTTCCTCATATAGCGGTTAACCATGTTGTATCGGGTTGACAAAATTTGGGGTGAGGTTGTGGAGCAACTCGTGGTGCCTGGCCCCTACAGGAGGACAGTGCTGAACCTGGCCCATACACATCCCCGGGGGGGGGGGGCATCTGGCCTATGAAAAGACAAAAGAACGTGTTGTACAGCTGTTCTTCTGGCCTGGGATACATGCAGATGTGAAAAACTATTGTGAGTCATGTCCTGAGTGTCAAAAGGTAGACCCTATGCCCCATTACTGTAGCCCACTGGTACAATTGCCTGTAATCGACATTCCCTTTGACCGAATTGCCATGGATCTGATAGGGCCAGTAGTTAAGTCTGCCAGAGGCTATCAGTACATCCTAGTCGTCATGGACTATGCCACCCGGTATCCCAAGGCTGTTCCCTTAAGAAACACTTCCTCCAAGACCATCGCCAAAGAGTTGTTCCATATGTTTACCTGTACTGGGATCCCAAAGGAGGTTCTAACTGACCAAGGGACTCCCTTCATGTCAAAGGCGATGAAAGAATTGTGCAAATTGTTCAGTATTAAGCATTTGCATACTTCAGTTTACCACCCTCAGACAGATGGGTTAGTAGAACTATTTAACAAAACCCTCAAGAGTAGGCTCAAGAAGGTGGTGGCTAAAGATGGAAGAGATTGGGCTTGTCTACTCCCATATCTGTTGTTCGCCATTAGAGAGGTTCCACAGTCTTCCACGGGGTTCTCACCCTTTGAACTCCTATATGGGAGGCATCCCAGAGGGTTGCTGGACATTGCTAAAGAAACTTGGGAGACTGAAACTACTCCCTACCGGAGTGTCAGTGAACATATCTCAGCCCTGCAGGATATAATTGTCTCAGTAATGCCCCTGGTTCGAGAACACATGCAGCAAGCCCAGGAAGCACAGGACGAGTGTATAATAGGTTGGCACAGGTTCGGACTTTCCATCCGGGGGATCGCATACTTATTTTAGTCCCCACAGTGAAAAGTAAGTTCCTAGCTAAGTGGCAAGGACCCTATGAAATACTGGAAAAGGTTGGGGAGGTAAACTATAAGGTATACCAACCAGACAGCCGGAAGAAAGAGCAGATCTATCATGTAAATTTAATTAAAGCATGGAAAGACAGGGAAGCTCTCCTAGCCCTGGGTGATCAGCCACTTAAAAAAGAGGGAGGCATAAGTGAAGTTCAGATACCTGAGTCCATGTCTGTGTCCCAACAGCAGGAGGTGAGGGGGTTTTTACAATGCAATAAAGACTTCTTCTTAGACTGAACAAATGTAATTAAACATGACTTTGTCACTGACACCAAGGTTTGAGTACGCCTTAAGCCTTATCATATTCCACAGGCCCTTAGACAAGCAGCAGCCGAGGAAGTCCAGAGGATGTTCGCCCTCGGGGTGATAGAGAAGTCTAAAAATGAATGGTGTAGTCCTATAGTCTTGGTTCCCAAACCACATGGGTCCTTAAGATTTTGCAATGACTTC
Source organism: Glandirana rugosa (assembly GCA_018402905.1). Lineage (NCBI taxonomy): Eukaryota > Metazoa > Chordata > Amphibia > Anura > Ranidae > Glandirana > Glandirana rugosa. Next base: position 859,541 of record BLSH010459181.1, on the reverse strand, counting down.
CGGAAACTGAATGAGCTGTCAAAGTTTGATACATATCCCATGCCCCGGGTTGATGAATTAGTGGAGAAGTTGGGCCCCGCCAGGTTCATAACCACTCTGGATCTCACTAGAGGGTATTGGCAGGTTCCCCTGACAGAAGAAGCAAAAGAGAAAAACGCTTTTGGAACACCTGAAGGGTTATGGCAGTATGCGCGGATGCCCTTTGGGTTAAATGGAGCTCCCGCTACACTCCAGCGGATGATGGATGAGATCCTCAGTGTTATTCTGTAGCCTATCTAGATGATGTGGTTATTTGGAACACAGATTGGGAAAGTCATCTACCCAAAGTCCAGGCTGTCATAAACTCCATCAGAAATGCTGGCTTAACTACAAACCCAAAGAAATGTGCCATAGGGATAGAAGAGGCCCAGTATCTGGGATACACCATTGGGCGGGGACTAATCAAACCCCAGGTCTATACGATAGAAGCCATTAAAAAATGGCCTGCTCCGGTCAACAAGAAACAAGTGACAACCTTCCTAGGCATGGTTGGGTATTATCGGAGATTCATCCCAAACTTTGCCACAATGGCAGCACCTTTAACTGACCTCACCAAGGGCAAAAGCTCCTCGGTAGCAATTAAGTGGAATCCTGATGCTGAAGCAGCTTTCCAAAATCTGAAGGAAGCCCTGTGTAAAAAGCCAGTGTTGGTGGCCCCAAACTTTAACAAAGAGTTTGTGGTCCAGATCGATGCCTTGTGTATAGGTCTGGGGGCTGTCTTGTCACAAGTGGTAGGCAGAGAAGAACACCCGATGCAGAGGAAAATTATAGTATTGTGGAGCGTGAGTGTTTGGCCATTAAGTGGGCCTTAGAGGCTCTACGGTACTACTTGCTGGGGCGCCACTTCCGACTCATAACAGACCATGCCCCCCCCAAATGGATGGCCCAAGCTAAGGACCATAATGCAAGGGTTACCCGTTGGTTCCTGGTGCTCCTAGATTTCTCTTTTAAAGTGGAGCACAGGGCGGGTTGTAACCAGAAAAATGCAAATGCCCTTTCTAGAACTCACTGTTTGATAGCCGGTGTTCGAACTCACAGTTCAAACGGGGGGGGGGGGTATGTGACAGACAGTGATAGATGGGGTGTATCTGCCATGCAGGATCTTGAGGTTCTTAAGATAAAGGAGTGACAGTGGAAGGTCTGTAGGCAGCAAGGGGTTAAGCACTGGTTACACCTTGCTCCCCCACCTGGGGTATAATTTTGACTTACCTGAGTGTAATCAGTGGTGGTGCTGAGAGAGAAGGAGCAGGCTGTGAGGGAACATACCTGCAAAGACTGAAGCAGACACAGTGAAATCTATCTGTTAGCCAGGAGGTTTTTATTCCTGTAGAGGACTTTTGTTTGGGACTGTTTTTCTACCCCTGCGAGGGAAACCTTTCTGTTATACTTATTTGCGGAATGAATAAACATGGGCAGGAAGCCCTTAACCTGACAAACGGCTGGACTACATATTTGGGAACCTCTTCACTAATCACCTCACACTGGATACTAACATTTATAGATAAAGTTGATCCAGGAATATCTGATTGCCTCTTGTGGGATCGGGGAGGATTTCTGAATCATGCTTTAACTATGCAACTACAGTATGTAATTTACGACCTTGAAATAACACTCGAGTAATAGGGACATATGAATTTTTTGGTAAAGTAGCCTTATAGCCTACATATTGTCGAACTTATAGTAGTCAGAACCCCTTTCCAAAATCTAGGAAGTTTATAACTAGAGTTGAGCGAACACCTGGACGTTCGGGTTCTGCTGGTCCGTCCGAACTTCGGGACAAAGTCCGGGTCCGGGTCCGGACGGAACCCGAACGATCGCACGGACAACGAACCCCATTGAAATCAATGGGGACCCGAACTTTTAGGCACAAAAATGGCTGTAGCAAAGTCCTGGAAAGCCCCAGAGGGGTGCAAAAGGAAGTAAAATGGGGGTAAGGGTAGGGCAAGTGCCCTACAAAAAAAATGGGGACAGGGAAATAACTTTAAATAAAAAAAAAGCAAAAATGGAGGTGAATGTGGATCATCTTCAAACTGTGTCTGAAAAGTATTAATTAACGGTAGAAACCATATAACTGTTCCAAAATCATCTTCAAACTAGGGCAAGTGCCCTACAAATAAATGGGGATAGGGAAAATAAATTAAAATCAAGTAAAAAAATGGGAAGGGGGGTGGAT
>BLSH010459181.1:835478-850903 GCA_018402905.1 Glandirana rugosa | reverse complement strand
ATTTTATTTGGGTACAATTGTCAGTTAAAATAACACAGTGCCGTATCGCAAAAAATGGCCTGGTCAGTCGGGGGGGGGGGGGGGAATCTTCCGGAGGTCAAGTGGTTAAATAATATAAGTGGCATTTAACTCTTTAATTCAGTGCATCAGTTTACTTTGTTTTCTGAAGGGCAGCATTGAGATATACAGCACTCTCAATGTAAATTTTGTACTGTGACTATAATTTCTTTGTTGTTTGTTACATGCTTAGATGGCTCAGCAGCAAAGGGTCTGTAGAAATGATTTAAAAATGTTGCCAACTATATGTATAATGCTTTGACTTCACAAATGCAAAGGGAACAGAAGTTTACAATTTCATTTGCCTTTGATGTAATTGTATCTTCAAGCGAGTTATTGTACATGGTAAGGGAGACCCCGCTGTCCTGAGATGCTCTCACTTCTTCTAACAGGTGTGTCCTGCAATGGTGGTTAGTGAGGCACAATCTGCTCCACTGATTCTCACTTTCTTTTCATTGGCTATCCTGTTACGCTGCAGTAACAAGCTGGCTCAAAGAAGAGGAGAACATTTCATCTACAGAGTGGGCCATTTATATGGATACACCTTAATAAAATGGGAATGGTCGGTGATATTAACTTCCTGTTTGTGGCACATTAGTATATGTGAGGGGGGAAACTTTTCAAGATGGGTGGTGACCATAGCGGCCATTTTGAAGTTGGCCATTTTGAATCCAACTTTTGTTTTTTCAATAGGAAGAGGGTCATGTGACACATCAAACTTATTGGGAATTTCACAAGAAAAACAATGGTGTGCTTGGTTTTAACCACTTCAGCCCCGGAAGGATTTCCAGCTTTAGGACCGGAGCCCTTTTTGCCATTCGGCACTGCGTCGCTTTAACTGAAAATTGCGCGGTCGTGCGACGTTGTACCCAAACGAAATTTGCGTACTTTTTTCCCCACAAACAGAGCTTTCTTTTGGTGGTATTTGATCACCTCTGCATCATTTCTGATCGCCGCTATAAACAAAAGAAGAGGGACAATTTTGCAAAAAAACCCAAATTTCTTACTTTTTGCTAGAATACAAAACGTATGACGGCGTTTTGTGGGAACGAGCCACTTTGCCGCCGTCAGATGCCGATCGGCGGTCGGCAAGTGGTTAACGTAACTTTATTCTTTCATGAGTTATTTACAAGTTTCTGACCACTTATAAAATGTGTTCAATGTGCTGCCCATTGTGTTGGATTGTCAATGCAACCCTCTTCTCCCACTCCACACACAGTGATAGCAACACCGCAGGAGAAATGCTAGCACAGGCTTCCAGTATCCGTAGTTTCAGGTGCAAAAGTTGGATTCAAAATGGCCAACTTAAAAATGGCCGCCATGGTCACCACCCATCTTGAAAAGTTTCCCCCCTCACATATACTAATGTGCCACAAACAGGAAGTTAATATCACCAACCATTCCCATTTTATTAAGGTGTATCCATATAAATGGTAAATTAGAGGTGAAACTGGCGCTGCTCAATTGAAAAAACTCAAAAAACGTAAAATAAATGTCCTGGGTATAGAATTTCCAGCACGCTGGTATACAATATATATTACTTAATAAAAATTAATTAATAAAAAATGTTCAAACTATTTGTATTAAAGGTCCGTGGGGTTGGGCATAAATCCTTTACTCTTACTGTCCTGTGGTAGTATATAAATGCATGGGGGTAGTTTGGGTTACTCTAACTGGGGAGCGCTCCAGTAGACGTCCATTGACGAAACACGTAGGGCGTGGCCAGAACGTCACACATCACTTCCGGTCGTGTATGTAGTGGACCGCAGCGAACACAGCGGATGTCCATTTTGCTTTTGGAAAAGTGACTGCTTCTTTTTACTTGCTGACACGTGAGTGTTTATTATACCGTTACAAATAAAAATACCTAAATGATATTGCGCAAGATACTGTTTCTTACTTGCATGGTATACCCGCGGAGAATATAAGGAAGGAGGTGAATAACCGGATGATCTTACCTTTACCTGTATATACATACAACAATCTAAGGAAAGGAACACACACACCCAGGAAATACAACTAAGCGCGTACCCCTTCAGTGGGGAGCGCTTTCCGGTGAGTGCTCCCACGATTGCAGTGCAGGAGGTGGAACACCAAGCACATAATTCACAGTGGAGAATTTGTTTTCTGGCACTTCACAGTTTGAGGATATTTTTGACATCTCTTCTAACAGCATCTTAATCACATCACCAGGAGATTGTTATCTTCATTTAAAAGACTGTTTTTTAGTTTTTCTTTGGTTTTCTTCGTTCTTTCTTGTTTGGCACATCTTCATGCTCTTGGAAGCATTTTTTGCACAATTGATTGCTTTTTAGGCACTTTTATGGTTTCTACCATATTAACTTTGCACAATACCATTTTTATGTATGCAGTTTTTAACATATGATTTTATCCATATAGTATATGTGATTTATTTATTTATATATTGATTTATATTCACAACACTAAGATTCTATGCACTTTTAATTTCCTTATTATATTTTGCAAGCATAATAACACAAACTACCCCCATGCATTTATATACTACCACAGGACAGTAAGAGTAAAGGATTTATGCCCAACCCCACAGACCTTTAACACAAATAGTTTGAAACATTTTTATTAATTAATTTTTATTAATTAATATATATTGTATACCAGCGTGCTGGAAAATCTATACCCAGGACATTTATTTTACGTTTTTTGAGTTTTTTCAATTGAGCAGCGCCAGTTTCACCTCTAATTTACCAATATTATTCAAACGACACAATTGTGGAGTTTCTGGTGACGGCAGCAGCTCGTAAAGTAAAGAATTTTATCCGTTTGCGCGGAACACTTAATATTTAAATATCCATATAAATGGCCCACCCTGTACAATATAAGCAAAAGGCTGTAAAAGTACTTTAAACTCACCATAAACAGCGTATGATTTTTGAAGAGTTTGAGTCATCCACTCATACACAGCTCTTTGGTTGGTAGCGGACATTTTATCATACAGATCTCTAAACACAGATGACCTAGAAAAACAAGGATAGAAAGGATAGCATCATAAATGAGGGCCTGTGCCCCTTGAATAGAAAGCTGAATCACCGATACATTTTAAAGCGAAATCCATGGCATGAAAAAAAAATAAAGTTTCTTAACCACTTGCCTACCGGGCCAATTTTGACACTTCACTCCTACATGTAAAAATCATCATTTTGTTTGCTAGAAAATTACTCAGAACCCCCAAACATTATATTTATGTTTTTTTAGCAAAGATCTTAGGGAATAAAATGGTGGTCGTTGCCACATTTTAACTCGCACGGTATTTGCGCAGTCATTTTTCAAACGCATTTTTTTAGTTTCATGTATTAAAAAATAAGAAAACAGTAAAGTTAGCCCATTTTTTTTGCACAATGTGAAAGCGGATGTTACACCGAGTAAATAGATACCTAACATGTCACGCTTCGAAATTACGCACACTTGAGGAATGGCGCCAAACTTTACTGCTTAAAAATCCCCATAGGAGACGCTTTAAAATTTTTTACAGGTTACATGCTAGAATTATTTCTCTCGATCCAACGTTCGCGGCAATACCTCACATGTGTGCTTTGAGCGCCGTTTACATATGCGGGTGTTAGTTACGTATACGCTCGCTTCGAGCTTGTGGTGACGGTGGCGCTTAAAATTTTTAAATTATTATTATTGTTTATTTTAACTTTATTTTTTCACTGTCTTTAAAAAAAATGTTTTTGATCACTTTTATTGCTATTACAAGGAATGTAAACATCCCTTGTAATGGGAATAGTGCATGACAGGTCCTCTTTATGGAGAGATAAGGAGTCAATAAGACCCCGCATCTCTCCTCCAGGGTGGAAAGGCCGAGATCAGAAAAAAAAAAAACTAACTGTCTCGGCCTTTCCAGCCAAGTCCCAGGCATTGTCGTGCCCGGACCTCCGAGACGCCTAGAGATGACTGGTGACCATCTTCTCAACTTCCGCCAGCGACCGATTCATTCTCCAAGTACCGGATGGTGGTGGGAAGGGGGGGTGTCCCCTCCCACTGCCTGTAAGAACGATCAAGTGGCTGAACTGCCACTATGACCATTCTCACGGTGCACAGAATCGCCGGCTCTAAAAAACGATATGTGAATGGTGCCTGCGACGTCATGTATATGACTGGTCGGAAGTGGTTAAACTTTAGTTCTATCTTTTCATGTGACAACACTGAAGAAGTGACACTTTGATACAATGTAAAGTAGTGAGTGTACAGCTTGTATAACAGTGTAAATTTGCTTTCCCCTCAAAATAACTCAACACACAGCCATTAATATCTAAACCGCTGGCAACAAAAGTGAGTACACCCCTAAGTGAAAATGGGCCCAATTAGCTATTTTCACTCCCGGTGTCATGTGACTTGTTTGTGTTACAATGCCTCAGGTGTGAATGGGGAGCAGGTGTGTTAAATTTGGTGTTATCGCTCTCAATCTCTCATACTGGTCACTGGAAGTTCAACATGGCACCTCATGGCAAAGAACTCTGAGGATCTGAAAAAAATAATTGTTGATCTACATAAAGATGACCTAGGCCAGTGTTTCTCAACTCCAGTCCTCAAGGCGCACCAACAGGTCATATTTTCAGGATTTCCCCGGCTGTGGTAATTACTAAGGCAGTGAAACTGATCAAATCACCTGTGCAAAATAATGGAAATCCTGAAAACATGACCTGTTGGTGCGTCTTGAGGATTGGAGTTGGGAAACACTGGCCTAGGCTATAAGAAGATTGCCAAGACCCTGAAACTGAGCTGCAGCACGGTGGCCAAGACCATACAGCAGTTTAACAGGACAGGTTCCACTCAGAACAGGCCTCGCCATAGTCGACCACAGGAGTTGAGTGCACATGCTCAGCATCCTATCCAGAGGTTGTCTTTGGGAAATAGACGTATGAGTGCTGTCAGCATTGCTGAAGAGGTTGAAGGGGTGGGGGGTCAGTCTATCAGTGCTCAGACCATACACTGCACACTACATCAAATTGGTCTGCATGGCTGTCATCCCAGAAAGAAGCAGACTAAGGACACGGATTACTGGAACCATGTCCTGTGGTCTGATAAGAACCAGATAAACTTATTTGGTTCAGATGGTGTCAAGTGTGTGTGGCGGCAACCAGGTGAGAAGTACAAAGACAAGTGTGTCTTGCCTATAGTCAAGCATGGTGGTGGGAGTGTCATGGTGTGGGGCTGTATGAGTGCTGCCGGCACTGGGGAGCTACAGTTCATTGAGGGAACCATGAATACCAATATGTACTGTGACATACTGAAGCAGAGAATGATCCCCTCCCTTCGGAGACTGGGCCGCAGGGCAGTATTCCAACATAATGACCACAAACACACCTCCAAGACAAACACTGCCTTGCTAAAGAAGCGTAAAGAGGGTAAAGGTGATGGACCGGCCAAGCATATCTCCAGACCTAAACCCTATTAAGCACCTGTGGGACATCCTCAAATGGAAGGTGGAGGAGCGCAATGTCTCTAACATCCACCAGCACTGTGATGTCGTCATGGAGCAGTGGAAGAGGACTCCAGTGGCAACCTGTGAAGCTCTGGTGAACTCCATGCCCAAGAGGGTTAAGGCAGTGCTGGAAAATAATGGTGGCCACACAAAATATTGACACTTTGAGCCCAATTTGGACATTTTGGCTGTGTGTTGAGTTATTTTGAGGGGACAGAAAATGTACACTGTTATACAAGCTGTACACTCACTACTTTACATTAGAAAAGTGTCATTTCTTCAGTGTTGCCACATGAAAAGATATAATAAAATATTTACAAAAATGTGAGGGGTGTACTCACTTTTGTGAGATACTGTATTTGTTTATTGTCATAGGGGTTGATTTATTAAACTGGAGAGTGCAAAATCTGGTGCAGCTGTGCATGGTAGCCAACCAGTTTCTAATGTCAGCTTGTTCAATTAAATGGTTTGTAAAGGTAAAGCTTTTTTTTTTTTTTTTCCATATGTCTGGTCCATGTAGTACAAACATCTGTAATATTTTTTTATTTTTCCCCAAAATGTTGTTTTAATAGCTTTTTTTACATACCGATTTTATGCTCTTCCTCCTTTGCTTTGCTTCAGCTTCCTCGGAGCTCACTCCCGGCCGCTACGTCATTGCGCCTCATGAACTACAATTCTCGACATACTTAGCGGCATCGCGCATGCACATTGCCACTTTCCCCCTGCCTGCTTGCTCGAGAACAAGCCTAATTTTCGAGAGTTCGTACAGCCTTTATACAGATACACCTCCCAGCAATCACGCCAATTCCCGCCTCCCCAGTATGCCCATCTTCTGCTGGACAATCAAAGGACATGGGAGGCGGAGCTACAGTGTATTCCGTGGCCGGGGAGAGAGCGGCGCTGCAGAGGGGGCTCCCATCTGGGAGAAGAAGGACCGGAAATGGGGAAAACAAAAAACACATTTGCTAACGAAAATGAACCAAAAGGTTAGTGAATCCATAGTAGACTAGTGTAAAGGAGCATACTTTTTGAAAAAAAAGTGGGGGTTTAGTATCACTTTAAGCGTTGACAAAAAAACTTGGAAGCTGATTGGTTCCTATGCAGAGCTGCACCAGTTTTTGCACTCCAGTTTTAGTGAATCTACCCCGTACTGTTGTAAACAGGGCAGTGGCGGCTGGTGGTTTATTGTTTGGGGGTGGCAAACAACCCCCCCCCCCGCGGCAACTCAAACCCCCCTCACTGTCTGCCGGAACCTACCCCATCTAGGCGTCGGGGATCGGATAGTTGCGGACACAATGGGCAGCAGCGGGGAATGGGCATCGGCGGGTACATTGCTATCGGGCAGTGGTGGGGATCAGGGAATCCTGTGCCTTCTCCTCCTCACTTCTGCCGTGTGTCTCCTCCCCTCCTCCAAGGAATCCAATCGAATTGCCTATCCTTTCTGTCAATCGGGTGGCAGGTATCAGACCAGCTTCCCAATTGGCCGAGAGGAGGATCAGTGTTGTAACAGCAAATATTCATTTGCTGTTGTAACACACCTGGGTGGGCTCTGGATGCAATGCTCTGCACCCCAAGCCAACCCTATTTTTAAGCCTATTAGAGCCTCCGGCTTTAATCAAGTACTTCAAAAAGCACACCACCGCTCACCCCCGCCCGGCGTCCTGAAAGGTGCCGGGTGCATAGATAGGGCAAGCGGCAGTGGATAGGGGAGGTGGCGCCCGTGCACCCACAATGGAGGGCCACCCCTGAAACAGGGTATGTGAGTAGTCATAAAGGGAGCATGTACATTATATGGACTATAGAAAGTATCACTTGATAGCAGGCACCGCATGCAGGCCACTGGAGCAGATTCATAACTTGGGACTGCTTGCCACAGTGCAGAGCTTGGTGTCTGCACTACATAGGGAAGATAGCCTTGAGCAAGTCTTTACAAGCCAGCCACAGACAGACTGAAATTTGGCCTTCTTTGGCACTTCGATCAACTTCAGTACAATCAGCCTGTAGGGTTTTTATTGTACGATCTCTGCCGGCAGCTACAGCTGCCATCAGTGATGTGTTGATAGGGGAATCAAGCCATTTTCTTTCCTTCAACCCATGGTTGAAGGACAGAATATTGCATAATCTATGGCCAGACATCTACATTTGATTTTTGGGAGTACTGCAATGGTGGATTAGGGTAATGGAGAAGTGTGGAAACAGATGTTTATACATTACTGTGAAATGAACAGACGGTGTAAGATCCTCAATAAAACCTTAATGGTATTTAATGTCTTGTACTCACAAGTACTTAATGTACATGCTTATCGCAAATCCTCCATAAAATACAAAATCTCTCAGAGCCAAAGGGCATAGCTGTCTGACAAATGTTACCATCTATACCTTATGGCCAACATTGGCACTGCCTCAATCTAGCATCCTGGCTGATGCATTTCAAGGGAGTGCCCTCTTCATTAGAGCCCCTAAGAGATTTTGTATTTTATAGAAGATTGTGATAACATGTACGGTAAATTGTGTAATTTTGTGAGTGCAAGACATTAAATAAAATTAGAATTTTATTGTTAATTTTATACTATGCTGTTGTGCTCTCTGTTCATTTCACAGTGTTTTCAAAGAATTTCCCAATCTGGAAAGAGCTGAAAGGTTATGGATTCAACTCCATATTTAGCTACCTGGAGAAAGACATATTTAGTATAGTATAGCACTGATGGTTGTTGTTGTTTGTCTACATATGTATAGACCAGTGTTTTTCAACCTTTTTTTTGGTCAAGGCACCCTTTAACCACTTCACCCCCGGAAAGATTTCCCACGTTAGGACCAGAGCACTTTTTGCGATTCAGCACTGCGTCGCTTTAACTGACGGTTGTGCGACGTTGTACCCAAACAAAATTTGCGTCCTTTTTTTCCCACAAATAGAGCTTTCTTTTAGTGATCACCTCTGCATCATTTCTGATTGCCGCTATAAATAAAAAAAGAGCGTCAATTTTCCAAAAAAAAAAAACAATTTCTTACTTTTTGCTAAAATACAATTCCAAAAAAATATATAAAAAAACATTTTTTTCATCAGTTTTTGCCAATTTATATTCTTCCTCATATTTTTGCTAAAAAAAAATATCAAAAAATCGCAATCAGCGTTTATTGATTGGTTTGCGCAAAAGTTGCCGCATTTACAGATGATGAGAATTAATTTCTGGGGTTTTTATTTTTTTTTTATTTTTTACTAGTAATGGCGGTGATCTGCGATTTTTAGCAGTACTGCGATATTGCAGCGGACATGTCGGACCATTTTGACACTTTTTTGGGACCATTGGCATTTATACAGCGATCAAAAATGTAATTGTCCACTGATTACTGTATAAATGTCATTGGCAGTGAAGGGTTTAACTGTGTTCCCTAGGCGTGTTCTGTGAGGAGGCTGGGCTGTTATGGGCATAAGAGATCTAACTGAGCCCAGTGTCAGGGATCAGTAGATCTCTTATTTCCCCACTGACAGAGCGGGGAACCGCCCTGTTTACATCAGCGGTTCCCCATTCTTTGGCTCTGGCTGCTCATCACAGCTCGCCGGTGGACATCGGGTCCGCCCGAGCCGCGGGGACACTCCTCCGATGCGTGTGGGCCCCCTAGCGGCCACTCCACGAATCGCCGTTTATTTACGGCAATTCAAGGGACATGTCCACACTGCCACAGTAAATATACTGCACGTGGTGTGGAAGTGGTTAAAACTATGCGCAAACCCAAGGTACCCCAATGTAAACAACTAAACTAACAGTTTTACATAATGCAACAACCTCCACACACGTAGGACACCCAACATTAGAGGTGATATATTCTTTCAAAGCAAACACACCTTTGCTCACTGGTACTGAGTAGTATTCCAATGTTTCTCTTACCCCTCAGTTTCTCTCTCTCAATCAACTAATGTAATCCCAGCGCTGATGGAGAGGGGCAGGGGAGGGGCAAACAAAGATGTTGTGCAGGGGCCCAACGCCCCCCTATTCAACCAATGACATTATAGGTTGTTAGGATGCCACCAGCTAGAATGTTATAATGGTGCACTATGAAAACCTGTGGCTTTGTGTAACTTAAAGGCAATTTTGATCCCTCCGCTGGCTTGTATACAATTGTTGGACAATTTTTAAGCACTGTGCCAAAGCACCCCTGAAGCAACCGGTTGAAAAAGGCTGGTATAGACTACTGTTTATCTGCAGCCTTATCTCCTCCACAGTCTTCAAAAGTACACAATTTAGATAGCATTCTTCTGCTTCAAAGGAGGCAGAGGACAGGATCTGATATTACATACTGTATAGCACAGTGCACAGAGCTGAGTGTAATCAGAAACCTGAGTGGAGGGAAAAGACAACTCCTCCTCCTTACTGAGAAACATTCACATCTGAGGCTGTAAATCACCTGCTGTGTACTAAGGAATGGTGTGGGGGGTATCGCCAAGGATTTCCTTGTGTCTCAAAAAAACTCAGAAGTGACTCATGCAGATAGCAGAGGGGGAGAGAGGACAGAGTGCTAAGTGCTATGGAATGAGGCAACTATAAACTTTATGAGGATACACTTTGTTGATCTTTCATTTGGGAGGATAATAATCACTTTAAAGTGATTCTAATGTACAGTATAACTTTTTTTTACTTAAAATAAAGAATGATATTGCACAGAGCAGCCTTAAACCCACTCTTCTAGGGGTCCCCCGTTGTCGCTCTCTGCTCCTCCTCTTCTGTGTCTTCCTACAAAGCAAGCTGCATGCTATGGAGGCAGACATGTGGGCTCTTTCCTGAGCTGGGTTGCCTGTGTACAAAGGCACACACAGCATGGCTTGCACCCCTCTCTCTGCTCAGAGGATTTGATTGACAGCAGTATCAATGGATCAATACAGTGCTATATTTAAGTGATACTAATCACACAGTGTTTCATTTAGATGTTTACACAATTTCTGTATAAGAATGATGGCACTGTAACTATTTTAATTAAAAAAAACATCTAAGCACATTTTTCCTAATCGATATACAGCTGTCACATGACCTAGATCTTTCCCAGCCTGCTGCTGGTCACATGTTCAAAAAAAAAAAACAGCCTTTGGAATACAGAGTAAAAATAAAAAAAATAATAGCAATAAACTGTTTTAAATTTTCATGCAAATATAATTTTGAATTGAAATCTTTATGATTTTGAGGAAACAAGATGGTGTGGGCGGATTTCTGCCAGTCACAGGCATTGTCACGCCCCTCCAGCCTGTGTGGTAGAATAAGAAGGAGGTGAATAAAGATGTAATATCCCACCCTCATTCAGGGCTGGATTAAGAGCATCATGGGCCTGGTGCTGAGGAAGTTACATCCTCCTCCTGCTTGCACTTGATTGGTTGCTAGGATGCTAGGCGGTCCAAGTAACCAATAATTTTCACATCAGTGGACACTGGGCAGTGGTGGGCAGTGGTAGCGCCACGGTGCCATGAGGAAGTTCTTGGACGGCTGGGCCTGTATTAAGGAAGGGGCCTGGAGCTGCAGCTCCAATAGCCCCTATGTTAATCTGGCACTGCCCCCATTGTGTTTAGCTGATTAGTGGACATGGAGGAGGAAGCAGGGAGTGGGCTGTCATTTACCACTGTGTATAGGCCCACATGTGTGATTCTATAGTCACATGGGATGCTCAAATGTGATAGGGGGGAAATGCTCAGCATAGAAACTGAGCATGTGCATAGCTGCCTCAACAGCTGCAAAATCCCTAGCTGACACAAACAGAAGGTGGAGATAGAGAGCAACAGGATCAACCAGGTTTTTTGCAGAATACAGGAAACAAATCTCATAGTGACTGAATGAGTAAGAACAGCATGTAATACAGTATTTATTGATAGTTTTTATGATGTGGGTTTAGTGACACTTTAACTACTAGAAAATTGAATAAATGTTCTAAAAACAATGTTTTTGAACACAATTCTCCTGGTCCACCTCCTATGCAGCACTCTACCCCGTACCCCATGCAAAAATGCTAAGAAATGTAAAACAATTGGGTAAAAAATACTTATGTTACCAGCATACTCAACTAGGAGATGATAACGCCACTGGGCCTTGACAAGGGAATATGGGAAAGCCAAGGATCCAAAACTTCACAAGAATGGAGTCTTAGACCCCATACACACCATTAGATTTTCTGCAGAATTTTTCCTTCAGATTTACCAAAACCATGTAGTGCAAGGGCCTGCCTGATTGCATACAAATTGAACCTCTTAAGGTTTGACCTCATATTACATGGTTTTGGTAAATCTGAAGACAAAAATCTGCAGAAAATTGAATAGTGTGTATGGGGTCTAACACAGCGCTGGAGCATCTTCTTGTGAAATTCTGAATCATAATTTTTTTACACTTACATTTTTCTTTTAATGTCTTAACACTTTTATTTCTCCGAGTATTTTAACATGGTGGGTTATAATCTAAGTGGACCTTACATTTACATGCATGGTCGCTTTTATGGCTCATTGCTCAGATTTTTGCATAATCCCAAACCATCTGCTATTTTCATCTTTTAGACCATTTCTCACAAAATTCATAGGAAGTTAAAATCTGTTAAATATGTAATACAGTGAAACCTTGGTTTACGAGTAACGCGGTATACGAGCATTTTTAAAGACGAGCATTTTTTTAAAAAAATCCTGACTCGGTTTGCGAACGCTGTCTTGCAAAACGAGCAGGATTAAGCCTCTGTGCATGCAATACTGCATGCGGCCAGATGTGCGGGGGTGCTGGTGAGCCTCCGAGACACTCAAAGCATTCGGAAATACTCAGAAATACAGAAAGTGTAAACAGTTCCCGAGCATTTCTGAATGTTTCCAAGCGTCTCCGAGCCTCACCAGTGCCACCACACCTCTAGCCACATACAGTATTGCATACAACAGTGCCACCGGACCTCTGGCCACATACAGTACTGCATAGACAAGCAGTTGCTGTGGAACGAATTATCTGAGTTTCCATTGTTTCCTATGGGGAAACATGCTTTGGATACCAGTGATTTGGATTATAAGCATTCACCTGGAACGGATTATGCTCGTAATCCAAGGTTCCACTGTACACTCTTATTATTGAACCTACTGAGCAATGATGCTCTATTGTGTTTCTTTTTAGCAAATTTTGTTACTTGAACAACTAAATACAGAATACACTCATGTAGATATGAAATTAAAGGATATGATACAACAATACTATGTACCAGATAATAATTGCATATTGGCATCTTACTTACAGGTTTCGGAAGGGGTCATCTAATAATTCAGTTGGCAATTTTACTATCATATTTGTGTCCAGGTACATCTCCCCATAAATGCGTAGAACCTGCCCCAGTATGTCTACACAGTCTGCTGAATTCAGAGCTTGAAGGCATTTCTGGTAGGTGAGGATGAATAATGTCCGATTTCCTATGGGACATTGAAATACCTTATCTCTCATGGTTTCAAAATCCAGAAAAATACTGATGTCCTGGAACAAAAAAATACACAACAGTTCACACTAGCTAGTTTTTGATAACACGGGGAAGGGTTAGACCCTCTGTCAAGTTTTTATTGGTGTCTGTGTTCCCATTGGGAAGAATCACTTCTCTATTTGTACTGGTGATTAGAGCTGCACAATTAATCATTAAAAAAAAATTGCGATCTCAATTCAACCCTCCCCCCTCGCGATCTTAATCCAACATTTCCACGATTCATCTAACAAAGTGCAGAGCTGTTCTCTGCTCACAGCTGACAGCTGTCAAAAAAAAAGAAAAAGGCAGCAGGCAAAGTTTATCACAACATTGCTCAGGGCTGACAGATAAAAAGAAATATTGTATCATTTAGTTCTTTTAGATTAGACATGTGCAGAACGAAAAAAATTAGTTTAGTTTCGTTTTGATTCGTTGTTTACATAAATTCGTTTACTTAGATTTGTTTCATTCGTTGAATTTGTTTTCGGAATTCGTTTCCTTTATTCGTGTTTGAATCGATTCGAAAAGTTTTAGAATCAATTTTGAATAGTTTTCGAATTCAAATCTTTTTCAAATTCAAATCGTTTTTGAATTTGAACAGTTTTCAGATTCGAATAGTTTTCTAATTTCCAAAGAGAATATAATAGAATAGAAAATAAAGGAATAGAGTTGAAAAAAATGAATACAATAGAAAAGAATATAACAGAAAATAAAAGAATATAATATAATAGTAAAAGAGAACAAAATAGGATAGAAAGAAATAGAATGGAATAGAATAGAAAGGAATATAATAGAATTTTAAAAAAGAAATAAAATAGAAAGATTATAACCATCTTCTGAAATTCGAATGGAATAGAAAAGAACAGAATTAAAAAAACAATACAATAGAAATAATATAACCATTTTCCAAAATTCAAATAGAATCGATTCAAATTTGAATATAATAGAAAAGAATAGAGTAGAAAAGAATAGACAATAGAACAATAGTATAGAAAAAAAACAACAGAATAGAATAGAATGAATATAACCATCTTCCTATTCAAATCTATTATTTTCTATTCAAATTGATTCTATTTGAATTTTGGGAAATGGTTATATTCTTTCTCTTCTATTCTATTGTTTTTTTTTAAATTCTATTCTCTTTTATTCTAGTATAGTCTATTCTATTCTATTTTTTCTATTCTATTCTTATGTATTCTATTTAAAATTTCAATTTCAGAAGATGGTTATATTATTTCTATGTTATTTTATTCTATTCTATTTGTTTATATTATATTCTAGTCTATTCTGTTCTTTTATTTTCTATTCTATTTTTTCTGTTTTACTCTATTATATTCTATTCTCTTATTTTCTGTCATATTATTTTCTAGTTCATTTTTTTTGTATTCGATTCTTTTATTTTCTATTCTATTTTATTCTCTTTGGAAATTGGAAAACTATTCAAATTCGAAAACGTTTTGAATTCGAATTGGAAAGCTATTTGAATTCAAAAACTTTTCAAATTCCAAAAGTATTCAAAAATGAAATTCAAATTTCGTCTGACTTTTTTTGTTATTTCGGATTCATTTAAATTCGGTATCCAAATTTTATTTCGCAACAAAACGTACCGCACGTTTGTTTTAGTTCAAAGAGATGAACTTTGGTGTGAAAATGAGGTCAGTTTAACCACTTAAAGAATAAACCTTTTTCTGACATTTGTTGCTTACAAGTTAAAATCAGTATTTTTTGCTAGAAAATTACTTAGAACCCCCAAACATTATATATTTTTTAGCAGAGACCCTAGATAATAAAATGGCAGCCACTGCAATATTTTATGTCACACTGTATTTGTGCATCGGTCTTTCAAAATCAATTTTTTGGGGAAAAATACACTTCAATGAATTAAAAAAAATGAAACAGTAAAAGTTAGCCCAAATTTTTGTATAATGTGAAAGATGTTACGCTGCGAGAATTGTGATCTTTATTCTAAGCAAAAAAATCCTGATTCTCATTTTATCCAGACTTGTGCAGCTCTACTGGTGACTAGAGTTGAGCGAACTTCTAGAAGTCCGGGTTCTGCTGGTTCGGCCGAACTTCGGGACAAAGTCCGGGTTCGGGTCCGGACAGAACCCGAACTTTGTACCGGACCCCGAACCCCATTGAAATCAATGGAGACCCGGACTTTTAGGTACAAAAAGTGCTGTAAAATAGTCCTGGAAGGTCCTAGAGGTCTGCAAAAGGAAGGAAATGTGGGTAAGGGTGGGACAAGTGACCTACAAAGAAATGGGGACAGGGAAATAACTTTAAATATTTTTAAAAAAATAAAAACATAAAAAATGCAAAAATGGAGATCATCTTCAAAATGGGTCTGAAAAGTATTAATTAACATTAGAGGCCATAGAACTGTTCTAAAATCATCTTCAAACTGTGTCCAAAAAGTATAAATAAGCCGGGAGTACCCATATCACTG
>BLSH010459181.1:799837-820864 GCA_018402905.1 Glandirana rugosa | reverse complement strand
GTCTCGGGCCTCCGTCGCGCCTACAGAAGTGACAAGTGTCGTCCGCGTAAAATAGCGGGACCACACGACGGTCGGCGCCGAGAGGTCACTGGCTACGGCAGTGACCTCTCTAACTACGTCTCGTCACTGCCTAGTTGTCGCCGACCCGCGGGACCCACCGTCACGCACAATCCGTCGGCGGATGAGACGGATCACCATCTCGACCGGGACTCAAATACGTGAGTAATAACGAAACCTTAATGTGAGAACCGAGGAATGAATACCTGTCGGTACCATTTTCGTCAACTAAACACAAAAATGATCACAACTCGCTTGGGCCTGACATTGCAAGCCCAGGCATGGCTTGAAAGCCCACAGGCACCGTGCCTGGGCGAACCCGAACGATTTTTGAAATGTCCGGGTCCGGGTCCGTGCCACGGACACCCGAAAGTTCGGTACGGACCCGAACGTTACAGTCCGGGTTCGCTCAACACTAGTAAAAACACAAATCAACTGCTTTTACCATGGCTGTCCATAAGTAAGGAGCCAAGAGTGTAATTCCAAAGCAATAATGAGTGCATAAACTCAGGGCCAGCTCTACCACTAGGCAGAGTAGGCGGCTGCCTAACACGCACTGCCACCCAGGGCGCCCAGCCGCTGTTGATCCGTCACTGCTCTGCATCAATCTCTCCAGTGACGGCATCGGTCACTGGAGAGCCGCGGCTGGCAGCACACCAGGGCGATAAAATGCGCCTGCTGTGAACAGTGAAGACATCCGCGCTGCCTCCGGGCTCTGTGCAGAAACAATTTGCCCTCTCCACCCATGTTCTGTCAGCCTGCTTTCTCCGGGACCACTCTATCCCCAGCCCTAGCAGCGGCAGTGAGAAGAGGAGGGAAGAGAGCTGGGACAAAGAGCAGCTGGCCAGCCTGGAAGTGCTGCATTAATGATGGAACCTGCTGGAGCAGGTGAGATGGAAGCCCTGCATGTAGTTCTGGGCTTGCCGCAGGAAGCCACTGCAGCGCCGATATATTCGAGGTGAGGTTACCACTGATGCTGGCTCAGGTAGTAGAAAACAGGCAGCACGCTCTGTGCTGCACTGTCAGCTGAATTTAAAAAAACTCTGCTGTCTGCACTGCATTGTGTGCACAGGGGAACAGATGTGCTGGGGGGTACAGAGAGGAACTGATGCGTGTGTGTGGGGGGATACAGTGGGGAACAGAGGTGCGGGGAGGGATACAGTGCGGAACACAGGTGCGGGGGCTGCGGTGTATCTGTCTGCTTGCACAGACAGGCAGTTACACAGTTAGTCTGTCCATATACTACCCCAGCCTGTCCATATACTACCCCAGCCTGTCCATTTACTACCCCAGCCTGTCCATTTATTATTCCAGCCTGTCCATTTATTATTCCAGCCTGTCCATATACTACCGCAGCCTGTCCATATGACATATGTCCATATACTACCCCAGCCTGTCTATATACTACCCCATCCTGTCTATATACTATCCCAGCCTGTCCATATACTACCCCAGCCTGTCCATTTACTACCCCAGCCTGTCTATATGACATATGTCCATATACTACCCCAGCCTGTCTATATACTATCCCATCCTGTCTATATACTATCCCAGCCTGTCCATATACTACCCCAGCCTGTTCATATACTACCCCAGCCTGTCTATATACTACCGTAGCCTGTCCATATACTACTCCAGCCTGTCCATATACTACCCCAGCCTGTCCATATACTACCCCAGCCGGTCCATATACTACCCCATCCTGTCCATATACTACCCCAGCCTGTCTATATACTACCCCAGCCTGTCTATATACTACTCCAGCCTGTCCATATACTACCCCAGCCTGTCTATATACTACTCCAGCCTGTCCATATACTACCCTAGCCTGTACATATACTACCCTAGCCTACGCCTATACTACCCCAGCCTGTCTATATACTACCCCAGCCTGTCTATATACTACCCCAGCCTGTCCATATACTACCTTAGCCTGTCTATATACTACCCCAGCCTGACCATATACTACCCCAGCCTGTCTATATACTACCCCAGCCTGTCCATATACTACCATAGCCTGTCCATATACTACTCCAGCCTGTCCATATACTACCCCTGCCTGCCCATATACTACCCTAGCCTGTCTATATACTACCCCAGCCTGTCCATATACTACCGCAGCCTGTCCATATGCCTGCGAACCACGGCTGGCATGAGGAAGCGAGCCGGTGCCACCATTATTTGTCTTTAGGCTGGGTCCAGAGGCACAGGTGCGGTCTTATGGATCACAGCTATAGAAATAGGTAGAGAGGCGCTGTAAAAATCTCCCCCTCCGCCACCTCCATCGTATACGTGAACAGGGAAAAGGGGGTGCAGTCAGGGGTGGAGCCAAAGGGGGGGGCGGCAAAATTAGGTTTCGCCTAGGGTGTCAAAAATCCTTGCACCAGCCCTGCATAAACTGCTTGCATTTAAATAACATGTTTAATTATGTATTAATGAACTGCATTCATTTGTATCTTTTATTTCTGTCAGAGCACTAATCTTTAAATATATTGCTTTATTTGTGCAGCCTTCTTTGGACATTCAGCCATAAATCAACAGTTTCACTCCAAATGAGAATCTTTGCTATAGCAATCTTGTGACACAAATTAACCAGAAAATCACAAAGTTAGGGTGTACTTCACTTGTATTGATCTTTAAATGGTTTTTGATTGTCTGGGGTTACCTGGAAGTTTCCAATCTCTTGTAGATATTGTAAGTACAGGTAAACTTTTATTTTGTCTTTCAGATCAGATGTCCATGTATTGGGGCTAAAACGAGAGAGTTAATATGAGCTTTCTGTAATATAAATGATTATACACAACATTTATACTTTATATGTATTCTATAAGTTAAAGCCCAACTCCAGTTAAAACTATTTTTGAAGAGAGAGAGAACAGATGGGGAGAGAGAAGAACATCTTGGATTTTTTTTTTTGATGCCTATGCCCAAATTTGGATGATTCTTCCTCACACTCTGTCTCTGACAGCGGTCAGATCGAGAAGAAAGTGATGGTTAATCTCACCACTTCTTGTCAGATAGAACAATAGAGGCACAGACAAAAATAAAAACATTTTCTGGTACAAAAAGAAAGGTTTAAAACTTCTATTGGTATTGGTATTACTCTCTAGTTCACGTTCACACTGAGGGCGGGTTTGAAATTGTGCGAGTTCATCTGAACGCGCACGATTTCAAACCAGAATTTTAGTCTGACTTCGGGGAAAATTTGACAGCCATCTCTGCATGCGGGTTCAAGCACAGATGCCTATTGAAATCGCCCCCGAAGTCACCAAACGTAGTGCAGAAATTTCTTTTGGGAATCGGTGCAGCGCTGCAAAGTTGGCATCATACCAATTCGGACGGTGCCATTGCCGGCAATAGGCTCCAATTTGGCATGCTATTTGACATGTCAGATCGCATGTTAAATCGACCTAATTTGAACGTGGGCTTCTGTTGTGTTGGGATTTAAGGTCTAAACCCTAATTGGATGATTTTTAGTTTGCTAAAGCACTGTGTATCACAAATAATTGATAATGATTTTTTAACCACATGAAGACCAGTGTCTGACTGCCTCCACTGACCGACCTATGTCGACTGTTCTTATATGATGGATGGATAAGTATACATTGAGTCTAAAAACTATGGTAGATGCAGTATATTTGAAAATTGATCAATCCTGATATTCAGGCTACCTCTCAATCTCAAACAATCTCATTTCTTGAGGCCCTCAAAAGCCAGGACAGTATAAAACACCACAAAATTACCCCTTTCTGTAAAGTAGACAGACCAATGTATTTAGTATGAGGTATGGTGAATTTTTTGAAGTTCTAATTTTTGGTCACAATTTTTAAAAAAAATGAAATGTGTTTTTTATCACAAAAATTGTCATTTTAGCAAGTTATTTCTCACAAACATCATAGGCATAGTTATACATAATTATATCCAAAAACTAATTCTGCTACTTCTCCCAAGCTTGGGGTACCACATGTGTGAGACTTTTTTACAGCCTAGATGTATAGAGGGAACCAAAATCCAAGGAGCACCTTTAGACTTTCAAGGAGCATATATTATGTGTCTAATTTCCTGACTACCTATCACATTTTTTGAGCTCTTAAAGTACCAGAACAGGAGAAACATCCACAAAATGACCACATTTAGGAAAGCAAAGACCCCAATTTATTTTCTGAAAGGCATAGTGAGTCTTTTGAAAATGTCATTTGTTGCCACACGTTTTGGAAAATACAGAATTAAATGTTTTTTTTTTTTACATAAAGTTGTCAATTAATAAAGTACTTCTAACATACAGCATAGGCATACTTAGAATTACAACCCAAAATACATTTTGCCACTCCTCTTGAGTATTGTCAAGTATGACAATACAACATGTATGAGAATTTTTCACAGCCTAACCACATAGAGAGGCCCAGAATACTTGGGCACCTTCAGGCTTTCTAGGGGTATAAATTACGCATCTAATTTCTTGGATACCCATCACATTTTTGGAGGCTCTGGAGTGCCAGGACACTAAAAACACCCACAACATGATCACATTTTGGAAAATAAACACCCCAAGGTATTTTAGGAGGGATGACAAGGCTTAATTCTTTTTACCAAATTGCCACAAGTTTTTTGAAAATTAATTTTTATTACAGAAAGTTGGCAGCGTATTAGGATATTTTTCATACACAGAGTGGGCATACTTTGAATTTCATCTCTAAAACACATTATGCTACTCCTCCCGAGTATGGGGATACCACATGTGTGAGACTTATTCAATGTTTGGACTGATTATGTATCAGACATTGTATCTGGTATATCACTCAAATCAACTAATTGTGTAAAAAAGTGCACTGTAATGGTCGCCTCTGTACGAGTGGTCAGGCAATATAGCTCAGTATAGGGTCACCTATAGCAGTCCCCATTCCTATAAGCCAAGTAAGCTTAGCCTACTGGTAGGCTGCCCCCAGGAATGCCATGTTTAATAGACAGGAGGTATAGGAGGCTGAACCAAGGAAGAACAAAATAGTTCCTGTGGTTGCAGGAGTGCAGTTGTCCGCAGGGGATGGGTGGGCCTGGTGTCTTTCTGGAAAATGATCAGTGGGATGTGCAGATGGGTAGGATCAGGCAGCAGGTAGAGACAAAGTCAGCAAACAGGCAAAGGATTGGTCTGGGCAGCAGGCAGAACAGTCAATAAACAGATCAGGGTCAGTACATGCAGTAGGCAGAGGTGTGGCAGTGATCAGAATCACTCTTGCTGGCTGCACTGGATCTGGTAAAACTGTACTAATGTGGTGGTGATCAAGGACATTGTTGATGGCTGCACTGGCCCTGGTGACACTGGTACTGGTGTGGCTAATGATCGGGAACATTTTTGCTGGGTGCACTGGTCTGTTGACATAATACTGTTGTGGCTTACACTAGTCTGGTGACACTGAGACTGGTGTGGCAGTGATCAGGAACACTTTTGATGGCTGCAATGGCCTGGTAACACTGGTGACACTGGCCTGGTGACACTGGTGTGGTGGCGACCAGAAACACTGTTGCTGGTTTACACTGGTCTGACAACAGTAAGACTGATGTGGCAGGAATCAGGATCTCTGTTGCTAGCACATACACTGGTCTCCTGGTTATTAGGAACACCGTTGCTGGCTTACACTGGTCTGGTGACACTGGGAATGCTATTGCAGTGATTGGGGATTCTCTGGCTAGTTTCTCTGGATGTTGTGACATTGTCACTGTTGTGGCAGTGATCAAGAACACTATTGCAGGCTTACACTGGTCTGGTGACACTGAGACTGGTGTGACAGCAACCAGGAAGACTGTTGTGGCAGTGATCAGGAACACCGTTGCTTTCATACACTGGTCTGGTGACAATGAGACTGGTGTGGCAGTGATCAGGAACACTGTTTTAGGTGTACACTGTTTCAGGCGTACACTGGTCTGTCGACAATGGTACAAACGTGGCAGTAATCAAGAACACTATTGCAGGCATACACTGGTCTGGTGAAACTGGGACCAGTGTGGTGGTCAGCAGGAATACTATTGCTATCTTACACCGGTCTGATGACACTGGGACTGCTGTGGGGGCAATCAGAGACACTGGCTTCACTGGCTGTGGTGACACTGGCACTGATGTGCCAGCCATCAGGAACACCGTTGTTGGTTTACACTGGTCTGGTGACACTGGGACCTGTGTGGTTCTGATCAGAAACGCTGTTTCTGGCATACACTGCTATGGTGACACCACGACTGGTGTGCTAGTAATAAAGAACATAGTTGCTGGCATACACTGGTCTGATGACACAGGAACTGGTGTTGCAGTGATCAGGGAAACTGTTGCTGGCTGCACTAGTCTGGTGTTTGCGGCGATCAGGAACACTGCTTCTGTCTACAATGGTCCGGTGATTCTGGGATTCTCCATTCACAGAATGAACTTGCATGGGATATTTAGGTGCAGTGGAGGCCCATCCATTAGAGACGCACAGGCACTGCCCCCCATCCATGTGTCTGGCACCCTGATCTATATACAGGACATCAGATGCATGGATTCCAATGGGGAGTGTTTTTTTGAAGCACGTAATTATAGCCAGAGGCTCTAATAGGCTTCAAAAAAGGTGGGCTCAGGGCACAGGGCACTGCGCTCTGACCCCACCCAGTTGTGTGAAGATAGCGAATGATTATTCACGCATGGCGGAAGCTGTGGAGGAAAGGACACCGGAGATGCTGCTCCCAGCCCGCCGCCGCGCTGAGGACACATTTTCCTGAAACTGTCAATTCACTAGACCATTTTACGGAATTCACCAAGAAACGCTGGAAATGCTTGGTATATACCTCATGAAAAAGCATTAAAATCCAGTCACAGAAGGAAATAAATAATTAAATGCATGCAAAATTAAGTAGTGGTCTAGGCATGTGGCATTTGTCAAATGTATGCTGGTTGTTAAGGAGCGGGCTGCTGCCTGCTCCTTAACAACCAGTAAAAAGCACGGTTGTTAAGGAGCAGGCGGCCGCCGCATCCTTAACGACCAATGAGTCATCAGCTGACAGCTGAATGTAAAAACCTAATTTGCTGCAATAAAAAAAATGTAAAAAAAGAAACTGTGTGTGTAGTCCCCCCCCCCAATTCCTACCAAGCCTTTCAGGCCTTCATCTCACTTTATGCCTCCAATAAACATGTTTTTGAAAATGGAAAGCAGGTAAAGATATCCAAATTTCGCCCAATAAAAAAGCTACAGATTTCATTACATTTTTCTGTCTCATCTATCTAATCTAAGCTGTTCTGCAACCAGGTGCCTACAGCCTGAGCCATTGTAGTATACAAATTTTGTCAATTTTTCCATGATCGTGAGCCTGGCTCTACACCCTTCTATCTACTAAACTTTACTATTATGATGGCTGGCCTCACTGGCCAATAGAAAGGTCTAGGAAGTGGGGAGTGGGTCAGGCTGTCCACTCAGTTGAAAGCCTTTGCTGTATCAAGAGAGAGTATAGTTCTCCTTCCCATATTGTCACGTTTTATCTGGAGGTTTGTAATATTCTTCTGATATTAAATTAAGTTGGGCTACTGGGTACAAGACCAGTTTGATCCAAGTCACCTAAGATAGATATCACTGAATATAACTACAGGGACAATACCTTAGGAAGGATATTAGTATCTATGGTCTACTTTTGTGTGCCATAGATGTCGTTATCACCATGACTTTTGTATCACAAACCTTTAGGGGCCTATTTATAAAGCAGTGGATGTGACTTTCAGCAAACATTCACTGATGTTAAATTAATCACTGTCATTTAAAACCCCTGCACTGTCAGGTAATGTTCGGTGAATATCAGATACTTTATAAATACGCCCCTTCTTATAGGCTGAAAATGTATCATGGACTGGTAACATTTCTGTAGATAGAAGCAACATAAATGCACATTTTGATTTGGGAGTTACTTATTAAAAATAGAAACATTGTCTCTTCTTTTCAGTTCTTTAAATACTGAACCTAAGTGGGAGAAGGATTATATAATCAACAAAATAAAAATAATGAATTTGCACGTTTGTATATATTATACTTCCAATGCGCAGATCAGTGTACAGATATACATACAATGCATACTAATATTTAAATTAGTTTTTTTTTGTGTAAAAGAAAACAATTACCTTTGAAACTGCAGTATGTGAAGAAAACCTGTAATATAAAACAAGGATTTCAGTGACAAAATTAGACACACATCAACTGCAAATCAGGTTGTCTTTCTTTTAGCAAAGTACTTGAGACTCCGGCACCTGCAATCCTTGGCACCCAACTGAGACATTTTTGCAATGGTCTGCAACAGATTTAGTATGGTAGACGAGGCACAATTTGTCACAAAATACATAAAACATTAGGAAGTGGTCAGGGTCAGATATTATATTGTCATGGTGCTACTTTTGAGCATCTTAGGAAGGAAATATATGAATCAACCATCAGTCCTTTAGTAAATGTGTCTTTTGTCTACTCTGGATTGCAGCTCCTGTTAAAGGTGGTGTTAAAAACAGCGAGCGGGAAGCTTTTTATTGCAGAAGAGACATACTATGTCTCTTCAGCAATAATACCGACTTACAGTAGCTGCCTGCTCACAGTTTTCTGTCAAATGTACACTGAGCTGTGCAGCTCAACGTGCATTTGTGGCCCACTTAGGCTGTTTTTCGGAATGACTGACTCCCGTGTGCATGAGTCCAAAAAACCGACACCCAGGAGAAATGGACAATGGCTGGTGAGGAATGTAACCCGTTGCTTCACTGGGAGGTGGAGGGGAGTTTACTTGGGGTTGGGGGGTTAGTTTCACTTTTACATTACCTTGCTGTGCATCAGATTCTGTAAATCTCCCATTACTAAATAGAAGTCAGTCAGGTTTTGTTTTGGATAGAGTGTGGAAGGGGTAGAACCTTTGTCAGGATTTTTCTGCTGTATGTGTTCATAGTTAGAAACAATAGAATTGCCAGATCCCAGTACCTGGTGCATATAAGGGGGTACTACACCACTACTCACCAATGAAAACTTTAACTGAAAGTGGAACTAAATGTAAGATTTGAAAAAATGGCAACAGATGTTTTTTTTCTTGGAGAGACATGCTGTCACGCACCTGGTGGTAGAGTCTGGCTTATGCAGGGAACAACCTATCTTATGACCCTGATTCCGGAACGCCAGGTAGTGCAGACAGGGAGCTCGGGAGTGCAGAGAGGCACGAGGGCTTGGGTGAGTATTGGTGCAAGCATGGAGGGTTCCTTCGGAGCTCATGCTTGGAAGGTAGCATAGTGGTACAGTCCGGGTTGGCAACAGGCGGGCAGTGTGGTACAAGAGGAGCAGGCAAGAGAATGGCCAGGTGCAGGTAGGGTCATCAACAGGCTGGCAGCGAGGTACACAGGGATGAGACTGAAGAGTGGTCGTAGACAAGCTGGGGTCGGCGTGGGCAGAAGACAAGCAGGAACATAAGACAAGCCGGGGTCACAGGAACAGGAATTCAGATAAACACACTGCTGGGGACACGGGTAGTGCTGTAGAACGGACAGCACTGGTTGCAGGGTGCTTTCTGCTTAAATGGGGCATTTGGCACCAATGTCCGCGCACAGGCTTCCGGACCCAAACTCCAGGGGCAACGGATGTTTCCTGACATTGCCCCCCCCCAAAGGGCAGCCTCCGGATACCCAGATGGGCCACTTTCTTTGGGTGATCCCTCTTGAAGATCCTGACCAATTCTTCAGCGTGTACGTCGCTCTTTGTCTCCCAACAACTTTCTTCAGGGCAGTAACCCTTCCATTTGATTAAATATTGGATGTGGTTACCCCTCTTCAAACAGTCCATGATAGCTTCCACTTCATAATACTCCTCTTCATTCACTAGAATTGGCTCCGGTGGGCTAGTCCTTCTACCTGGGAAATGGTCCGGGGTTGCCGGATTCAGCAGGGTTATGTGAAATACAGGGTGAATTTTTAAAGACAGAAGTAGCTCAAGTTCATAGGCCACCCTGTTGATCTTCCTCTTGATTGGAAACGGGCCAATAAATCTGGGGCCCAATTTCTTAGAAGGGCATGCCAACTTCAGGTTTGTAGTGGCCAACCAGACCCATTCACCAGGTTTCAGATTTAGTTCCCCCCCGCCTTTTCTTGTCATAGACCTCCTTGTTGTATTCTTGGGTCTCAGACGTTGTTTCCTGCAACAATTTTCTTCTCTGAAGAGCTGGTACTGGGCTTTCAGGAATCGGGTTAGGCAGAAAGGACAGGTGGAACCCATAGTTTGCGAAGAATGGGGACTGGTTGGTGGCTGAGTGGACCATATTATTGTACGCAAATTCAGCCAATGGAAGTAGCTGGATCCAGTTATCTTTGGAGAAGGTGGAGAAGCAGCGCAGGTACTGCTGCAACATTTGATTGGTCCGTTCTGTCTGACCGTTAGTCTGTGGGTAGTAGGCTGAAAGGAGAGATAGCTCAATGTCTAGAGAGGAACACAGGGCTTTCCAGAACCTGGAGGTGAACTGGGCTCCGCAGTCAGATATGATATTTGCTGGTAACCCGTGAAGTCTGACAATTTCCTTGATAAATACTTCTGCCATTTCGGCAGCGGTGGTTGTGGCTTTTAAGGGGAGGAAGTGAGCCATTTTGGTAAGCCGATCCACCACTAGAAAAATAGCTGAATAGCCCTCTGATGTGGGCAATTTCACAATATAATCCATGGAGATAATGGTCCAAGGCTTTTCTGGTACTGGCAGGGGGTTGAGTAGACCCCATGATTTGGCTTTGTTACCCTTATGTTGGGCACAGGTAGGACAGGCACCAATGTACTATTTGCAATTGGCATCTACTTGTGGCCACTAGAAGGTACGCTGGAGAAGGTCTGATGTCTTGCGAACATTGAAGTGACCCGCTAGCTTGTGGTCATGGCAGAGTTCCAAAATTGACAGTCGTAGCTCTTCAGACACAAAGATTTTGCTAATCAACAAAATCTCTTAAGCAGCGCTTGAAATGTCCCCACATTTCAACCTCACAGTGAAATGATCAGATGATGTAGTCTCTGAAGTGAAAAGTAGCCCTTCCACCATCACACAAACACCTTGTGAAGACACTGGGGTCCCCCTATGGGGATAAACTCACCAAATGTAGGTAAGTAGTAGGCTTTATGAGGTATAACATCCCTGTGCAGATCCTGAATATCCCAGAGCCTCTGAATGAGACTATTTGCTTCGTTCTTATGGCGTCCAGCAATCCACTCATCGATCAGTGTCAAAATGACAACACCACACCAATCATGGGAAATCATAGAATAGACAAAAGCTTTAAAAGATAATTGTGGCTTGTTACCACTTCCAGAGTCGGCATCCACAAATGATCCGGATCCAGCCCGATCAGCCCTGTGTCACCTCCTCCGTGTCCTGGCAACATCCACCATCGATACGTCGCTAGGCCACGCTCTGACGCGTTTCGTCACTTCTGACTTCAACAGAGGGCGTGGCCTAGCGGCGCAACGTGTCGAATTTATACATGCTGGGCTTTCCAGGCAACTCTAATGGATCCTCTACCTCCAAGGAAGGCTGTATAATCACAGCGCCCTTGTGATTAAACCACTAGGTGTCTCCAAACTGCAATCCCGGATATTATCCTGTAAAACTGATGATGCAGTCTGTGTCTTTTATGACAATCACAAATAGACAAGCCTGGAAAGTGGTAAACGTCACTATTCATAAATACAATATAGGGTCCTAAATTGTCATATATAAATGATAAAACAATATACCGTATATACTCGCATATAAGTCGACCCGTGTATAAGCCGACCCCCCTACTTTTGCCCAAAAAATATGGGAAAACTTATTGACCCGCGTATAAGCCTAGGGTGTGAAATGCAGCAGCCAGAACACAGGGACAGGGTGCCAGAACACAGGGACAGAGTGCCAGAACACAGGGACAGGGTGCCAGAACACAGGGACAGGGTGCCAGAACACAGGGACAGGGTGCCAGAACACAGGGACAGAGTGCCAGAACACAGGGACAGGGTGCCAGAACACAGGGACAGGGAGCCAGAACACAGGGACAGGGTGCCAGAACACAGGGACAGGGAGCCAGAACACAGGGACAGGGAGCCAGAACACAGGGACTGGGTGCCAGGACACAGGGATTTTAATGCCAGGACACAGGGACAGGGAGCCAGAACACAGGGACAGGGTGCCAGAACACAGGGACAGGGTGCCAGGATACAGGGATTTTAATGCCAGGACACAGGGATTTTAATGCCAGGACACAGGGATATTATGCCAGGACAAAGAGACTGTAGCCAGAACACATAAGGAATGAGTAAGGTAGTTTAGTTTCACATTAAATAGAGCTGTGTTGCTTCTAAGAGCCGTTCTGTGCTTTGTAAGTGTGATTAAACACATTGGAATGCAGAGAATGCTGAGAATGCAGAGAGAGAGCTGCAGCTCTTCACTGAGATCAGGAACAGCTAACATCAGCTTGTCCCGCCCACCTCCCGACATCAAGCTGAGAATCTGACACCTCTCTCAGCATTCTCTACATTCCAATGTGTTTAATCACACTTACAAAGCACAGAATGGCTCTTAGAAGCAGCACGGCTGTGTTTAATGTGAAACTACTGATCACACAGACACTGACTCGGGTATAAGTCAAGGGGGGTCTTTTTCAGCACAAAAAATGTGCTGAAAAACTCGACTTATACCCGAGTATATACGGTAATAAATAATAATGATTAAAATACTTAATCCACTAGCAACAACAGATGACAGAAATAATTAATGTATATAATCGGATAACCCAAAACTTAGATTAATAGTTACTGATGAAACAATTCACATCAAGGTCGATTTTGCTGCTGTACCACAACAAGCCCCCTTTCATCTGCAGTTTAGAATTCCGTGTACTGGTAGTCTTGGCAACTGCCCATCGGATACGGGAAAACAGGTCTTCCTGGGTAAGGAGGAAGCTCCCGGGTGAGAGGATGGTATCTGGGCATGTGGAAGTTTCAGTTTCACCAAACATGCGGAACAGAGCATCGGGTTTGGGGTTTTTTGACTCAGGCCTGTACTTGATGTGGAACACAAACCTCAAAAAGAAGACGGGTTTTTAATCTTTTAGCTGTCCTCAGATATTCAAGGTTTTTTTGGTCCGTGTATATGAGGATGGGGTGTGCAACTCCTTCAAGCAGATAGCGCCACTCCTCGAGAGCGGCCTTGATAGCTAAGAGCTCTCGGTCCCCAACGTCGTAAGCTTCCATGAAAAGAATGCTACTGGGTGGAGAAGAGCCTTGGCACCCTGTCTTTGTGAAAGCACTGCTCCTATAGCGGTTTCGGAGGCATCCACTTCCAGGACATAGGGTAACACTGGGTCAGGGTGCTTCAATACAGGGACAGACGTAAAAAGTTATTTCAAGGCCTCAAAGGCTTCCTGGCTCCAGTGGTCCATCAGAACCTGGTGTTCATCTTGTTCAGCAGAGTGATCGGAGTGATAATGGCTGAGAATCCTTTAATGAACTTGCAGTAAAAGTTTGCGAAGCCAACGAACCGCTGGGCACCTTTTTTGTCAGCCAGGGCTGGCCAGTCTACAATGGCAGAGACCTTTTGTAGGTCCATTGTGATTCCGGTGGTCAAAATGACTAAGCCCAGGAACGAAATGCTTTGGCATTCGAAGATACACTTCTCGGCTTTGGCATAAAGTCCATGTTGACTGAGGTGACCCAGGACTTTGGCAACATGTTGGCGGTAGGCATCTAAAGAAGAGGAAAATATGAGGATATCATCTAAGTAGATAATGATGAACTAATCCCCGATACTCCCTGAAAATGTCGTTCACAAAATGCTGGAACGTGGCCGGAGCATTGCAGAGCCCGAAGGGCATAACCAAATATTCATAATGTCCGAAGCGGGTACGGAAGGCGGTTTTCCACTCATCTAGGAAGTGTGACGTTACTGCGCTACCTATGTGTATTGACTAAACGGCCAGCACAATAATTTTAACAAAAATTGAAAAGAAGATTAGAAAAACACAGTGCAGCGCTAGAAAATCATAAATAAATTCCACTGATTAGTGGTAATAAAGTGCATAAACATGTGCAAAGAAATTAGTGGTAATAAAGTGCATAAACATGTGCAAATGAATAGCAATGGATAACAAAATATAATTAGCATCAAAAATGTAAACCAATAAAAATCTCATAAAAACTCAAATATATGAGTGAATAAGACAATAAGGTAGTGTTCAAAAAGTCCCAGAAAGATCTGCATAATCCTGTTGTGAACGTCCACTTCTATACAGCCTGTCAGAGGGTATAGGTCATGGCTTCAAACATCCACCCGCATGCAGTGCAGACCTCCACCGAAGTTAACATAAGGTACTCTTACCAGAATGATCTGGGTGTGTGCACATAGGATATCAAGTGGATCAGACCTCAGGGACGTCAATTAAAACTCCATGGTTCCGCTTCCACACCACAAGGGACACACTTCTGGTAGCACC
This sequence comes from Glandirana rugosa, assembly GCA_018402905.1. Lineage (NCBI taxonomy): Eukaryota > Metazoa > Chordata > Amphibia > Anura > Ranidae > Glandirana > Glandirana rugosa. Next base: position 806,337 of record BLSH010459181.1, on the reverse strand, counting down.
TCCACACCTTGGTCTTTGTATATTATCACTCATCACCTTCCCTTATTCGGACAAGGTTGTAGGCTCCACCAAGATCCAGTTTCGTGAAGACGGTGGCTGCCCCAAGTCGTTGGAAGAGTTCAGGTACAAGTGGTAGCAGGCACCGTTTTTTACAGTAATTTTGTTCAATTCCCTATAGTCGATGCAGGGCCGTAGAGTGTGGTCTTTCTTTTTCACAAAAAAGATCCCAGCCCCCACTGCACTGGGGATGTGGATGGGCGGATGAAGCCCTTTTTGAGGTTGTCATCCCCATAAGTCTTCAGGGCCGAGAGTTTCACTTCAGTCAGTGGGAAGATCCGCCCAAAGGGCACTTCTGCTCCTGGGAGGAGCTCGATACAGCAGTCGTAGGGTCTTTGGGGGCAGACACTCTGCCCCCTTTTTGCTAAAACCATCCAGGAAGGCATGGTAGACAGGCGGAAAGGCCTTGATGGAGTCAGGGTCCAGGTCGGAATCAAGGCACAGCAGGGCTGTAGGGGCTTCCTGGGCCCTGGGCTGACAGTGTTGCTGGCAGTATGGGGAGAGAAATTTGATTTCTCCTGTGACCCAATTGATGAGAGGGTTGTGAGCCTGGAGCCATGGTAGTCTGAGAAGGATGGTGCACAGAGGTGACGCAATGGCGTCAAGGTGCAGGAATTCCTGATGTCCAACTGTAGTGATAGCAGATAGGGGAACAGTTTCATGGGTGACCACGCCCGACTTAATAGCTATTCCATCTTTTAGGTTAACCACCATCCCTTGGGCCTTCGGTTGCAGAGGGATTAGGTGTTGGGCAGCAAATGTCTGATCCACAAAGCAACGGCAGGTGCCTGAAATAACTTTTGCATTACTGCTGGCCTCCAGCTTATCTTTTGTAAACTGTACTTACTTTGTATTTTTGTAAAAACCTTTAACAAAAAAGATTAAAAAATGATAAGCAGATGCTGGAAATTTTTGGACTATGTTTTACCATACTTTTGTATGTGTCCTGGAAGACTTGATCACCAGTATGTCACTCCAAATAGGAAACACATGGAGGAGAGAGAGGGTGCCTTCAGTGTTGGCTGTAACTCCCATATGGGATCGTCCATAATATGGGCTTCTTCATGCTGGAGTGGAGATACAGCCAGCATAAACAGAAAAAAATATGTTCTGTCATTACACATCTACAGCACACACCAAAACAGGTTTCAGTGCTATGTGCACTTGGGGAGAAATAATTTTTCGTTGTATTGATAATTCTTTTTTAAAGGAACACTTCACCGCTGACCACCAACATAAGCGGGCACTACACTACTGACCACCAATATAAGGGGCACCACACCACTTACCACTGTTTAGCGTGGATGAAAGACTCTATTAGGAAGAAGTCTATTCAGGTATAGCCAGCTTTAGCCTGTTTGTTTTACAATTACGTTTTTGGAAGTCTAGAACAGGGACGTGCAGACAGGGGCAGCAGGTGAGGCAGAGCCTAACCTGCCATGAACATAGAGAAAAAAATCGACTTTGAGGGTCCTAGCTCGGCGACCTGGGTTAGGTAGGTAGCTGAAGTCCTACCCCACCACTGGTAAAATTTGGGGCTCCTATCATCTATGGTTCCGGAGATACGGGGCTCCTTGCACAGCCTGTCAGAAGCCACATACAGAGCGGCCAGTTTAAATACAAACTGACACACTGTGTTTGCAGCAGACTGAGAGGATGCTCTCAGTGCCTCGCCTCACTGTCAGAGGCACTGAGCTCAATGGATAGCTTTGAGCCTTGGACCAATGGTGAAGCACCATTGGCCCAAGCTGTCCAATAAAAATGCTGCAGTGGAGGCATGCCTCAGTGCAGTGTCATAGAAGGGGGCATGTGTCTAAAAGACAAATGCTCCCTTCCAGCCCAGCCCTCTTAACGACAAGGAAAAACATGGGTTTATGTGTATAAGATTTACCAACAATCCCATGTTTTTTTCACACAGTTAAGAGGGAGAATGAGAATCTGCTGCTGCTGAAAAGGTACAAGGTAAATCATATATTATTATGCTATATGTTATAAGATAACCGCTCCCATTACCTCCAGGTGCAGGGGGTTGCCATGGGGACTCGTTGTGCCCCACCATATGCCAAAATGTACCTGGGGGAATGGGAGCAGGACCTTTTTTCTAGGGAAGATTTGCAAGAATGTTTGGGCAAGATAGCGTTATGGAAAAGGTTCATTGACGACATCTTCCTAATCTAGACAGGGACTTTGAATGACTTCCTTTTTGGAAATTTTGAAGATACAAAGGAAACAAGGAGGACCTCAAGGTACTGCCTACTAAAACCAAAAAATGGTAATGGAAACAAAAAAATGATAAAGAATTAAATCAATAAATTCAATACAAAAATTAATTGAGAGTATGTAGTTTGTGGGAGGGAGCTGTATGACAAAAATCCATGAATGTACACTAGAAATAAAAACCTGAACTCAAGCTCAACCTACACCGCTGGTATGTGAATCAACTGCATGCATAAAAATAGATATGTAAAATGTATATTTTATTGAGTATCAAAAATGAAAAAATGCACATGAATAGATAAAAGGACAGAGAAAAATAGGATTTTTTGACTGTTAAATCCTTTTCTCTGAGTTCATTGACGGATGCAGCATCTTATTCATGACATGTGGGGTTATCCACCTTTCACTAGGAGTGGACTAGGCAGAACGTAGTTCAGCTAAAAGTAGACGCAGCCCCTCCCAGGGGGCAGTCCTCACTTGGTATAACCCCTCCGCCCTGCTAAGCAACTCAGTTCGTAACAAGCAGTACAAACTCAAGAAAAGAGGGGTGGGTGCTGCGTCCGTCAATGAACTCAGAGAAAAGGATTTTACAGTAAATCAAAAAATCCTATTTTCTCTTTCGTTCATTGACGGATGCAGCATCTTATTCATGACATGTGGGGACGTCCCAAGGCAGGGTCAAACAACGAGGGGTGGGTAACGCAACAACAACTGTACCCAACAGAAGAGTTCTCCGTGAGGTGCCAGATGCGCCAGAAGCAGCATCCAAGGACACTGAAACATCAACTCTGTAAAACTTAGAAAAGGTGTGCACAGAGGTCCAAGTAGCCGCCTTGCACACCAATGGGAAATAGTGGCCATCCACCACGACAAAGAGCGCATGCGACCTCCGAAGGGGGCTGTGGCCGCCAGATACACCCGCAGAGCCCTATCCACATCCAGAGAGTGCAAAGCAACCTCTTTAGGATGAGACGGGCGCGGACACAGTGAAGGGAGGACATGGGTAGGAGAAGAATGAGGCTCACCTACACCCCAGGGGGGAGCACCACCCGCCTGCCCCCCCACACCCCGGGAGGGGGGCATACTCACCAGTACTGATGGGCGTAGCGGGTCACCCACCCGAGACAGACCTGCCACCCCGCCATTTCGGGGGGAGCTGCCGGCCGTGCAACACCCGTGACGTGAGCCCTAGGACTCGGTCCTAAGTGCGCTGGTGGGATGTTTAATCCGCGTGCAGGTAAAGGTCGGCTCGCGTCTATTGGCCGCACTGGGGAGACTACCTGGATCTAGGATATCCAGCCTGTCACCCAGCCGGCTACTTGATTACATTCTTCATCAGAAGTCTTCAGAAAAAAGAAAAAAAATGGGGAACTGCAGGTCCCAGCAGGGAGCCAGGTCCTACTCCTTGCACTAGGCAGAAAAAACTGAATTGCTTAGCAGGGCAGAGGGGTTACACCAAGTGAGGACTGCCCCCTGGGAGGGGCTGTGTCTGCTTTTAGCTGAACTACGTTCTGTCTAGTCCACTCCTAGTGAAAGGTGGATAACCCCACATGTCATGAATAAGATGCTGCGTCCGTCAATGAACGAAATAGAAAATGCAAAATTAATAGAACCCCTAAAACCCCCCACCCTTCATCTCCACCCACTAACCCTTTGTGGCATTCCACTATCCCTCCCTAATGTGAATCCCTATATGGACTGATGGAAGTCTGTAATTTGATGAATGGTGAATAAATGTATTGGTGATGATTGGCTGTCCATGGCATGGAAATTGCACACTACGGATCACTTGATAGGAGCCAGGATAAGACTACCATAATCGTGCTCAATAAGCGGTACCAAATGGAAACATATGGCCGGCAATAATAATCATCAATGTCCTTTGATTCAACTCTGTTTGGTGCCGGTTGCAAGGACATTGGTTAACAATAGTGGTCCAGAGGGGGTAATATTGAGGTGCATGAAAGAATGACCATGACATAAGGAGAAAAGGAAAATTACCCCCCTCGCACTAGAGTCAAAACATGACGTCCCGGTTCTTAGACCATTCTCTATCCTCTTGGATAATGCATGTATACAGTTCCAGAAATTGTAAATGGAAAAGGTACTTATCCAGTTCACTGGGTAGTGTCACTGGTCATCCTCAATCTTAGAAGAAAGGTGCAGTGTTCAAAAGTGTCCATAGGTGTATTCCATGCCGGCAGGATCGTGCAGAGCCATGGAAGCTTCAAAGGGAGTATCCCGGATGAGCCGGTAACCAAAAGGGAGTAAGGGGGAGATGGGGGGGAGGCAGAACCTGACCGGTTTCGCTGGTCCTTGCTGGCTGCATCAGAGGCCGATGGGTCCTGTGCCGATCTAGTCCAAACGGTTAAAATGATGGCTCCTTCTCCTTACTGTTCGGCCGCACTTGTAACCCGGAAGTGACGTCTATTGCTCTGACCCTCCATTCGGCTTGCATATTCCTTGCATCATCATAGGAGCATGGAAGCCTTGTCATAATATGGTGGTAACTTTCTTCAGAAATATCCTAAATAGCCATTGGAGGGAGCCCCTGTTAAAAAAAAACTAACTTAACCCCATACACAACGTTCCATTACCTAGGATTTTTTCATATGTGTTTCAGTCTTTGCAAGACATCAATCAAAAAGTCACAAAAGTGCTTAATATCCAATGCATTTATCTAAATGTGCGCATGCAGAACAACAATAAAAAACCTTTACCCTTTTCTCTCTTCTCTCCTAATCCACCCCTCCCCCACACCCCCACATATATAGCAACTAGCTCATCCTCAAATGACTACTCAGATAATTCAATGTTTACAGATTTTAAACATTTAGGAATGGGACAAAACTTAGGCTATCATTCAAGCCTGGGGCTTTAGTAGCCTCCAGTTCCCAAATCCATCGGGATTCGTGTTGGAGGACTATCTGATCAAAATGTCCTCCCCTTTTTTTTTTTATCAAATATTTTATTTTCACAAAGCAAAAAGACAGGAGACATGGAACCACAGCATAGCAGATATGGACATCCTTATTACAAGAAATTTTGCACAAGAATCGTGATGTCATCCTAGTATTTGTATTCCCCCTTAACTCACATCAACTGCCACTAGTAAATGAAATATCACACCAGCCAAGGTACCAGCTCTATGAGGATGATATTTTAACCAAATATCGGTAGGGGGTCCGTCCGCGGAGAATTGAGTATACCTCTGTAGATTCCACGAAACCCGCCTCCTCTATTTTCCAATTCCAAGAGGAGAGCAGCAGAATAGTGGTGTACCACCGAAGAATAGAGAGAAGGTGAAAACAGGGTGAAAAGTAGAAGAGAAGCAAGAGCGAGGGGGGAGGTAATAGAAAGGAGAGAAAGAGGCAGAGTGGGAGGGTTCGGAAGCAAGGAAAGGGAGGGGAAGTGAGGATCCATAGTAGTATGGTTTGGGGAACTGTTACTATTCAGAAAAGTTTCAGGCCTCGAGAAGGACTTTCCCTTCATTAGATAGCACAAGTATATTCCAAAGACTCCAGGTTTTTGAGTATTTTTCGTGTTTGGGTTGAGCTGACAAGACTAGATCTTCCATCCTATTGATCTCTTCTACTTTTCGTATCCAATGTGCTGAGGTTGGAGGGTCGGCCCGCTTCCAATGTAAGGGGATGCAGGGTTTAGTAGCATTTAGTAAGTGATGTACGATGCTTTTTTTATAGCTTTTAGCTGGTATGTTGTATACATGTAGAAGGAAAAAAGCTGGGTCAGCAGATATCTCATAATTAGAGTTGAGCGAACACCTGGAAGTTCGGGTTCTGCTGCTCCGTCCGAACTTCGGGACAAAGTCCGGGTCCGGGTCCGGACGGAACCCGAACGATCGCACGGACAACGAACCCCATTGAAATCAACGGGGACCCGAACTTTTAGGCACAAAAATGGCTGTAGGAAAGTCCTGGAAAGCCCCAGAGGGCTGCAAAAGGAAGTAAAATGGGGGTAAGGGTAGGGCAAGTGCCCTACAAAAAAATGGGGACAGGGAAATAACTTTAAATATTTTTAAAAAAATAAAAACTTAAAAAATGCAAAAATGGAGGTGAATGTGGATCATCTTCAAACTGTGTCTGAAAAGTATTAATTAACGGTAGAAGCCATATAACTGTTCTAAAATCATCTTCAAACTAGGGCAAGTGCCCTACAAAAACCCGTGAACGGGATCAAACTTCTACTAAAATCTTGTCAATATACCG
>BLSH010459181.1:762592-789327 GCA_018402905.1 Glandirana rugosa | reverse complement strand
AATTGGGGAACACCCCCCAATTTTCACGGGGCGAGGGTGGACGTATCGCCACGGTATCGCGGTGATATTGTCGCCTTTCCGAGGGGACTTTCATCGCGGCGAAATGGCGATGGCGAGGCGGGGTCACACTTTCATGAGAATCCTGTGAAGAGAATATTATCCTAGTAAACCAATAATTCATTTATTTTGAAATGTGGGTGGACGATCTTTTACTTGTTTATCGAAGGTTTCCTTAGAGGACATCGTAGTTAGCGGTCTATACTACCAGTTTCCCCCTGTGATCTACAAATATTCACTCACCGCGATTCGGCATGGCACAATAGGTTTTTAGACGTATTGACCAAATACGCTGTTTGTTGTATTTCGCACTTTCATCATTTAATATTCACCACAGGTACGGCTTAGCGCCACTCACTTATAAACATCTAGTGTCCCCCTTTGACCATCATATCTGGCGATTGATGCTACAGGAGATTCCTTTGGAAGCTATTTGTTCATTTTCTAGCAGGTGGGTGTAAAGTTTTATTTACTTAATAACCAAATGATCCTATTATAAGAGAAGTGTCCTAAGAGTACTTTCACACTGGGGCGGAGCGGTAGCGGTAAAGCGGCGCTACTTTCAGGGGAGCCTTTCCGCTGTTATAGTGGCGCTATGGCACCGCTATGCAGGTGGGAGCGGGGCACTTTTAACCCCCCACAAGGGGTTAAAAAGGGGCTAAAAGTGTTGGGGCGTGGTGCTTTCGAAGAAGTGTTCAGCCACTTCGGAAGCGCTGCCTATTGATTTTAATTCGCACTGCCCCAAAGGTCCTGCAAGCGCCCCGCCTCATCGTGAAAGCACTCGGGCTTTCACACTGGGGACACAGGAGAGGCAGTTTGCAGGTGCTTTATTTGTGCTATTTTTAGTGCAAAAGCGCCTGTAAACTGCCTCAGTGTGAAAGGGATCTAAGACAGTTCTTACTTTAAAGAATCATTTTGCTACAAGTAATTGCTTACTGATAATTATTTTAAGAGGCTATAAATAATATAATAAAATAATAATAATACAATTAAAACCAATAAGAATTGTGAGAAATAAAAGCTCTAATTAATTGTAGTAGGCAGACCTTAATTATTACTATACATATTTAAAACCATAATGCATTGTATTCCATCAGTGGTGTTATCCCCTCTGTGATTCAATGATACTCCAGGGGTCGTCCATGCGCAGCATTCCCGCCGTTCCAGCATTTGTGTTGACTTAGGGTGAGAGTATTTTTCATTAAGGTGGTATGAGACTATTTTTGTATAGATAATGATATTTTGTAAATTGCTAAACAAAAGTTTGATCTATTTTTCTTGGAGGTCTACACTAGGCCAATGCATTGTAATAATTATACATCTCATCTAAAGGTATCTTTTTCAAATTTCAATGTAAAACTGTTGGGTTCATATGTATAATATGTGATACCTGAAGATGTCTTTTGTTTATTCTAGTGCAAAATTGTACAAGGTGTTATAAAGTCTCTTGAGGAAGCCGGCATTAAGGTGAAACATGTAGAGCATAAACCTGTGTACTTTCACCATATGATCTGTTCATGATGGTTTTATACATATATTTACAAACTATTTTATATTGATCTAAATAAAAATGAATTTTTATCAAATATTGCATTATGTGAAATTCTGCACCTTTAAATCCCATTCTGTTACTTTATTTGTTGTTCTTTAATATTTAAGGGAGTCGGTGCAATGCTCTAGTTATCCCTCTATTCTCCTGGCCAACTTATTCTTCTGTTATAAGATAATAATTTATTATTTATCTATTTACTCTGAAATTACTGGTTTGAAGTTATAACTTCAAACTTCAGTAATTTGTCCATTAAACCACCTGCTTGAGTACAGTTTTTGAAAATATAGTAAATTACCTTAAAAACAATATATAATAATTATTTGTATATTACTTACTTATGGTAATTAACCCCTTGCCACCCAGGCCAATTCTGACACTTCTCTCCTACATGTAAAAATCATATTTTTTTTGCTAGAAAATTACTCAGAACCCCCAAACATTATATATATTGTTTTAACAGACACCCTAGGGAATAAAATGGCGGTCGTTGCAACTTTTTATGCCACACAGTATTTGTGCAGCTATTTTTCAAACGTGTTTTTTTTTTCCTTTTTTAAAGAAACTGTTTCATTAATTTAAAAAAAGTGAAGTTAGTAGCCCAATTTTTTTATATAATGTGAAAGATAATGTTACGCCAAGTAGATACCTAACATGTCATGCTTTAAAATTATGCACACTTGTGGAATGGTGCCAAACTTCAGTACTTAAGAATTTCCATAGACAATGCTTTTAAGAATGTTTAGAGGTTACCTGTTTAGAGTTACAGAGGAGGTCTAGTGCTAGAATTATTGCTCTCACTCTAACGTTTGCGGCATATGTAACCTATGTGTATCTGGCTCTGATACTAGCCAGTGCCTCACCAGCCACTGACATCACCGCACGTACCTGGTCTAGAGGCCATGTTGATGAAGTGTTCCAAGACAGCAGAAATAAAAGTCTTTTGTATTTAAAGAGGAACTTTACACTTATCACAAAAATTACAAGAAAGGCACTTTTAGAAATGTTTAGTAATGACAAACAGATATGTATAGATAGATTTTTACTAGGGGAAAATTAATCTCTCGTTTTTCTTCCTGGATCTCTGCCTAAAAACTCTGTGTATCCTGTCTGGACCATATCACAGGGACTTCCCAGGATGCAGATGCTAATGAATATAAAGGAATTCCATATCAGCATGCAAAGCTGTATGCAAATATGATTTTGTTAAAAAGGGTGGAAATGTCCACTTTGAAGTGGTTGTAAACCATCACATAATCCCGGTGAAGTGACAAGCCCCAGATGAGACACAAAGATGAACCAAAATGTGAGGAAAATGGCCGTTTCCAGCCATGTGTGTGCGCGCCAAACGGCCTATTTAGCCTGACAGCACCCTGCAAAGGATGCTGTCTATTCTACAGCGTTTGTGCGAGTTAGTTAGCCACCTGTGACCTGGTTATCTGTTCCTGTGACCCGGCCTGTCCCGACCTTGCTGATCTCTGCCTGCACCGACCCCTGGCTTGCCTACGACCACCTTTCTGCCTGATCCTTGTGTACCTTTGCTGCCAGCCTGTTGACGACCTTGCCTGTACCCAACCATCCACTTGCCTGCTCCTCATGTACCGCACTGCCAGCCTGTAACCGACCCGGCCTGTCTTACTACGCTTCTGTGTGCACGAGTGCTTCCACGGACCCTCTACTGCAACCGGTGACCCAGTCCGACCCTTGTGCCATCCTGCACTCCCGAGCCACCTGTCTGCTCTACCAGGGGCTCCTGAATCAGGATTGTAAGAGAGGTTGCTTACTGCATAAGTCAGACTCCATCATCAGGTACTTGACACAAATATTCCTACATAGGTTGTATCTGTTTATCTATAGCCCTGTCTCTTTTACAGCCTTATAAAACACAAGGCAGGGATCTAATGTCACACAGTGCACATCATGGGCAGAGAGCTGAGTGTAATCTGAGACCTGAGTGGAGGATCTTGATCAAGAGACCAGATTCTTGGAAATTGCTGCCATTTCCTTGGAACACCACATGTGCTAATGACTCTACTTTAAATGCTTACTTTTACTTTGTAATTCTTCTCTTCAAAATAAACTTTCAAACCCATTAAATGAGCAGAGGTTTTTGATTTCTTTATCATTACTGATACATTTTAACAAAACATCAGTTTGAATTGTTCTTGTTAATGAATATGAACCATCTGAAATATTAACTTACCAATCAAATATTTTCTGCTCATCAGTTCGTCCTAGGAAAAAAGACAGTACATAAAAATACAGCCTTTTCATTAAAATGAAGCAATAAATTAAAAGGGAAATACTCACCAGTCCTTGCAAAAGTTGTGGAGGCAAATCTGTAGGCCAAAAGGAAAAATATAACCATGTTAGCATCCCTCATTCATATAGTTTATTCCTTAACTGAGACAACATGGCTTGGCTTGTTCCATTCTGTTACTAACATCTATAAGCACAGTCAATTTAAAAAATCCTACTATAGGTCAGAAACTTTATGAAACTTTTTCAATGTATAAAGTGCACTTACAAACTGAAAAGATAACCAACAGGCACAAGAAAAATGCTATCCATATTACATACTTGTAGCTTATTTTCCATGTTTGTATTCATAGGATAATAATGGTACTGATGTCAATCAATTGTGTATGGTGCAATTGTAAAGCTTTACTGCATCCAGCATCTCTTTATCAAGAGAGGCTCTACTCCATCAGGTTGGAATTTTTATTAAACATTCAAGGAGAACTGCATCCTCTTCATCAGTGTCAATAGTAGACAAATCTGGTTTGAATTAAAGTGCATTTTTAGCAAAACGTTTTCAGTTTTGAAGAGAGTAAGAAAAGAGTACAACCCCTGTCGGATTTTTAAGCTGTCCAGGAACCAGTTAGAGACAGAACTGGACAGGAAATGCAGGAAACTCTCTTTTACATTAGAATGCTAGAACTCCTGTTTTCCTGCTACTAATTTTCCCTCACTTCCTGTCTGGTAAAATGTTTTCCCGACAACAGAAAATGAGGGAAATCTCTCTAATATAGCTCTATATAGCTTTAAAACCTGACAGGGGTTCTAACCCTTCCTCACCTTATCCAAAACTTTTATACACTTTAACAATTTAGAAAAATGTAAACATAAAATATATAAATGAATGAAAAAATTAAATACTATACATATATATCCATCCTGTGTCTATCTACATTTAAAGGTGCTAAGCTGCAGTTAGCTTAGCTGAATTGATAGTTCAGCTTCTTTATGTTTCTCTTGGGCCTTAGTTACTGTATGTGCCCTTCTGTTGCCAGTAGGTGGCACTAGTAAAAGCATAAGTGCATTATACAGAGTTATGAATATTTTTCCCTGTCCAACCAGTAGGAGTTTTATGGCCACTTGTGCATGCTAGGGGAGAGTATAAATAACCAGGCAATGCCCTTAAGGAGTCACTTATCCCCTAGGCCTCCTGTCTGGGGGAGGGGTGTGCTTGCTGCCAAAACATCTTCTTGAAAGGGTGACCATGTGGCTAGACAAAGGCCTCTATTTGGGGCCTAGACTGTGGAGCCTAGGAATCGAGGAGCCATGGAGGAACTCCAGATGTCTTGAGGGACCGGAACAAGCTTGGATGTGGAGGTTGGACCTTACTGGAGTATGGGGTCTGCTACCCAGGTGGCTGGTAGCTGATCTAACAAGTGCTTTACAGTTAGGAGCTGCTATTATAGATTGCAAGGTCCACTTAAAGGTTCTTTATCTGTGAGGACTATAGGTACTTTTGTTCTATTTTTCTGGAGTTTGCTGGTTCATGGGGATTCTGTATCCTATTCCTCTCTCCTTGGAGTTTTAGTGTGAGCTAATATCTTTGTGTTTTGCACCTTAATGTACCTGGCGCCCAACTGTTCACATTCAAATATTGCCTACGTAATATATGCCCTAAGGTGAAATGTCAGCCAATCCTGTCTCTGGGGGTCACCACTATGCTTCCTGGGGTCAGAAGGTGCTACATACTGTATATGTACACATACACAAAATGTTGTATACAAATACATTGAGGCAAAATAAAAAAAAATTGGGAAAAGATAATGCTAAACAATTACATTGAAAAAAAAAATTAGACCGTATATTTCTTGCCATTTTCACGACCCACCACCCAGGGCCGCCTCTACCACTAGGCGAAGTAGGCGGCCGCCTAGGGCGCGCTGCCGTCTAGGGGCACCTGGCCACTGTTGATCTGTCACTGGCTGCTCTGCATTGATTCATGTAAAAACTGACAGAGTCTGACTGAGATAATGGGATTGTATTATCACATGCCATTTGCAAATGTGTATAGAAATAGTGACTGATCTGCCAAATACCCCCCACCCCCCGCCCCTGTGAGGCTGTATTTGATGGGCACAGGTGAAGCTGTATTTCATGGGCACCGGTGAAGCTGTATTTGATGGGCACAGGTGAAGCTGTATTTGATGGGCACAGGTGAGGCTGTATTGATTGGCGCTGGTGAAGCTGTATTTCATGGGCACTGGTGAGGCTGCATTTGATTGGCGCTGATCAGGCTGGGCAGGGAAAAGGGGGTGGAGTCAGAGGTGGAGCCAAGGGGGGCGGCAAAATGAGGTTTCGCCTAGGGTGTCAAAAATCCTTGCACCAGCCCTGCCACCACAAAAAAAAACAACCCAACATAAATTCTACTCCTGATGTGCATGGGGAAAATACATGCATGTATTACTTGTTGTATGTACCCAAAGTAGGGCACAGAAACAGTAGATGTTTTATGGGCTTCCTGATTATGTGATCACTGTGATTGGCTGTCACAGTGATCATGTGATCAGGAGCACATCTCATTGGCTTTCACCAGCTGTCAGTGACAGCACAGTCTCAGTGCTGGGGGCACATGATTGAGCATGATCTGGACACAAAACAGCGATGCATTTATGTGGCAATATGAAAAAAGACCCACTTCCATGCTCCTAAATATATACAGACAACAGAAAGGGGTTAATATCCATTATGTAATAATGTAATGCCGTGATGATAAATATATATTCCTTTTCTTTTTTTAAATTGTGTTCTCTGTGTTTTGTAAAGTTCAGAGATATTAGCTACCATGGTAGTGCGCTAGGAACCCTTGCAAAGCTGATGCTTTCAGAAGCAAAAGTAAATAGCTTAACTCCAGAAAAACAAGAAACAAAAGTCCACTTATATTCAGCACAAAGTAATAACAAAAATAACAGTGTATTAGCCACACATGGGTTTTATCTGCAGGAAGTCCAATCCAAGTATTTTTAGGCAGCTTACAGCAGACATTCGGGACCAGAGTCCCGGTAATAAAGGGTAGAGGTTCTTTCCCACCCATATATCTCTCTGAACCTCCAAATCCATAAAAGACTGTAAGTCAGTCCTCTCCGCTCTGATTGAATTGTCCTCAAACCCCTCACCTGGCATGGGTGAGAACCCCTGAGTATACCAATTGCACACAAATCCTCCCCTTAAAGGGACCACAAATATGGGTAAAACATAGCTTGCATCCAGGACCCATCCTTAGTGTTCTATCCTGTACAGTATATATAGAGAGATGAAGAACAGGTATCAGTAGAGGAAAATATAGTATCTAGTTAATAACTTTGTTGTAGCCGGAAGTATACATGAGGACTTTTTGAAAAAAAAAAATCATATCACTCAAGAATAATGGCATTAGCAAAAAGATACCATTGTGAAACGACAACTGAGGAACCTACGTAAAGGAATAGTATCTAAGGTCCTGCAGCTGTCTTTCAGTTTCCTATTGAGCACATTAAGAAACTCTGATATGCAAATATAATTTTTGGAAGCCAAAATATAGTGCTGCACCCACACCTTCCTTCCCTGTGCCTTATCATTAATAATTGAACCTGCCCATCATCTGATAAACAAACAGTAGCTTAAAAAAATGCTGGCATGCTCAGTTACTGGTAGAGGACCACTGGAGAAGTTGGCTTGAAGATAGCACCAGCAGCTGTGAAACAACAAGGGAGATCATATCATTTTTTCAAGGAAGCAGGAAAAACAGAGGTACATTTGCCAAAGTGTGCAAATATACATCATTGCAAGTGCTCCCCCAACATCCAGCCATCCTTTATCTTCCTTTTGGAGTAGTAGTTGTGCACAGAGATAGGATAAGGTACGTCAACTCCTAACTCTGCTTCCAGAAGTCATTATTTGACTTAACATTGCACCCTGTGGTTTTGGGACCCCAAGGTGCTTAAAACAAATTTGAAAGTTGTATGCAAGCACCAGAGTATCCTGTTTGTCACTGAATTTGCAGCTTTATAAACAGCTTGTTATGGGCATAGTTAGGAATTAGAGCTGATTGCAGACTGCTATGCCCCACAGATGACCCTGCCCAGCAGAAATCAGATAGTAGAGATTCTGACAGAATTTCTTTGGGTACCTGGAACAAAGGAATTCTGGGCAGCTGCAGTACTTTGTTGACTGAGAACCGCCAACAGGAGACAAAGCTTCACTTCCACATTCATCCTAAAACAAGAGAGAAGTTGTAGGTGTATAGAAAAAAAAAATACTACTAGAAGCACATCTAAAGCATTACATGCATTTGGTGTTTTTTCCCTTGGTTTTATAAAAATTAAAATCAGCCCTATAAACGTTCACGTTACAATCCAATTCTTTTATGAAGCTCAGCATGCTTTACATTTTTTTAGCAGTAACCAAGACAAGGCAGAACTTCTATATGTAACTAAACAAGAAAACAAGGGATGCACCCTGTGTATTACCTAAAGAATATAAGGCTATATTAGAGTTCAATTATGCATCAGAATAGAGAAAATGCACTTATCAGCCTTGCATCAGGGTAACAGCTCATGGGAGTGAAAACACAGTAATCAGCACAAAACCATCCAATTGACCAGTGGTCATCATCAAAGGGAACTAATGTTCTACTTTATCCCCATTAGAGTTTTTAATACTTCGGATTGGTGTGTCCCCTGTTAGCTTTATATTTTGATATTGGGCATTGGTTCCTTTCGATGATAACCAGGTATCTGCTGATAAAGGGGTTTAACTAGAAATATTCACTTGAAACCTCAAACCTTTGTCTGTTGTTGTCTGCTTATTACAGGGGTAATTTCATTATTTATTTACATGTAACCTACATTTTGTTCCTTATGGTTATCTTTACACTTTGTGTCTTCCTGACTTTCATTTGCTAAGATTATAATAAATTTACAGCTACATATATCGTGTGTTAGTCCTATACTATTTTTCAATGTTCATATTTTAGGATGTATGTGATTATATCCTCTTTGTTGAACTTCAGCACCCGAAAACTTGCCTATATTTTTGGGACATTTTTTCTTTAAAATATGCAACTATAGAAGATATAGATTTTCACTCTAAACAAATGCACAGTGAAGAAGTGGTCAGGGTCAGGTTTAATTTTGTCACAGTGCTACCTACCAGCGCATCTGCATTCTCTTGGTTTGATTTAGTCACTTCCCCTAGAAACTAGCACTATATATAATGGCAGCACAGTCAAACCATAATAAGGATATTCCACATATGTGTCTGTTCTACACTACAAAAAATGGTGCTGCACTGTCACCTGAAGAGTGATCCGGATATTATATCTGGTTGGAGTGTGGTTCTGTGTGATAACCAATATATTTGTTAACTGTGTTTATAAATCGATACACAAAAAAATATGTGCAACTGGGTATAATAATATCCTATGTTCAAGGTAATGTATGGCTACGAGTTACATCCATATAAGAATATTTCTGATAAAGACTGATCTATATTGCCAAGTGTCAGTGATAATTCAAGCAGCAAAATAGTTTGACTTTTGTGACACAAAAAACAATATAAAAATAAAAAACAACAAAACGTGTAAGTCCAAAGTTCAAATAGTGCTAATGTGGGGTGCAGTATGCAGTGCAATCATCAATCTTTTGCACAAAGGATGTATCATGCTCACTAACATGCACATTTATATTGAATGATCTAGCATGTGTGTGTCTATTGGGGAGGAGGAGGGGTAATTGTTCTGCAGACATCCTTGATGTCACTCACTTTCAGGGAAAACAATAGCGATTGGACAAGAAAATTCAGCCTGGCCTGGCCAGGGAATGGCTAGCACTAAAGTCAGGAAGGCAAAAGGCTGCACTGGATGAATATTCTTCTATGACTGTAGGTACATCACTAGAGTTCAAAGCACAGATTGAGAGGGTTTATTTTATTCTACTCATGAAATATGTGCAAATAAGCATTTTTAACCACTTCAGTCCCAGAAGGATTTACTCCATTAATGACCAGACCATTTGCGATACGGCATTGCGTTATTTTAACTAACAATTGCGCGGTTGTGCAACATTGTACCCAAACAAAATTGATGACCTTTTTTTCCCCACACATAGAGCTTTCTTTTGGTGGTATTTGATCACCTCTGCAGTTTTTATTTTGTGCGCTATAAACAAAAAAAAGACCAACAATTTTGAAAAAAAACAATATTTTTTACTTTCTGCTATAATACATATCCAATAAAGAAATATAAAAAAACAAATGTATTCATCTGTTTAGGCCAATATGTATTCTGCTACATATTTTTGGTAAAAAAAAAAAAAAATCGCAATCAGTGTATATTGATTGGTTTGCGCAAAAGTTATAGGGTCTACGATATAGGGGATAGATTTACAAATTTTTTTTTTTTTTACTGGTAATGGCGGCAATCTGTGATTTTTAGTGGGACTGCAACATTGCGGCGGACAAATCTGACCCCAACTGACACTTTTTGGGGACCAGTGACATTACAGTGTTCAGTGCTAAAAAAATGCACTGATTAATGTATAAATGACACTGGCAGGGAAGGGGTTAACACTAGGGCTTAATTTTTTCCCTTGGTGTGTTCTGTGTGGGGGATGGGCTCACTGGGACAATACAGAGATCGCTGTTCCTGATCACCAGGAACAGCAGATCTCAGTGTTGTCTCCTGTCAGAACCGGGATCCACCTTGCTTACATAGGCAGATCCCCATTCTGCCTCTCTGTGGAGCGATCAAAGGTGGGGGGTAGGCATTGAGTCCCCAGACCCGCAATAGAGCCGCCCTGCCGCAGTATATGTGTTAAAAGGGTAAAGGATTTGGGTTTACAATTCACATATAGGCCAGTCATTGTTCTTGCAACACTACCCAAATCCTAGCCATTAAAAAAAAAAAAACTATCCACATTAAGGTGAACATTCTGTCCACATTTAAGATGAATACCTTATGTTTATATTCTTTCAGATGGAATATAATTTGTATGTTCTACAGAGAAAAAAGGGGACAGTCGTGGATTTTCAAGTATACTTGAATACAGTATCTATACAATCGAGAGAGAAGACCTAAATTTCAAAGACGTGCTTACTAATGCTAACAGTCATTTAACTCCCACAACTATAATATAATTAATGCAATTGTAAATCAGATAGAGAATACTTACCCTAGACTTTTATGAATCTTTCTAGATTTGTAACTTATTTTAATATGATGAATACATTGTTTATATTCTTTCAGTTAGGACATATTTTGTATGTTCTATAGAGAAAAAAAAGGGACAATCATGGATTTTCAAGTATACTTTAAAACTATGCAATCTAGAGAGGAGACTTCAATTTCATGGACATGCTTGCTAATGCTATCAGTCATTTAACTCCCACAACTATAACATAATTATTGCTATTGTAAATCAGACGGAGAATAGTCACCCTGGATTTTTATGAATCTTTCCATTTTTACTGGCTAAATAGATCAAATTTGTAAGATTTAGCATTCTGCCATGCCATTATATTTGTTTGGCTTTATAACTTTCAGTTCTTTTAATGCAAATTCAATTTAAAGTAATAAACCATCTCAACCATTAATCAATACACTTTGTTATGTTTTTACCTCTCTTTTCTCCCAAGGTTATATTATTAATGCACAATAAAAGTGATGAGGTTTACCTAATGGTGGAAGAATGCATTAAAATAGTTTTTCTTTAATTTTTATAACTCTTTTATATTATTTTAATTGAGCAGTCTTTAGCAGCAATGGACAGTACATTTGATGATGGATACAACGGCTAAGCATTTAGTGCTTATACCATCGTGGTTCTGGCTTTAGACTGAACCTATTATCAGATGTGTTTTATCATGCTGAGTGCATACATACCAAGGGATGTGTAAGTGTATCATTTGCAGATACTTATTTTTTAAAGTGGAACTAAATCCCAAGATTATTCCTTACTCTCCTACATTGCCATCTTCAAATATCCTGCACATGCACAGATGTGCTGCTCTCTGCCAGATCTTTGGGTCCTGACAGGGACCTGCTACACATCTGCACATATCCGGGGTATTCCCACACATGTGCCACTGGTGTCTAGTGTCTCGGATCTTACATAGATCTGCAGCATTTGTGTGTGAACATCCCAGAAGGCAGCGGGGGGGTCCCTCTGTCATTTGTGCCTGGACAAGGAAGCAGGAAGTGCTGGGCTACAGTACAAAGAAAAAAGATGATACACCTTTGGCTGAAGGTCTGCTTTAAAGAAGATCTACCATTATATATATATTGTGGCATTATGAAAGGCGAGGTGATCGATGGACCTTACGTTTTACCTCGCATGCCTTCACTTACAAGAAACTGAGGTTTTACTAGCCACCTTGGCAGGGTTGGTTCTGGACCATATTTTGCGGTCCACTTGTGTTCACCAACAGGTGGTATAAAGGAAGCAGGTCTGGATCAGAGGATGGCTCTTGACCTGGACTCAGGAAGCCAAATCCTGCTGGTCTGGACTTTGCTTTGTGACTGAAACACAAATGTTTGCATTATCTTTGTTTTGTGGGTAACCGGTAAAAGTCCTTCACCTCTGGGTTAGGAAAACTGGATATGTTTAATTAGTGCCTGGGTGACAAGGATTTAATTTCCTGTTTTGTTTATTTGATTTTACATGCAACCTTGTAAATACAATCAGGTCCATAAATATTGGGACATTGACACAATTCTAATCTTTTTGGCTCTATACACCACCACAATGGATTTGAAATGAAACAAACAGATGTGCTTTAACTGCAGACTTTCAGCTTTAATTTGAGGGTATTTACATCCAAATCAGGCAACTTTGTAGGAATTACAACAGTTTGTATATGTGCCTCCCACTTTTTAAGGGACCAAAAGTAATGGGACAATTGGCTGCTCAGCTGTTCCATGACCAGGTGTATGTTATTCCCTCATTATCCCATTTACAAGGAGTAGATAAAATGTCCAGAGTTAATTTCAAGTGTGCTATTAGCATTTGGAATCTGTTGCTCTCAACTCTCAATATGAGATCCAAAGAGCTGTCACTATCAATGAAGCAAGCCATCATTAGGCCGAAAAAACAAAACAAACCCATCAGAGAGATAGCAAAAACATTAGGTGTGGCCAAATCAACTGTATGGAACATCCTTAAAAAGAAAGAATGCACCGGTGAGCTCAGCAACACCAAAAGACCCGAAAGACCACGGAAAACAACTGTGGTGGATGACTGAAGAATTCTTTCCCTGGTGAAGAAAATACCTTCGCAACAGTTGGCCAGATCAAGAACACACTCCAGGAGATAGGTGTATGTGTGTCAAAGTCAACAATCAAGAGAAGACTTCACCAGAGTGAATACAGAGGGTTCACCACAAGATGCAAACCATTGGTGAGCCTCAAAAACAGGAAGGCCAGATTAGAGTTTGCCAAACAACATCTAAAAAAGCCTTCACAGTTCTGGAACAACATCCTATGGACAGATGAGACCAAGATCAACTTGTACCAGAGTGATGGGAAGAGAAGAGTATGGAGAAGGAAAGGAACTGCTTATGATCCAAAGCAACCACCTCATCAGTGAAGCATGGTGTTGATAATGTCATTATGTGGGCATATATGTCTGCCAATGGAACTGGTTCTTTTGTATTTATTGATGATGTGACTGCTGACAAAAGCTGCAGGATGAATTCTGAAGTCTTTCGGGCAATATTATCTGCTCATATTCAGCTAAATGCTTCAGAACTCATTGGACGGCGCTTCACAGTGCAGATGGACAATGACCCAAAGCATACTGCGAAAGCAACCAAAGAGTTTTTTAAGGGAAGGAAGTGGAATGTTATGCAATGGCCAAGTCAATCACCAGAACTGAATCCGATTGAGCATGTATTTCACTTGCTGAAGACAAAACTGAAGGGAAAATGCCCCAAGAACAAGCAGGAATTGAAGACAGTTGCAGTAGAGGCCTGGCAGAGCATCACCAGGGATGAAACCCAGCGCCTGGTGATGTTTATGCGTTCCAGACTTCAGGCTGTAATTGACTGCAAAGGATTTGCAACCAAGTATTAAAAAGTGAAAGTTTGATTTATGATTGTTAATCTGTCCCATTACTTTTGGTCCCTTAAAAAGTGGGGGGGCACATAAACAAACCGTTGTAATTCCTACACCATTCACCTGAGTTGGATGTAAATACCCTCAAATTGAAGCCGAAAGTCTGCAGTTTATGCACATCTTGTTTGTATCATTTCAAATCCACTGTGGTGGTGTATAGAGCCAAAAAGATTAGAATTGTGCCGATGTCCCAATATTTATATATATATATATATATATATATATATATATATATATACACCCCACTGCGTGTGTACACCGGCCTTTAGAGAGCAGTTAACCACTTCAATACTATGCACTTATAACACTTTCCTACCAGACCAATTTTCAGCTTTCAGTGCTGTTGCGCTTTGAATGACAATTGTGCGGTCGTGCGACGCTGTATCCAAACAAATTTTTTATCATCTTGTTCCCACAAATAGAACACCCATAATTTGGGCTTAAAAAGGGTGTGGCGCTATAGCTGGCATATAGAGTTGTTTTTAAAGGACAACAGGGCCACCAATAAGAACGGGATCAGGTGCAATATGTACTTAGTTCAGTGGGGAGGTAAATAAATAAATAAGAAATGATAGTTCTTCTTTAACCCCTTTGCGCCTAGGGTAAAACAAATATTAATGCCTAAGCCCTATTTGGCCTACTTTGTGCACCCAGGTGCATTATATATTGTTTGTTTTTTTTTCAGGACAAATTGGGTTTTCATTTGGCGCTAAATGGTAATGGACATCTCCTAATTTTTTTTTTATTATCTAAGGAAAACTGGCCTAAAATAGTAAAAAAAAAATAATCTTTTAAAATTTAGCTGTATATTTCTTGCTACTACTATAACCTACCACCAAAGAATAGCGCAAAACAAACCGGTTCCTGGCGATCGCAGCAATACCACATATGTGTATGTTAGTTGTCGTTTGAACCTGTAGTAAAAAATACTGACCCTGACCTTTGACCCTGACTTTGACCCAAACACTAACCCTGGCACGGACCTAGATCAAACCTTGATCTAGGTATTTTTTTTAAATATTTTTTTTTTTATTACTATTTTTCCACACCCACTTTTTTTTCTATCTCTGCAAGGACAGAGAAAGATACAATGTATCTTTCTAGTCCATTCACAGAGACAGAAAACATGGGGGCAGGCTTCACAGTGACTCGTCACTGTGATAGCCAATCAGAGCCTATCACAGCAATCAGGTGACCTAGAATCGGTGAGACCCCAGTCTCTGTGCTGGGAGCGCGCTGTACAAAAGGAGATACACACAGAAAAAAGCCCAGTGTTACGTTAGCGCCAAGCTAAAGATAATATTGTACTCCCCCTATAATGTTTTCAACTTCATTTACCCCCAGAAGCCTGGCATCACCTTTATTCATGCATCATCCAGGGTGTTATTTACTTTCTAGACTAAAACCCTGGTGAAGATTTGATTTGCTATAGAGTAGAAGTGTAAAAGTGATGCTAAAGGTATATTTTATATTTTTTTAACATAACAAACTTGCAATACTTAATTGCTCCTGCAATAGTTTTGCATAGAGCAGCCCTAATCCTCCTCTTTTTGGGGGTCCTGGGTCCTCCCCCCTGCCAAGTGGCCTTAATAGCAAGGATTTGGCTATGGGGGCACTCGAGCAGGCTCGCTCCCGAGATGCACTCCTGTAAATGGACGTGCTCAGCCTCGCCCCCCCCCCCCACTCTCTCCTCATTGGCTCCCTGGCTGTGATTGACAGCAGTAGAACCAGTGATTCCCGTTGCTGTGTGAGACAATAAGGAGAGAGAGACCTGGGAGAGCTGCTGCTATCATCCACATCTCTGGATCAAGATGGGGCTCAGGTAAGTATAAGGGAAGGCTGGGGGTGAGTGAGGGAACTGCACCCAGAAGGTTTTTTTTCCTTAATGCGTAGAAAGCATTTAGATAAAAAAAAAACATGCCTTTAAAACCACTTTAATTGTGCTCAAGCAGCACCCTGAAAATGTACCGTGAAGTCTTCCTGAAAAAAGTTGTGCACTTCCTGGTATATGAGTGTACCTAGGCACTCCTGTGCATACAGTCGCAGTTGTGTATCTGCTGTAATAGGCACTGCTGCCTCAGACTTAGGGTTGCCACATCATCCCTTTAATCCAGGACACATATTAAATACACAGGTTCTGTGACTGATTAACCGGTCCACGACCGCTTGCATACATTTACTGCTGCAGAGTATCGCTGTAGCGCGAATTGCCATTTAGAAAGGGCGGCTCGCTCGTGCGTGGCTAGCAGGCGGGAGCAAGCCTCTCGTGCCCGCCGCACTCTGCAGCAGTGTGGCCGCAGGTCCGGAGGACTCGATGTCCGGCGGATACGATGTCCACCAGTTACTCGTGATTGCCTGGCAGAGAAGAAAAACGGGGAACCGCTGGTGCAAACACGGCGTTTCCCCGTTCTGTCAGGCGGCATGTAAGAGAGCTACTGATCCCTGTCACTGGGATCAGTTACCAGCCCAGCCCCCTCACAGTTAAAACACGCCTAGGGAACACAGCCCCTAGATCGCCCCCTGCAGGTTAACCCCTTCACTGCCAATAACATTTACACAGTAATCAGTGGATATTTAAATTTCAAATTGCTGTATAAATGTCATTGGTCCCAAAAAAGTGTCAAAAATGTCAGACATGTCCGCTGCAATATCGCAGTCCCAATAAAAATCGCAGATCACCGCCATCACTAGTAAAAAAAAAAAAAAAAAAATAGTAAAAACGCCATAAATTAATTCTAATGGTTTGTAAACGCAGCAACTTTTGTGCAAACCAATCAACAAACGCAGATCGCGATTTTTTTTACCACAAATATGAGGAAGTATATTTCCTGGACCTCCTCATGTCAGCCTACCATGTCAGCCTATATTCACCTTGAAATGAGGCTGGCGGCACTCCAGGCTTAATGCAATGTAAAAATGTATTGAAATACCAGAACGATCATCCAAAAAATAGACATTAGAACTGGATACAAAGGATAGGTGACGCGTTTCACACTTCTTGTGAAGAAGCATGCTAGACGTGTGAAACGCGTCACCTATCCTTTGTATCCAGTTCTAATGTCTATTTTTTGGATGATCGTTCTGGTATTTCAATAAATTTTTACATTGCATTAAGCCTGGAGTGCCGCCAGCCTCATTTCAAGGTGAATATCTGCATCTGTTGCAGCAACAGGGCGAAGCACCCAGGAATCAGCAATTTACCACTATGAGTGCGGGATTCTCCTGGAGCAGCTGAATGGTATTCAGTTTGATAGAGGTACCATGTCAGCCTACTATGGGTCAGCTCCCCCCCCCCTGACCCCTTCAGGACAACCTCTTTCCAAGCCTATAAGAGGCGGCTGTCTGCCCATATGCAGTGTTCTTTTTTCGTCCTCACTCCGACAGCCTCTTAAGACAAATATATATTCATGCACACACACAAGAAGAAGCATGGTAGGAGACTTACTGCGAAACCTTGTAATGTCCATGCGATCCTGCTCAGGTTCATGCACTCTCCTGAGTTCAGAAGACCCCGTGTTTGGGCTGTAAATCTTCCCTTGTGGGGTACCCTTGGTGCTGGGTCTCAGTGAAGCAGTATAAAGGACTGCGTGTGTACACCGGCCTTTAGAGAGCAGTTAACCACTTCAATACTATGCACTTATAACACTTTCCTACCAGACCAATTTTCAGCTTTCAGTGCTGTTGCGCTTTGAATGACAATTGCGCGGTCGTGCGACGCTGTATCTAAACAAATTTGTTATCATCTTGTTCCCACAAATAGAACTTTCTTTTGGTGGTATTTGATCACCCCTGCGGTTTTTATTTTTAAAAAAAGACCGAAAATTTTGAAAAAAAAAAAAAATTGTTTCTCTCACAAAACTTTGTAAATAAGTAAATTTTCTCCATCACTGATGGGCATTGATGAGGCTACACTGACGGGCACTGATGTGGCAGTACTGATTGGCACTGATGAGGTGGCACTGATGATGAGGCACTTATATGCAGCAATGATGAGCACTGTTAGGTGGCACTGATAAGGAGCACTGACAGACACTGATAGGTGGCACTGATATGCAGCATTGACGGGCACTGATATGCAGCACTGACGGACACTGATAAGCAGCACTGATAGGCACTCATAGACTGCACTGATTGGCACTCATAGGTGGCACTGGGCACTGATAGGTGGCACTGATGGGCACTGATATGTGGCACTGATACGAACTGATAGGGGCACTGGTGGGCAGATGCACTGATAGGGGCCTATTCCCTGGTGGTCTAGGGTGGCATCTGAAGGTGGCACTGAGTGCCATCCATATTGGGCACTGTGCCCCTTACCTGGTGGTCTAGGGTGGTCTCCCTGGTGGTCCCTGGTCAGCTCCCTAGTGGTCCTGGGTGGGCACATTGCTGGTGGTCCCTGGGCAGGCTCCCTGGTGGTCTAGTGTGGCGATCCTAGGGGTGGATGTGCTGATAAACCATCAGCATAAACCCCCCTGTCAGGAGAGCAGCTGATCGGCTCTCCTCTACTCAGGTCTGCAGATCCGAGTACAGGAAAAGCCGATAAACGGCTTTCCTGTGTTACACTGTGACCAGCCGTGATTGGTCACGGCTGATCACATGGTAAAGTGCTTCAGATGGAAGCGCTTTACCAAGATCGGTAATGCGGGGGGTCAGAGTGACCCCCCACACCACCGATCGCCGCGATGCGCACCTCCCCAGGTGCGCGCCGGCATGTTATCCTGAGGACGTCATATGACGCCCAGTCAGGATAACTGAACAACTTCCCGGCCGTCATTCTGCATACGGCGGTCGGGAAGTGGTTAAACACTGCTGGGTGGGCTGTGCGGCAAATTGTTGAGACGGCAGGCAGGCATCACTTCAGCAGTATAAAGGACTGCATGTATACACCCGCCTCTAGAAAGGGGTTAAATACTGCTAGTTGAGCTGTGTGGCAAATTGGTGAGACAGCAAGGACAGAGTCTCACTTCAGCAGTATAAAGGAATGCATGTGTACACCGGCCTCTAGAAAGCGATTAAATGTTGCTGGGTTGGGCTGTGTGACAAACGGATGAACAGCAGGCAGGCTGAGGCTTGTAGTCCCTCAGGAACTCTCTGGAGGTTGCTGAGAGTGGCCACTTCCTGGTATGATAGAAATGCCCTCTCCCATACTCCTGCTTGCCTGGTGTGATTACAACACCTGTAGCCCCAGCTTGTCTCATAATCACTGCCTGGGTCCTCCTGCCTGCCTCTATAGCACTGAAGAACGCATGGTTTGCTATTTTTAAGTTTTTGGGGTTTTTTTTTGTTTAAAAGAGTGCACTCTTCTCTACACACAGAGAAGACCCGGATGCGGGATAAACACCCGCAGGGAAGTACCAAGGAGCCGCATCACCCGCAAAGAATGAAGCGCTCAGTGCGTGGTAAGTGGGGTCAGAGGAGTGTTCGGCGGCGGGATAAAATCCATGTGAAACGCCATTCCAGGTCACCATCTCTGGTGCCTGATTGCATTGCCGTGAGCCCAAGCCAATGGCTGTTGCAATACCAGAAAGCAACCACTAAGTGCTAGCAGGTGCATAAGCAAACACGCAGATCCTCTTCATCTTCTGAAAGGGCCTCGGCCCGGGAGGAGAAGGCCTGCTGGACGCCCGGGCAAACTCCATGCCAGGGAGGAGGGTATACTTCTCTTGTCTGAGGGAGGCCGCATGTGATAGTGCAGCAGATGCACGCCAGGTGAAGAACTATATTAAGGTGGCAGTCAAAGGCGGCTTGAAGGCCCTGTCTAAGAGATCTCGGCCTAGGCGGCACACTTCCGCTTCAGAATCAGAGCCAGTGGCAACATATCATTACAGTTCAGAAGAACATCTTTCTCTGGGCCTGATTTGCACCCGTGTGTTTTTGGTGCGTTTTCGCGGATCTGCACTACAGTCTATTTGGCGTTGTTTCCTATGGAACATGTCTGTGGTGTGGGTCTGCGGGATGCTGGAGATGCATGGGTGTGAGTCGAGCCTAAGACCCCTTTCACAATGAGGCGCTTTTCATGCGCTTTTCACACTAAACAGGCACCGGAAAAGCTCACGAAATCCTATTTCTTTTAAAATCAATGAATGCTCTCACACTGGAGCAGTGCGCTGGCTGGATGGTGAAAATACACCCCTCTCCATTGAAATTAATGGAAAGCTCTTCAAAAGCGCCTAAAAAGCTCTTCAAAAGCACTATTTTATGCAGTGAGAATATTATACGGACTTGAAAAGGTCACTCCTGTCCTTCCCATTATTTTTGTTTTTAAATACAGGAAATAATGGAAGATGAATGGGCAAAGCCCAATAAAAGATTGAACATCAGCAACAGGGTCTCAAATTTGTACCCTTTTTGCTCTAGGGATGCTAAGCTTTGGGATGCCACTCCTAAGGCGGATTCATTCCAGAGACAAGCTGGGCACATTACTTTGCCTCTAGATGACTCAGTATCCTTCAAGATCCGATGGATCGTAGGATAGACACAGATCTCAAAAGAATGTACACGGTAGCAGGAGCAGCCTGCAGGCCGGCTATAGCACTTACCTAAGTGGCAGCAGCCTTAAAGGTGTGCATTACGGAGGCCGGTTCTTTGGGTTAAATGATAGGGGAAGAAGGTTCCCCCCTTTACAGTCCATTAGGATCAGGGTGTATTTTCTAGCACAGGTGCCCGTGGACCAGGTCAGGATAATACTGAAATTGGTGGCTCAGTCTATGATGGCACGCAGAGCCCTATGGCTGAAGCATTGGTCAGCGGATAGTGCTTCCAAGCACAGCCTTTGCTAAGTTCCTTTTGATGGAAAATTTTTTGGCAAGACCCTGGAGTCAGAGGCGCAACAAGTGTCTGGAGGGAACTCAGGGCTTTAGACAGTGGAAGGGGCAGAGTCCAGCCTTTCCCAAAGCAACCAAAGCCAAGGCGAACCAGCCAGCGAAAGCTGTTTAGACAAGCTCTTGTGAAGGGTTCCCCGTCCAGACTTCCCAAGTGGGAGCAGACTGTCTTACTTTGGAGAGGTCTGGGTGGAAGAAGTTTAAGATACCTGGGTCTTGGACATCATTCAAGGAAAGACCTCCTTAGTCTCATTCTGTGGAGACCCGAATTCCTACTTGTCCAGAGGAAAGGGCGTTGTTTATTAATGTATGTAAAGAATTTATTGGCATCTCAAGCAATTCTGCCAGTTCTGAAGCATGAGAAGGGAGAAGGATTCTATTCTCTTCTGTTCTTGGTAACAAAATCCTCAGGAGGATTCGGGCCGGTCCTGGACTTAAAAGCCCCGAATACCTTCATGAAAGTCCCTCCATTCAGAATGGAGTCCTTGCAAGCCATCATTGTCCATTGTGAAGAAGGGAGATTTGCTAGTGTCAATAGGCCTAGCGGATGCTTACCTACATGTGCCCATAAGTGCATCACACCATCGCTTCCATTGCCAGTTTCGTTGTCTGCCATTTGGGCTGGGCACAGTCCCAAGAACATTTTCAGAAGTTTTGGCAGTGGTCATCGCTACCTTAAGGATCAGAGGCATTCAAATTTTTCATTATCTGGATGACATTCTCCCTCGGGCCGCGTCAAAGTCCCTCCTTCAACAGCACGGGTTGGGAATAGTAATGACCAAGCAATTTCTTATGGCCAAGAAGTGTATGCAGTACCCGGGCCTGTTGTTATCCACAATCTAGGTAGTACCATGGGCCAGATTACGGAAGGGGAGTTTTCAATACAATTTTCTCCATCAATGGGATCGCCACTCATTAGCCCGGAAGATCTACCATTTAGTACCAATAAAACGGTCTCTGATATGGTGGAAGATATCTCAGAATCTATACCATATATATATAGTGCCTCTCGAACCTCCAGTTCCAGTAATGCTGACTACAGATGCCAGCCTAGTAGACCGGGGAGCTCATTCCTTAGGCTAACAAGTACAGGGTAAATGAGAAGCATCTCTATCTCAGCATTCAGAATTAGAGGCCGTTCAGCACGCTCTAGTAGCCTTCCAATCGATGTTGCAAAGGGGGCAGTCAAAGTCCTTTCCGACAACAAACCATGGTAGCCTACGTGGCCTGGCAAGGGGGCACCAGGAGCCTCCCACTACTCAGAGTGGCATGCCAGATTGTTCCCTAAGCAGCGGCATACCTTCTGGGTCCACAAAACAAGCTGGTGGATCAACTGAGTCGGAGATCCTTGGATTTGAACGAACGGGGCTTGGATCCCAGATACCTGTTCAAAATCTTCAAGGTCTGGGGGACCTCAATCATAGATTGGGTGACGTTGGAGGAAAACTCTCAGATTACATGTTACTTCTCCCAAAGGTGGCACTCGCAGGCTCTAGGCTAGGATGTTCTATCTATTCCATGGGACTTTCCCTTAGTCTGTGGTTCCTCCGCTCTCGCTAATCCTCAGAGTTTTAATGAAGAACAGGAGGAGATAACAGCAATAGCGGTGTGGCCCTTCTGGCATAGAAGACCATGATGTTCACTAGCATAGAAAATGGCTATGTGTCAGCCAATTCCTCTGCCTCCTCACAAACATTTTCTGCTGCAGGACAAGCAGTGTAACCCGAAGGCGGGATAACTGAGGATCATGGCGTGGAGCTTTTAGTCAAAAGAGAACTACCGATAATACTTTATTATAGGATATATAAGGCCTTTTTGTCACTTCTCAGCAGGAAAGAGCTGGGATCTGAGGTCACCCGTAGTCTCTAGCAAATTGGAATTTCTCCAGGAAAGTCGGGGCAAGGGTTTTATCGTTTAGCTCCTCAAAGGTTTGAGTCTGCCCTGTCAGCTACGGGGAACAAAGATGGGCCTTGGATCCTCTAGGGATGCGTTCATGAAAGGCAGCAATAAAGATCAGGTCTTCAATAAAGCCTTTTCTGAAGTGGGACCTGCCTTTAATTCTGAAAGCCTCATTATCACCTCCATTTGGTCCGGTGCCATCATGCTCTTTGTCTCAGTGCAATTTTTTGATGGCAATTGCATCAGCCAGATGGGTGTCTGAACTGTGTGCTTTCTCAACGAATTCTCCAAGAGGGAATAATACTCAGACCGGTCCCAAACTTTCTTCTTAAGGTAGCATCAGCCTTGCAGTTGAATTGGGAAGCAGTCTTATCGGCTTTTCCGGGTAATAACTCGGAAGACGAATGGATTAGGATCTAGTGTGGGCCTTATCAATATACCTAGAGCGAACTAAAGATGTCTGGAAACAAGATCAGCTCTTCATCTTTCCCGGGCCCTCCAGGAAAGGCATGGCTGTGCCTCCTAGAATAGGGTTTCCATAGATCGTAAAACCTATCTAGATGGCATATAGAGAGGCGGGATATCCTCCGCCATTGGAGGTCAAAGCACATTTATGAGAAGCATGGCAGATTCCTGTGCATCATACACTAAGGTGTCAGCAGAAGTAGGGTGCAGGGCAGCTAGCTTGAGTGCACCGAATACTTTCATTCCACGCTACAGAGTGAAGGTAACTCTGACGGCATCAGAAGCTCTTGGGTCTACTGTTCTGTCGGCGGCTGTCGGCCATTCAAATAATTGATATCGGTTTATGATTCTGGTTTTTGGTGTCTTCCCTCCCCTTATGTGGTTGATTGCTTGTTACATCCCATAGTAGGCTGACATGAGGAGGTCCAGGAATAAGGAAAATTGTTTTCATACTTACCGTAATTTTCCTTTCCTGGATCCTCCTCATGTCAGCTGAGGAGTTCCCACCCAAAGTCCTTTGCGAGGTGGGTAAACTGAACACTGCATATGAGCAGACAGCCGCCTCTTATAGGCTTGGAAAGAGGTTGTCCTGAAGGGGTCAGAGGGGGCGGAGCTGACCCGTAGTAGGCTGACATGGTAGGCTGACATGAGGAGGATCCAGGAAAGGAAAATTACGGTAAGTATGAAAACAATTTTCCTTAATATCGGCCAAAACTGATGAATACATTTTTTTTTTTTTTATGTATTATAGCAAAATGTAAAAAAATGTTTGTTTTTTTCAAAATTGTCACTCTTTTTTTGTTAATAGCGGTGATCAGAAGTAACGAAGAGGGGATCAAATACCACCAAAACAAAGCTCTATTTGTGGGGGGAAAAGAGCGTCAATTTCGTTTGGGCACAATGTCGCACAACCGCGCAATTGTCAGTTAAAGCGACACAGTGCCGAATCGCAAAAAGTGCTCTGGTCCTAATGTGGGAAATCCTTAAGTGATTAAGGTGGTAATTAAACTCACTTGGTGCCTTATCTGCAATAAATTAGCCTCAGAACTTGTGTAATTCAGATGTGTCCTTGATTAAAGGGATGATGTGGCAACCCTACTCAGACTGCTAGTCTAAGGAGATTTTGAGTAAGATCTGGTTATGATACTACTTTGTTGTTCACTGGATGCTCTGAGGAACCATAGCCCTGCCTCTACCAAGATGGCTCCCTCCGCACACAGACACAAGTGCAGAACAAGGCATTGTAAGTCAGTAATGGGGGAAAGATCAGCTGCAGGGAAACCATGGCCAACCAAAGTTCAGTCCCTTAGTATTAATTAGTCTTTATGTTGTGGACTGTTAGCACACAGATAGTCCCTTCTGTTGTTTAACTTATTTGTGAGAGAACTCCCTGGGAAAGGTGGGAAACTGGGAATAAGAACATTCTTATGTCTGCCTGCAGCATTTTCCTGAACTGCACCTTGCAGCCTACTGATCATATCTTGCATGGAAGTCCAGGACTGTGTTTTAATGATACAAGGTAGAGTTTTCTAGAAAATGAACACTGTTGCTTTATATTATGACATATCAGTAATATATTCATATTGCTTTATATTCTTACTGATAGATCAACTTTAAGTTCCACCAGGGCCCTATCTAGTGTATGCTTCCGTTGTTTCTTCTGGCTGCATTTTTTTTGTCTCCACAATGAAAAGCCAATAGGATAATTGGCTTCTCTCCAAACTGTCCTTAGACTGTGAATGTGTGTGTCACAAGAACAACAGACTTTAAAGATCTATGAGACAAGCACTGTCGTGAAGGGTTTCTTTTTTACCTACAAACCACTGCCACTAGGCTTATTTTTATTTTTTGCAGATCATTTGTGTAAACCTGCAGAGTGGGAAGTAAGCATCAGGTATATACCAATCAAAAATTGAGGTGCTTCTCCTATAGTAAAGCATTTGCGTCATGGTATGTGTATTTGGACCCAGAGAGCTTGTAATCCTAGAGTCAACTGAACAGTTTTGCAATTAATTGCCACCAATCTTAGATCTTAGCTCTAAAACTATGCACACCTAAACTGGGCTCAACTCAACACAGAGACTTCAGTGAAGAACAAGGCATGACTAAAACCGGGTGCATACATGCCGAAATTCAGCCAGTTCAACAGGAACCAGACAAATTTTGGTCGTGTATACCCGTCTGCTTAACAGAAGCTGGCTTCTGTCAAATGATCCTGCTGAAAAAACAGCATTCAATGGCCAATGGCTACAGCTTTG
Organism: Glandirana rugosa; assembly: GCA_018402905.1. Classification (NCBI taxonomy): domain Eukaryota; kingdom Metazoa; phylum Chordata; class Amphibia; order Anura; family Ranidae; genus Glandirana; species Glandirana rugosa. The sequence continues at coordinate 763,896 of BLSH010459181.1, read as the reverse complement.
ATCTGTGTATCCTGATGGGGTAGGGAATCCCTGCATCCACTTTGCCTGCTGGTTGAATGAAAAAAAAAAACTGTGCGTGTATACCCTGCTTAAGTCAGTAATGAAGACAAGATGAGCTGCAGGAAACAGGCAATACTGGTGACTAGTTTTTTTTTCCCCCTGCCTGCCTTTTTATGAGCACAACTTCAGTTCCTGTTTAATAGGCATTGATTACAGAGTAAATTGGAAATGTATAGCCATACTGATAGATGGAGGCTGGGTATTGAGTCTTTTCATGCTCCCAGAATTCCAGATATGGATATTTTTACATAGATTCATTGGTCCAGCTTAGACCAATGTAACTATACATATATTATACTGGGGTGATCCCTGTGGAAACTGGAAATCATTGTAGTAGGCACTGCCACTACAGTAATCTCCACTAGTTTCTGGGTGCCCTGCTGCACCGTGAACACAGGAGGTCAGCCACTCAGCATGGGCATCATTCAAACACCGCTTTGCATTGTCTCAATTAATGCAAAGTGTTCTCTGATTTGATTGGTGGAGAAGTGGGATGCTGACATCTATTGACGGCCCATCCATAAGGGGCGCAAGGGCACCGCCCCCCTAATCCATGCTCCCGGACGCTAATCTACATGCAGGGCACCAGACGCATGCATTCCAATGGTTTTTTTTGAAGCACATGATTAGAGCCAGAGGCTCTAATTGGCTTAAAAAAAGGGTTGGCTTGGGGCACAGAGCACTGCGCCCTGAGCCCACCCAGTTGTGTGACAATAGTGAATTAATGTTTGCTATTGTCTTCCTGATTCTCCTCCCGCACAACCAGGAAGCAGGTCCTGAGACCCGATTGGCCACTTGTGTTTCAGGACACACTTCCAGTTCAACCAGGAGGAGAAGCAATGACCCTTCCTTCCCCCTGCCTACTAAGGTATGTTCCGTCTCCTGAGGGAGGTTGTTTTGGTGTATCGCCGCTGCCTTCTCGTCCATCTAACACTGGGGGGAGACTACGAGCTTTCGCATTTTAAAAGCATTATTAGGATTGCCACTCAAGTTTCTTATCTTAGGTTTGTGACCTTTGCTCAATGTATCTTTTCTACTCTTGCATTTGATGATTACAGTATTGAGTCTTACTGGCAACCTGAGCTTTCTGTAATTGACTTTCACAAGATGTTGTCTCTTTGTTTACTTGTCAACTCATTACTTTGTGTACAATAAAAAAACATATTCAACCTTAACACCGTGGGGGGGGGGGGGTGGGGGGGGTGCCACAATTCCAACTTATACAAAAAAATAACATGTGTTTC
>BLSH010459181.1:710322-720770 GCA_018402905.1 Glandirana rugosa | reverse complement strand
AACCTTAGGTACGTAGGGTGCGGGACATACGTCTAGTCCCCCGGCCTATGTACCAGCCCCCCCCCCCCCCCAGCCATGTATCCGGCCCCCTGATCTGCATACAGGGCGTGGGATGCATGGATTCCAATTGGGGGTTTTTTTTTTGAAGCACGTGATTAGAGCCAGAGGCTCTAGTAGGCTTCAAAATAGGGTGGGCTTGGGCGCAGAGCACTGCGTTCCAAGCCCACCCAGTTGTGTGACACTAGTGAATGAATATTTGCTATCCTCACACTGATTCTCCTCCTGGCCAATCAGGAAGCAGGTCTGAGACCCATTTCCAGATTGGCCGAAAGGAGAAGCTACGCTGGCCACCGGGAGGAGGAGACGCAAGGAGAGGAGACGCAGAGGAAGCTAGCCGGCCGGCCGTCCTTTGACCGGAGGTGACCGACCGATACTGATATTTTGTATTACAAACTGAGCTTGTTACATATCAGTACCATATTTACAACACAACTACCAATCAAATTTCTTCATACATTGCGGTCAATATGTATTCTACATATTGTTGGTAAAAAAAAATCCCAATTGATTGGTTTTCACAAAAGTTATAGCGTCTACAAACGATGGGATATTTTTATTTATTTATTTTTTACTTGTAATAGTGGCGTTCAGCAATTTATAGCGGAACTGCGATATTGCAGTGGTCATTCTGACACTGAAATTTTTTTTTGGGAACTAGTGACACTAATATAGTGATCAGTGCTAAAAAATATGCACTGTCACTGTACTAATGACACTGGCTGGGGAGGGGGTAAAAACTTAGGGGCAATCAAAGCGTTAACTGTGTGTCTAACCAGTTATTATGTGTACCATGTGAGGTGCTTTTACTAGGGGAAGAGATTGGATTTATTGGAACTGCTATAAGGCGGTGCTTAAGTGGTTAAAATAATATTATCTCCCACTTGGGACACCGTGCAAGAACCGATACTCTGGATCTATATTTTGAGACACCAGGTTGGGGCTCCAATGCACTGACCAGTAGGGGAGGGTTTGCCATAGACTGCTGTGCCATTGCAGTAGCATCACCCCTTAAACAGGACCTTCCCTAATATATGGTTTAGGAGGCCATGTCTATGTCTGCCTGTTTATTAATAAGTGTTTACATGTTTTTTTTTTCCGCAGCTGTTTGTTGTATTGCCATTTTCCACTTTTCTTGGCTGTTGTACCAATGTGTATCATTGCAATAAATATCCACACTTCAGCCCAGGTGGAAACATGGTGCTTGCAGAGTCTTGGGAACTGGGAATACTGAGAAAACAGCCATTCCTTCAAGGTAATGCTACAATCCATACAGATTGCCTGTGGTAACAGTTTATTTATACCAGGGCTTGACAAATTTGCTTTGAATCTAGGAGCCAGCTAAAAAAGTTAGGAGCCAGTTTTTTTTAGCGTAGTGTTGGGTTGTCAGCGCCCGGGATAAGGCGAGTAATTTGCGCCCCACCCCCACCTTACTCACAGCAGAGCAGCCAGTCAATAACTCCACCATCGTTACATCAGTGTTATAGGCTGGCCAGAAAGAGTGACACTAAACACCTGTTATAGGGGGAAACTCCTTATTCTGAATGTATCGTGACTGACATGTAAAACACCCTCATCTGCTGCCTAATGGAGCTTGGCAAAAACATGTCTCTACTGCACATCTAAATAAACTCTTAATGACACTTTAAATTAAAATACAAAAAAAGATGAAAGAAGTATTCAAACATTGCTGATCTTCTGCTGCCTCTTTGCAGCCACTTCCTGCCTGCATGTGTTTCCCCCACGGTGAATATTCATTGCTCTGGTGGGTTTCCGGTCACCGTGAAATACTGCAGCTCAGCTACATAAAGAGTGGTAATTGTTGATGGTACACAGGGCTTTATCACAATTTTGATGCTTAGAATAAAGGTCACGTTTCTCGCGGTGTGACATCTTTCACATTATACAAAAAATTAGGCAAACTTTACGGTGTTTTTTTTTTTTTTTTTCTTAAATCATTAAAGTGTATTTTTCCAGAAAAGATTGCATTTGAAAGACCGCTGCACAAATACCAAGTGACATAAAATATTGCAACAGCTGCCATTTTGTTCTCTAGGGTCTCTGCTAAAAAATAATATATAATGTTTGGGGGTTCCAAGTAATTTTCTAGCAGAAAATATTTTTTTTCTATTTGTAAGCAACAAATGTTAAAAAGAGTTTAGTCTTTAAGTGGTTAAATTTCCTTATCTAGAGGCCGGGAGTAAATTCCTTTGACCTCCACTAAGATACATTGTATGTGGTGTTTATAGTTAGCGAGTTGGCAGACTGCCCTGTTGACAGCTGTGTTTTTTTTTTTTCTTTACAGCTGTCAGCTTAGGCAGGGAACTGCTTGTAGATGCGGTTACACAGAGAGGGGAGAGGAGTATCGGAAGCCACTCGCCAGGACGCGATTTCTAGTCGCCATGGTGACCTGGCGACCGGGGTTTGTCGAGCTCTGATTTATACCATATATGATGGTTTGTGTATACATATCTCATCATGTCACCCTCTGCAAATACCTGGCTTGTCCGAACCTGAAAATGCCCATGGGTAAGTGGGTGATGCAGTACCTGTCCTGTGGTGTGTTTGAGTGTGAAACTGCCGTCTGTTTTGAGCGGATCTTGTCTGATCGGATGGCAGGTGAGTGTCAGCGGGCTCATCTCTGCTGACATCCGCCTGCCCATAGAAGTCCATGGGTGGCCCGCTGGGTTCCGCCTCAAAAATGGACAGGCAGATCCGAGCGGGCTGATCGTGTGAAAGGGGCATAAGGCTCTGTGCACACTATCATTTTTCATAAGCTAAAAAAAAAAAAACGAAAAAAAGCTGGATGAAAAATTCTGATTTTTTTTCTGCTCCTAGATGCTGAAGCTAAAAAAGTTGGATTTTTCAACATACTTACCTGTAAAATCCATTTCTTTGAATACATCATGGGACACAGAGCAGACTATATAATCATTACTTACTGGGTTATATGCCCCCTATAGGTGAATGGACCCTGGCAGACAAAAAATAGACAGGAATTCGCCCTCTATATAACCCCTCCCATACAGGAAGTACTTCAGTTTTGTAGCAAGCAATGAACTCCCAAAAAGAGAGGGGAGGGACCTTTTTGTCCCATGATGTACTCAAAGAAATGGATTTTACAGGTAAGTATGTAGAAAAAATCCAATTTCCTTTTTCGTACATCACGGGACACAGAGCAGACTATATAATCATTACTTACTGGGACGTCCCAGAGCAATCCCTGGAGGGAGACACAATGTAAGAAAAATCACCATCAGAATATATATAGCAGCCTGCAACATACTACAGAAAAAAGCGAAATCCTCTGCTGCTCTAACATCCACTTGATAAAATCTTGTGAATATATGTATTGAAGACCAGGTAGCAGCCTTACAAATCTGCGCCACTGACGTCTGATGGCGAACTCCCAGGAGGTTCCTACCCCTCTGGTGGAATGAGCTCTTACCCTGAAGGGGTTGAATGATCAAGTGGTGAATCCAAGAGTGAAATGGATGCTTTGGAAGCCACTTGACCCCTCTTGGGCTATTCTGGCAAAACAAAAAATGCATCAGTACATATGATGCCTGCAGATCTCTTCAGATAAACCCTAACTGCACGAACAAAATCCAAGGAGTGCAACCGTTTCTCTTCTGGCAAGCTAAGCTGAGAGAACTAAAACAGGGTAGAATAATATCCTGATTCAAATGAAAACCAGAAACGACCTTAGGCAAAAAGGACAGAAGAGGACGCAGCACCACTTTACATAATGCAGGACCAAATATTGTTCTTTACAAGAAAGAGCCGCCAATTCCGATACCCTTCTAGCCGAAGTGACTGCAAAGAGAAGCTAGTTTTTGTGTCAAAAGGACTAGAGGAATTTCCTTGACAGGTTCAAAGGGCTATTTCTGTAGCACCATCAAACCCAATTTCAAGTGTCAAGGACATAGACGGGAGGCAACAATGCATCACTCCTTGACGAAAGGTAAATTTAGCTTAGCGTAAATTTGGGCCATATATATGACCCTACGACCGCAGGTCATGACGGACCGGGAGTGTCCACAGTCTGTCTACTGCCAACTTCACTATCTCTGGATAATAGGCCTTCCTGGGCCAAGCTGGAGCCCCAAAAATGGCAGACATAATTTCCTCTCGAATCCTGCGTAAGAGATGTGGCAGGAGAGGAATAGGGGAAATGCATAAATTAGGGAGAACTGGTTGCAAGGAACTACCAGAGTATCTACCCTGATCGCGAAGGGATCTCTAGCTCTATATACAAACTGCTGGACTGACACCGCATCTTGTTGTTGAACCTGGATGCCAACAGATCTACATCAGGCATCTCCAATTACAAATCTGAGCCACAGATAACTGATGGTGAAAAGCCCAGGAAGTTCCTACACCTCTGGTAGAATGAGCTCTCACCATGAAGGGAGGAGTTTTACGTTTCAGACCGTAGGCCTGAATGACCAACTGGCGGACCCAATTGGCAATGGAAGCTTTGGGAGCTGCTTGCCCCTTTTTGGGTCCTTCTGGTAAAACAAAAAAGGAGTCTGATCCTCGGATCTCTGCAGATCTAGACAAATAAACCTTGATTGCCCGGACAACGTCCAAGGAATGCAGTCGTCTCTCTTTCGCCGAACGAGGCTAAGAGAAAAAAAGAAGTCAAAACTATGTCCTGATTTAAATGAAAGGCCGACACCACCTTTGGCAAGAAGGATGGAATAGGACGCAACACCACCTTGTCGTTAAGAATTAGGTATGGTTCCCTACATGAAAGGGCCGCCAATTCCGACATTCTTCTAGCCGAGGTGATGGCCATCAGGAAGGTTAGCTTGCGTGACAGGAAGACTAATGGAATCTCCTTGATAGGCTCAAATGGTTGTTTCTGTAACGCAAGCACAGCACCAAATTTTTATATAAAAAATATATATGTTTTATCCTTACAATTCATTACAATCATGTCTAAACAAGTGGTACATAAGTACTCATAAGACAATGGAGCACCAACATTCACATTCAGGCCGTCTATAGGACATCAATGAGTTAGAACAGAATATGATACAAAAGTACCAAACACTGTAATGTGTAACAATTAATGAAGGTCAACGTGTTTCGACCTTAGGCTTCCACTGGACCTTGTCCCAATAGACTGCGAGTAAACAGAATATACAGATTATGCACATGAAACATATTACATTTATATAGTCATATCCTTCATACAATTGTACTCAAAAAATGTGTGAGGCTTACTTGACTGCCAGTACTCTATAAAGACCCAAAGTCTCAGGGGGGCGGACAAAGGGAATAACAGAATGTCGGACTCTCTAGAGTATAAGAATTATTCTTAATTAGTCTGTATATGTGGACTAGTGTCCATGATAAACATAGTAGGTATGGTGTTTTATAATGTGTACCTTTTGGGAGGCGTTCTCAATCAACGTTGTTTGCATTTAACATCAGAAAACGCAAACAGCAATATCTTGTGCGCCTTTAAATGGAAAATCAAAAAATAGAACTAATTCAAATACTTGCACTGTGTAGCATGACATAAAGTTTAGCCCAAACGTTAGATATATACCTGTATGTTTAATCTGGAATTGAGGTATCCACCTCAAATGCAAGAGAGAAGGGGCCGCCACGAAGCGCCACCGAGCAGTAAAAAAATACTATAACCCAAATATAGCATGTCACTAAGGGGCATAATATATTACCTGCATCAATTAAATCAGCAGTAGTACATCTATAAGATAGATGTGTACCTGTATGGATTATCTGGGATCATTACCTCCACCTACATAGGCAGGATAAAGAAGGTCACCACAAGACATTGCCGGTCCAAACAAAAAGATCTAAATGCCAAAAGTAACATGTCACTAAAGGGTACAGTGCATTACCAACATAGGGTAAGGTAATAATAATAGACCTATAAAATAGGTGTGTACCTGTAATGGTAGTTTGGAACCAAGACATCCCCCTCAACAGCGGAGGGGGGGAAGGAGGGGGGTCCCCAACCGGCACCAACAAAAAACGATCTAAACAGTCAAAAATGTCACTACAAGATGTGGTAAACCCCCCAAGGGGATACAAGGAGATATAGAAATAATTGCATGTATTATATATACCTGAGACACTCTGTATAGGTGCGACTATAACATCCTCCAAAATGAAGGAGAGGTGCGACTGGCGTCCGGTCTTAAATATTTTGGCGTCTGATGGTGGCGGACACTCGCACCTCTACACCATCCTGAAGGTAATTCTGCCATATGCACCAGACTTAGTCTTGGCTTTTGTTTGGCTCTATTCACAATCCTAACTATTGGTATGCTTGCATGTCTTTCTAGTGGCCTGCAGGGTAGAGGTTGGAACTCTCTCCTCTGCAGCATCGGTCCCATTACCTGTCTCTCTTCCTCCTTCATTTTGGGGAATGTTATAGTCGCACCTATACAGAGTTTCTCAGGTATATATAATACATGCAATTATTTCTATATCTCCTTGTATCCACTTGGGGGGGTTTACCACATCTTGTAGTGATACGCCACATTTTTGACTGTTTAGATCTTTTTTTGTCGGGCCCGTCAGCGCTAGTTGGGGACCCCCCCCTCTGTCGTTGAGGGGGATGTCTTGGTTCCAAACTGTCAGTACAGGTACACACCTATTTTATAGGTCTGTTATTATTTCCTTACCCTATGTTGGTGTAGCGCGGGCCCGCTTTGCTGCCCGTTACTTCTGAACTTTGCCAGGAGACTGCTGTAAATACACAGGCTCTTTTAGTAGGGAGAGATGTGCCTGTCAGCCCCTGGGTGAAATCCCCCCCCCCCCTGTTTTGCAGACTGAACTCAATGTAAGCTATGTAAGAGACACAGGAGGATCGGATTACACTGTTTCCCCTGGTATGCTTCTAGGTGCTTAAGGAGAAAAAGCAGCCAATGAAGGAGGCTTTTACAAGCAGCAAAAGCAGAGGGATTCCTGGGAGCCGCAAAGGACTCTGGAATATGAAGTCCCCTGAGAGAGCTGCCCCATTGACTTTTAAAGGCACAGAACTACAAATCCCAGAGGGCTTTGCAAAAGCAGAGGGCTGGCTAAGGACTCCATTTTGGAAGGCTGGGGAATTCTCCATGAGGGAGAGAAGGAGACAGATGTGACCTGAGAGGCTGCTGTTAATCACAGAGGGGAACCATCCAGCCACAGCTCCAGAGGTCGGTGTGCTGATCCTGCCACAGTTCCAGAGGTTGGTGTGCTGATCCTGCCACAGCCCCAGGGGTCAGACGGTGACGGACATCCTATCTGAGAGGGATCCCAGCGGACATCCCCAGGCGTTCCTGAGGACATGGGTCGATCCGGTTATAAGGGGACCAATCGGGCCAGTTGGGGAACCTATTGCTTGATCCTTTGGTCGTACGATGGGTGAGGGGGCACTTTGCCCATCTATAAGGACACAGTAGTAAGGCTACATTGCCATGCCAGTGCTCACATCGGTAGGGACACTCACATTGTGCTGAACAGTCACTACATTACACTTTGCCTACCAGGATACTTACAAATACCCCTTTGTTAATCCTGCTCAACGGGACACAAAGTGCACCAACGCCAGGCTAGTCGAAGATCTTGGATATATCCATTGCAAGGACTTTCATTGTTACTTCCCTGGTATCAGTGATTTGTGGCCTATTGCCTCACATGTTCACTGCCCGGGTCTGTGATTTCAGGATTTGGAGGGAAACAAACTGCCTATTGTCAATTCAGATCAGTTCCCCTTTATGGCTGAGTGCATACGCCACTTTAAAGTAATTTAACCCAATTTGAAGCCATTTAAATTGTTTGCCAGTATTATTTTGAAGTGTGCATTTGAATTTAACAGTTTATACACTTGAATATCAGTATATAGTTTGTTTTATTGTGGAAAGTCTCCCAGTAAAGAAACTTCCTGTTCACTACATGTGTGTCTGTTTTACTGGGCATTGCAAGTACACTGCTGCTAGGTGTGCCAGAGGGACTGGGACAGTTATTTGGGGTTGAGAAGCAGATGCCCGGGAACAAATATAAATTACAATAGCAGCTCCTCCGGGGGTACCGCTACATTGGTAATGCACTGTACCCTTTAGTGACAAGTTACTTTTGGCATTTAGATCTTTTTGTTTGGACCGGCAGTGTCTTGTGGTGACCCTCTTCCTCCTGCCTATGTAGGTGGAGGTAATGATCCCAGATTATCCATACAGGTACACATCTATCTTATAGATTTACTACTGCTGATTTAATTGATGCAGGTAATATATTATGCCCCTTAGTGACATACTATACTTGGGTTATAGCATTTTTTTACTGGCCGGTGGTGCTTCGTGGCGGCCCCTTCTCTCTTGCATTTCAGGTGGATACCTCAATTCCAGATTGATCATACAGGTATATATCTACCATTTGGGCTAAACTTTGTCATGCTACACAGTGCAAGTATTTGAATTAGTTCTATTTTTTGATTTTCCATTTAAAGGCACACAAGATATTGCTGTTTGCGTTTGCTGATGTTAAATGCAAACGTTGATTGAGAACGCCTCCCAAAAGGTACACATTATAAAACACCATTCCTACTATGTTTATCATGGACACTAGTCCACATATACAGACTAATTAGGAATAATTCTTATACTCTAGAGAGACCGACATTCTGTTATCCCCTGTGTCCGCCCCCCTGAGAAGTAAGCCTCACACATTTTTTTTAGTACATTTGTATAAAGGATAGGACTATATGAATGTTGTAATATGTTTCATGTGCATAATCTGTATATTCTGTTTACTCACAGTCTATTGGGACAAGGTGCAGAGGAAGTCTATGGGCAAAACTCATCGACCTTCGTTGATTGTTACACATTACAGTGTTTGGTACTTTTGTATCATATTCTGTTCTAACTCATTGATGTCCTATAGACTGCCTGAATGTGAATGTTGGTGCTCCATTGTCTTATGAGTACCACTTTTTTAGACATGATTTTAATGAATTGTAAGAATAAAACTTATATATTTTTTAAAATATACATTCTTTTAGTCTTGTGTGTGCTCATAAAGTACATGCTACTACATATGGGTTTTTCCCATATACATATGTTTCCTCCTTTTAAACTGGAAATAACGTTTCTCTACTGCAAATCGCAGGAACCTCTGATGAGAGTGAAAGATAGGTACGTGTAAATACGCGTTCTTGATATCGATGGAGGCTAAGAAGTCTCCCATCTGGAGTGAGGCTACTACAGAGCAGACAGACTCCATCTGAAAGGACTGGATTAATAGATGTTGGTTTAGAGATTTTAGATCTAAAATGGGCCTTGTGTCACCATTTGGCTTCTGAACTGTGAACAGGTTCGAATAGAATCCTGTGCCCCTTTCAGATACAGGAACCTCTATAATCACTCCTTGATGCACTAGATGATCCAGTGCCTGAAACAATACGTTTCTCTTTGGAGGATGAGCGGGAACGCTGGATATTAGAAACCTTTGAGGAGTAACCCTCTGTAATTCAAGCTTGTAACCTCAGGATACTGTTGAGGGTCTTGAACCACTGTTCACCAAATGTCCGCAAAGTGCAGCAGCTTTCCCCCCACCCAATAGAGTGGGGGCATCCCCTCAAAAGGAGGGCTTGGAGCCGGGTTTAGAAGAGTTTTGGACCAAGGATTTTTTCTGGCCCTGCGGCTTGCCCCTGGCTCTAGATCTGGAAATCTGAATTGGAATTGGATATATTTGTCGAAATCATCACCAAACGTTCTCTATGAAAGGGGAATCCTGTCAATAACTTCTTACAAGGAAGCTCGGCTAACGAGTTTTTAAGCCATAGCAGTCTGCGCATATGTACAGACAGGAGAGCCATACGAGAGACTTGTTGTATAGAATCCTTTAAGGCAGTGTTTCTCAACCTTTTACGGTGAAGAACCCCTACAGGATTAAAAAATTAGTACCCGTCTTGAGAAAGTAATTTCTATTGTTTGGTTGTCATGGTTTCTGTGTGTGTAATGTCAGTATGTGTTTGTAATGATTTCTGTGTGTGTTTCTGATGGATTTTGTTCCTGTGCAATATCATTGTATGTATGCATGCTGCAATGACAGATACACAAACACAATGACACCCACACAATCCCAAACTAACACACTTGCAGACACACAAATACTCACTCCTTCAGTGCAGAACCCCCTCAGGAAATCCCCCTCCATCAGTGCAGACCCCCTCCCTCAGGATAACCCTCCTCCTTCAATGCAGACCCCCCTCCCTCAGGAAATCCCCCTTCAGGATAATGCCCCTCCATCAGTGCAGACCCCCCTCCCTCAGGAAATATCCCCTCCATCAGTGCAGACCCCCCCTTGGGATAGCCTTCCTCCAAATGTGTGTGTCTTTGGTACTGTTGGTTTGTTATCTTTAATGAAAGAGT
>BLSH010459181.1:670638-697666 GCA_018402905.1 Glandirana rugosa | reverse complement strand
CGTGCACCGAAATGATGTCCACAACATACGTGTGCCTCGGCGTATACGCGGTATCGGATTTAGACCAGTGCGTTTCTAAACACAGTATCTGTTTACCGGCGCGTGTACGCACCGTGCGTACGAGTTGCGCAAGGCCGCGTAACGGTCGAATAAATTCAATACGTCCGGTTCGTACGCCACGAAGGTCCCCTATCGACACCCTGTGTCTTGTCCGAGACTTGGTCCGTAAAGAGTCGTCAAGTAAAGAGGAATGGGCCCAGTGCACTCAGTGGTCCACAACGAATCGTCCTAACAACGTATCGCCGAACCACTGTTAGTTCCGCTCCTCTTTTTTGAAGACATTGTATGCCACAAAAAGGGAGTACCTGGATTTAGTATTTACATACCCCAGATGGGAGACCCTTTAATAGGGCTCACCAAGCCGCTATGCAACAATCCTGCTAAGCAACACCTGGTGACTCACGTGACCCGGGTAAGGAGAAATGAACTGCTGAGAAATGCCTGGTTCAGAGCCTGTTCTGTGTCCCACAGCTATCCCCTGGAAGCACCGCATGCTTGGCCTGCATAACTTAAATAAGCTGGCAATGCGCCGGAACGCGTTGAGCATGCGTGCCACGCATGTGCGCGGCCATTTGTCTATGACACAAATCTTTGCGTGACCAGATTTAGGCTATGGCGCATATGCGGCTCCGTGTGCATACAACACCTGTAGTAAAGCCACGTGCGCCCTGGCTGACAACAAACTTTCAAGTGTCATGCGATCGTATGTGCGCCATGGCGATTCACAGTATGCGGTCACACGTGTGCCATGGCGAATCAAGATTCGCAATGGCGTTCCTCATGCACAGGCATCCATTAAGGTAGAAACAGCCAGACAACAATACAAATAAGGTACTCTGCAAACATCCACAGCTAGCCCAAACTCCCCCTTGTAGTCACCGCACACAGGTGTCCAGCCTCTAGCTAGCTTGACTGATTGTTGCAATCACTGGGGCACCCCACAATAAGTAAATAAGGGGGCTTTCATTTACCCGCCCAGGTGCAGGGCAGCCTTAGAAACTAAGAGCTCAATCTTCACCCATCACGGCAGGTTCCTGTCATTTGAGGACCTTCAAGGACTGGGTACCCTTTGCATGCTTTAGGGTTCACTCCCTTGGACCTGTACAGCACCCTGCAGGAATGCCTTAGCTCTGTGGAGTCCAGGATTCCACTTTGCAGGGTCCAGCGCCCAGAGGTCGCATCACAGGCAAAACCTCGCAGGATCCTTGTCTTCTTTGCGAGGGCAGGGTGCCATTTATCTAAGCATACAGCCTGTGTCGAATGGATCCGGTCGGTCAAACTCTTCGATTCATTCAAGAACCGGTTTTGAGACTAGAGACCTGGAGCTCAGAGAGCTCAAACAAATGTTCCCATCCACCTTGCAGACACTGGTAAAAAACTGAAGTGTTTCCTGTATGGGAGGGGTTATATAGGGGATCATTTCCTGTCTAAGACTTTGTCTACTAGTGTCCATTCACCTGATGATGTATAACCCATAACCCAGGTAATGAATATTAGCCTAACTCTGTGTCCTATGATGTATGGAAAAAAAAAACTTTTTTTTTCCAGCGCCAGCGGACTGCCCAGTAAGAAAACCTAGAGGCATGAAGGGACCCAAGAAGCAACTCAACAGAGCAAGGCTGACTCAAAACGCCCTCTAGGGGCTGAGGAGAGAAACACAGTCCATATTTATTTTTTTTTTTTTTACAAAATGACAGCCACATGTTGCAGGGGAAATGGAAATAAAACATGCGCCTGCTTGCACAGGGGCTACTTACCACTCCCCCCGCAGGACCCTGACACAAGACAGAGGTCCAACCTTCACCCATCACAGCGGGCCTTGTCGCTTAACCTCCCTGGCGGTATGATTATTTCAGATTTTTGGTGCTGAAAGCGGTACGATTATTTTGCATGAAAAATTGGCGTTTTATATTGTAGGCCTGTAATTCTTAGGAATAACTCACTTAAATCTGACCAAAGAGTCTAGTAGATATCCTGGGTATGATAAAGTTTGCAAAATGAAATCATAAATTATAATATAATAAATAACTATAAATAATTATCAAAAATAATAACATAATAGTAATAAAATGTATTCAATCATGTAATCAAACCAAAAACACTGAAATCTGCTCAGAATTGTCGCTGTCGTCACTATCAGTTTCTGATGATAAATTTCCCCGAAAATCAGTATCACTCAATTCTGCAAATGATTCTTATTTACTATCAGTGTTTTCTAGCCGATCAAAACCCACTTTTGACGTAAAGGGACACTTTTTGGTTGCTATGGACATTCTCATGTTTCCAGGCAGAAAGAATGACATAAATAATATAAAAGTGCATGCAGGGCTCTGGGCAAACCACTAGGGACAAAGGGGATGTGAAATGATTTCATACAGTAATGTAATCTATAAGATTACAGTGTACTGTATGTGCTGTGTGTGTTTCACTTTTTGAATTTCCCGCCGGTCTCCGTCCCCGTGCGACGCAACGCTCGCAGGGAACAAAGCCCGGCACACAGGAGTCATCTGGCGGCTGACACAGCCCGCAGACACTGCGGGGGGCATCGCTGGATCCAGGTGACAAGGTGAGTAGCGCTGCCTGGATCCAGCGATGCGATCCCGTGTGGCTCGGGGTTACCGCTAATGGTACTGAAATTCCACCCCGAGCCACACTTGGGATTACCGCCAGGGAGGTTAAGGACCTTCAAGGACTGGGCACCCATGTCATTATGAAGGTCCACTACCTTGGACCTGTACAGCACCCCGCAGGAATTGCCTTAGTTCTGTAGTGCCCAGGATTCCCCTACGCAGGGTCCAGCGCCTCTCAGGGTCGCATTACAGGCAAAACCTCGCTATCTCTTCTGTCTTCTTAGCAAGGTTCGAGTACCATTTATCTTAGCATAGCCACTTTTTTTAAATGGATCCAACTTGAAAAGCTGTCCCTTAATTCTCAAGAACCTGTTCGGGACTACAGCATGGAAGCTCACACAGAGCTTAAGAGTGACCATCCACCTTCAAGACACTGGCGAAAAAAACTGAAGTACTTCCTGCATGGGAGGGGTTATATAGAGTGGGACTTCCTGTCTATTTTTTGTCTGCCAGTGTCCATTCACCTATAGGTGGCGTATAACCCTGTAAGTAATGATTATATAGTCTGCTCTGTGTCCCGTGATGTACGAAAAAGTAAATGCTAATAGCTTAAAGTTGTGTGCCTGAATACATAAGATAACACTATTTAGCTTCTAGGAGCAGAAACATGCTAATAATAGCCTCTAGGAGCTTAAAAAATGCTAGTGTGAGTGGAGCCTAACTCTAAGCAGCAGTTGAACTAAAAAACATCAGGAAGTGTGAAAATGGCACTTTAGACACGATAGTAACTGCCTGTCAGAGACAAAGCAATGCACAAGTCCTCCAGCAAAGGTTGTTTACAAAGTACTAAGTAATAAGTTTATTGGTTGAACTAGATGAATTTGTCTTTTTTTAACCTATGTAACGTTCTGTAAACTCTCTTGTAAAATACCAGCATTGTGGCACAGAGTAGGAAAGGGAAATTCACATTGTAATTACAGTACTAACAAATGGCAGCCACCCCAACCTATAACTGGCCTTCACAGCAAGGAGCACATGGAAGGGCGATGCATGTCAAAAACATAGAAAAATTCCCAGGTCACTAATCAACCAGCCTGCAACACACCGAATCATCCTGTAACAGTTCAAGTAAAAAAACAGGAGTTTAGTTTGCACACATTTGCAAATGTATGCGTAAGCTGCAGGGCCACTTCAAGGAACCCTAGTATAGTGCAGTCCTAACTCTATACATTTTGAGAGTCTCCAAAGTTGGAGCACATATACAGGTGCTGGTCATATAATTAGAATATCAAAAAGTTGATTTATTTCACTAATTCCACTCAAAAAGTGAAACGTGTATATTATATTCATTCATTACACACAGACTGATATATTTCAAATGTTTATTTCTTTTAATTTTAATGATTATAACTGACAACTAAGGAAAATCCCAAATTCAGTATCTCAGAAAATTGGAATATTACTTAAGACCAATACAAAGAAAGGATTTTTAGTTATCTTGGCCAACTGAAAAGTATGAACATGAAAAGTATGAGCATGTACAGCACTCAATACTTAGTTGGGGCTCCTTTTGCCTGAATTACTGCAATGCGGCGTTGCATGGAGTCGATCAGTCTGTGGCACTGCTCAGGTGTTATGAGAGCCCAGGTTGCTCTGATAGTGGCCTTCAGCTCTTCTGCATTGTTGGGTCTGGCATATCGCATCTTCCGCTTCACAATACCCCATAGATTTTCTATGGGGTTAAGGTCAGGCAAGATTGCTGGCCAATTAAGAACAGGGATAACCATGGTCCTTAAACCAGGTACTGGTAGCTTTGGCACTGTGTGCAGGTGCCAAGTCCTGCATCTCCATAAAGTTGGTCAGCAACAGGAAGCATGAAGTGCTCTAAAACTTCCTGGTATACAGCTGCGTTGACCTTGGACCTCAGGAAACACAGTGGACCAACACCAGCAGATGACATGGCACTTCAAACCATCACTGACTGAGGAAACTTTACACTGGACCTCAAGCAACGTGGATTGTGTGCCTCTCCTCCCTTCCTCCAGACTCTGGGACCCTGATTTCCAAAGGAAATGCAAAATTTACTTTCATCAGAGAACATGACTTTGGACCACTCTGCAGCAGTCCAGTCCTTTTTGTCTTTAGCCCAGGCGAGACGCTTCTGACGCTGTCTGTTGTTCAAGAATGGCTTGACACAAGGAATGCAACAGCTGAAACCCATGTCTTGCATACGTCTGTGCATAGTGGTTCTTGAAGCACTGACTCTAGCTGCAGTCCACTCTTTGTGAATCTCCCCTACATTTTTGAATGGGTTTTGTTTCACAATCCTCTCCAGGGTGCGGTTATCTCTACTGCTTGTACACTTTTTTCTACCACATCTTTTCCTTCCCTTCGCCTCTCTATGAATGTGCTTGGACACAGAGCTCTGTGAACAGCCAGCCTCTTTTGCAATGACCTTTTGTGCCTTGCCCTCCTTATGCAAGGTGTCAATGGTCGTCTTTTTGGACAACTGTCAAGTCAGCAGTCTTCCCCATGATTGTGTAGCTTACAGAACTAGACAGAGAGACCATTTAAAGGCCTTTGCAGGTGGTTTAAGTTAATTAGCTGATCAGAGTGTGGCACCAGATGTCTTCAATATTGAACCTTTTCACAAAATTCTAATTTTCTGAGATACTGAATTTGGGATTTTCCTTAGTCGTCAGTTATAATCATCAAAATTAAAAGAAATAAACATTTGAAATATATCAGTCTGTGTGTAATGAATGAATATAATATGCAAGTTTCACTTTTTGAATGGAATTAGTGAAATAAATCAACTTTTTGACAATATTCTAATTATATGACCAGCACCTGTATATATATATATATATATATAAATAATAAAGGGTAGATTGAGGGCAGGTATGCCTGGAGGGAGCTCACTCCTCCTTAAAAAGGTATAGGAACAAACTAGACACCCAGCAAAAGCACATGGCGGCAAAGGTATCCAGTGCCCTGCAGCTTATGCATATACAGTTGTGTTCAAAATAATATCAGTGTGTTTAAAAAAGTGAATAAAGCTCAAAATCCTTCTAATAGCTTTTATTTCCATACACACAAATGCATTGGGAACACTACACATTCTATTCCAAATCAAAACATGAAGAAAAATATATCAAATTTGTGTTGTTCCTCTAAAAAATTGAAGAAAAGTGAAGATTAGACTGTTCAAAAAATAGCAGTGTTTGTATTCTTCTTTACAAACTCAAACATTCACTATATAAACTGAAAAATGTTTGAAGATTTTTCTTTCCTTTGAATCACTTAACTAATATTTAGTTGTATAACCACTGTTTCTGAGAACTGCTGTACATCTGTGTTGCATGGAGACAACCAACTTCTGGCACCTGTGAACAGGTATTCCAGCCCAGGATGATTGGACTACATTCCACAGTTCTTCTCCATTTCTTGGTTTTGCCTTAGAAACTGCATTTTTTATGTCACCCCACAAGTTTTCTATTGGCTTAAGATCCAGGGATTGGGCTGGCCACTCCATAACATCAATCCTGTTGGTCTGGAAGCAAGATGTTGCACGTTTACTGGTGTGTTTGGGGTCGTTGTCTTGTTGGAACACCCATTTCAAGGGCATTTCCTCTTCAGCATAAGGCAGCATGAACTTTTCAAGTATTCTGATGTATTCAAACTGATCCAGGATTCCTGGTATGCAATAAATAGGCCCAACACCGTAGTATGAGAAATATCCCCACATCATGATGCTTGCGCCACCATGCTTCACTGTCTTCACAGTGTACTGTGGCTTGAATTCAGTGTTTGGGGGTCGTCTGACAAACTGTCTCCAGCCACTAGACCCAAAAAGAACAATCTTACTTTCATAAGTCCACAAAATGTTGCGCCATTTCTCTTAGGCCAGTCAATGTGCTCTTTGGCAAATTGTAACCTCTTCAGCACGTCTTTTTTTCAACAGTGGGACTTTGCAGGGGCTTCTTGCAGATAGCTTGGCTTCACATAGGCGTCTTCTAATTGTAATAGTACTCACAGGTAACTTTAGACCTTCTTTGATCTTCCTAGAGCTGATTGTAGGCTGAGTCCTTGCCATTTTGGCTATTCTTCTATCCATTCGAATGGTAGTTTTTCGCATTCATCCACGTCTTTCAGGTTTTGGTTGCCATTTTAAAGCATTTGTGATCATTTTAGCTGAGCAGCCTATCATTTTCTGCACTTCTTTATGTTTTCCCCTCTTCAATCAACTTTTTAATCAAGGTATGCTGTTCTTCTGAACAATGTCTGGAATGACCCATTTTTCTGACTTTCAGAGAGAAATGCACTGTAACCAGCATGTACAACATTTGCTGCCTTCCTTCCTTAAATAAGGGCAATAATTGCCACCCCTTTTTTCAAAGAATGAATGACCTCACTAATTGAACTCCACACTGCTATTATTTTGAACATGCCCCCTTCAATTAGTGATTCAATTACACAGAATCAGAAGCATGCATGTCATGACTGTTGGGTCTGTTGGATTTCTATTACTCTACTACACCTGCTAGTAAATTTTTTGCCATGTAGAAATATAATTTCTACCAAAACAGTGATTGATCAGGTTAGTGATATCTGACTGTTATTATTTTGAACACAACTGTATTTACATTAGAATTACATCCTGTTTCTGACATTGTCTCAGATACAATTAAAGGAAGAATCCTCAACACAGTATTAGCCTGATACTATTATAAAAGTGAGTCTTCAGAGACAGGGTCAGCTGAAAACTGCCTCAGCTCTCATAAGAAATCCCCAGACATACTGGTCTGACCTGAATAGCGGAGTCCTATGTAACTGGAACATGAATGGGTCATCACTACTTACTGGAGGACTTTCGCAGAAAGAACACCATTGCAAGGTCAAAGTGATTGTTAATCTAAAAAAAAAAAAAAAAAAAAGAATCCTGCTCTTTTAAAGCATGTTATACAGCACAGTGCTTGTGCTGTGTAATTTGCCCCCCCCCCCCGTATCACCTAAAATACCCAGCTGATCCTGCCTGGCTATACCCTCCCCTCTGTAACCTGACCATGTGTGTATTATGGCAGCTGAGCCTTGACACCGCGGTCAGTTTACTTGCCTCTGTAATCCGCAGCGCTCCTCTCTGTCTCCTGTGTCCTCCTCCCATCCCTTCCTGTCAGCTGTTACCAATCTCGCCCCCCCACCGCTGCTAAAATACCTTTAGACAATACACACAATCCCCTGTTATAAAGCCTAGCCTATTTCTACCTGAATTCACATCGCTGACAGTGCCGCCCCCCCATCCATGTGTCCGGCTCCCTGATCTACAAACTGGGCACCGGACTATAGCTTCCAATGGGGGGTGTTTTTTTCCATGCACGTGATTAGAGCCAGAGGCTCTAATAGGCTTCAAAACAGGGTGGGCCGGGGCGCAGAGCACTGCGCCCTGATCCCACCCAGCTGAGTGACACTAGCAAATAAATATTTGCTATTCTTCCTCATTCTCCTCCCAGTCAATCAGGAAGCCCCTATTCTGGGGACTCCCTGGCCAATCATGTCTCAGAACACACTTCTGGTTTGTTTGGCCAGGAGAATGTCTCCTGTGTGCTTGCTGGAGCGGCTCCTGCTCTTCCTTCTCTCTGCCTCCACAAGGTAAGGTAGCCTCTCCAGTGCCTGCCGCTGTCCTTCTCCCGCTGGGGGGGTGGAAGGTGATAGCCGCCATCTGTCTCCCGCTGGGGGGTGATAATTGGTATAGGATGACCCACCGCCCGTCTCTCTACGGGGGGGTGAGTGTGCCGATCACCGCTGTCTTTGTCTATCGCCGGAGGGTGTTGGTTGTGCCGCCACCCAAAAATAGTGAGCACCAGCCGCCACTGAGCACAGATCGCCAGTCACATGCTCCGCAAGGCTTCCCTCCTCCCCGGCTCTCTCCTCCCAACGTACATCAGTGGGGGAATCTCGACCCCTCACACTCTAGCTGTCAGATTGGGAGAGGGAGCCTCGAGGAGTCACGTGACCACTGATCAGCGCTGTGAATTCAGGTAGAAATAGACATCTTTTTACAAAGAACAGACACTACAGCATAGGAGGAATAATAACTGAGGGGATTGTGCATAGTTTATAAAGTGTCTTAACAACCATTTTAACTGGAGAGCAATCCAGTATTCCCATATCTAGCCTGAATTTACCAGTGATTCTAGATGACTTGGGAAACTCAGGGATGTCACTAAGTGAACACAAATATAAACCAGAAAACCTGTGCTTGGTTGACTGGAAAGACTTCCAAGATTTAGCATACTGTATCTCAAAGTATGGGATGTGATGAAGCGGCTTATGCGGTATGATGGGGTTACACAGCATTTACCCATTTAGGAGAAGGGCGTTTGACTACTTTTAGACAGGTTACCATTCTGCTTCTGGACCAGTTAAGCCTAGTACACACAACCCGAATGTCAGGTGGTATCAGCCACTTCAATAGAAACCAGCCAACATTTGGCCCGTGTCCGGCTTCTGTCGAAGGGTCATGACCAAAAAAGGTCTGCCGACTGGCTCCCGGCGAGGGGGGCGTCCCCCTGTTAGAACATAATAGCACAGCAGGGGAGATCGCTGTACTAACATGGAATTGTTAGTACAGCTGCTCTGACCTGAGCTGTCAGTAGTGTGTACGAGGCTTTAGCTTCTACAACAGGAAGGAAGGTTCTCATTTTTTATCATTGTTAGATAGGTTCCTCTGTAATCTACAGCTTCCTAGTAGGACAGGCTGGGCTATGGTTATTGCTGTCTTAGATGGGGAAACTTGGCAGGCTATTTTGGAACAGGACCTTCTGGTATCCCTCACACTGATCCAGTATCTATCCCAACTTTTTGTTATACATAGGGCATATAGAATGACGTCTAAATTACATCAATGGCACCATAGAGAGAGTCCGGACTGTCCCAGATGTGAAGGATCCCCTGAGGGTCTTCTTCATATGCTCTGGAAATGCCCCAAGCTTGTACGCTATTGGCAGAGTATTGTTTCTACCATAAATCAAGATTTCCACTCTCTTTTACTAAATGACCCATTGACATGTGCATTGGGATTCTTGGACGAAGAAATATATGTACCCCAAGCCCAGGCTTCTATCTCTAGGTAACCGTTTTTGGCCCGTAAATGTATTTTGTTAAAATTAATATCTCCAATTCCTCCTACTTTTGAGGATTGGAGAAGGCAGGTTAACTCTACCCTGTTGAAAGAATGACAAATCCTGTTACAATGAGGTACCCCTTATAAATTCAACAAGCTATTGGATCCATGCTTGCAGTTCCAGGATTAGCACCTCTCATTACTATCTTTGTATATTATATAATGTTAATTTTACTGATAGTGAGGTTGGTTGGAGCTCAGCTGGATTCTGATACAGGTGAAGTTGGTGGCCTAGGTACATACTGGGTAGACATGTTTTATGAGTGATGTGTTTGTAAACGGAATAGAGGATAGCAGTGGTCCTACTCTTAAGATTCTTATGTGGAATAACAGGTATTACTCTATTGCTTCCATATGCACTTCTAAGCACAGAGAGATTTGAGTGGCGCTATAAAGGTTTTTTGTAAAATTGCAAAAGTTTGAAACAAAAGTTTAGAAAAAAAAACCCATCCTGGATCTAGAATGAATCTACCAGAATCTGTTGATAGTAGAGAAATCTTCCAGAGAACATGAAGCTGAAGAAAACACGTCCACACTCCTGAGGACACTAGCAAAAAAAACTGAGGCATGCTGTTCTGGCTAACCATTTTTTTCTGCAGGTGCCTATTTCTCCTGTAGATGACTGTATGACCCAACACTATCAGAATTACTGCGTCCCTCAATGGACAAGAAGAAAAAATGACAGTCCTAGGCTCTCATTTTTTTTTTTTAACTTTCTGATTCAGTGGCCCTGAACAATGTACAGATCACAAGGGTTACAAAGCGAACAACTGAGTTGTCTATAATATATATATTTATACATATACACAGTATATATACACTAATCAGCTATAACTTTGTGATCACCCTCCTAATATTAAGAAGGTCCCCCCTTTTGCTGCCAAAAAAAGCCCTGACCTGCGGAGGCTTGGATGCCACTGAACCTCTTTAGGAATGCTGTGGTATCTGGCCCCAAGCTGTAGGTAAGTCAACACCTCAAACTTGTGTTCCTCAAACTGTTCTTGAACCATTTTTACAGTATGGCAGGTTGCATTATTTGCTCTAAGAGGTCACTGCCATCAGGGAATACTGTTTCGATGAAAGGGTGTGTTTAGGTAGGTGCTATGGTAGGCCAAAGTAAAATCCACACGAATGGCAGGACTCAAGGTTTCTCAGCAGAACATTGCTGAAAACATCGCATTGCCCCCATTGCCTTGCCTTCTTCCCATTCTGCATTCTGGTGCCATCTCTTCTGCAGGTGACACACATGCACCCAGCCATCCATGCGATGTAAAAGAAAACATGACTCATCGGACCAGGCCACCTTCTTTCAGTGCTCAGTTCTGATGTTCACGTACCTATTGAAGGAGCTTTTGACTGTGGACACAGGTCAGCATGGGCACCCTGACCGGTCTGTGGCTACACAGCCCCACACAAACTGCAATGCCCATTTTTTCTGCCTTTAACACAACTTCAGGGACAACATGTTAACTTGTTGCCTATTATATCCCACCAACTTTCAGATACCATTGTAACAAGATAATCAATGTTATTCACTTAGCCTATGAGTGGTCATAAAGTTATAGCTGTTTGACATGATGTGCATATAGATACACATACCTCCATCTGAACAACTTCTTAATAAAATGATACTTGGCTCCTATACAATTTTGATGACATGTCATCTACACTTCCCTATTTAATGTGTTACAACATGATAAAACAGAAAACATTTACTGTTTTGCTTTCTAACACCAAAAATGTAAATTTCAGACTTAGGACTCTTTATTGTCATGGTTAAAAGACATGCTTTTCACTGGCAATCAAGCTTGATCACAACAAACAGTTTGACAATTCACAGTTGTTCTCACGTTGACCGTTTATTGCAATAGTTGATTTTTTGTTTTTCTTTAAAAAAAAAAAAAGCCAATGAACCTAAAATGCAACTTGGCTTAATCATGACAGCTATGGATACCATTTCCAGACAGTCATTTCAGCAAGTTATCAGAGCTAAAGAAGATATACAGCACATGAGATAAAACTGCGACAAACCACTGATTTCCTCATATCCTGCTGAGTAAACACTTAGGGAGGGACACCTAGGGTAGCCTAGAATCGCCCAGCACATTCAGGAAAGGTATAAACAGACGTCAATGCAAATTATTATGCAAATCCTGATTTTCAGAGTGCTAGATGTGCAGTGAATATATGTGATGGTAAATGTGCAGGGGAGAGCAGCAGGTTTAGGTACTAATGGGCATATCTTTGACAGATTTTGTATATGCCATATGCAGGGCAAAAATGACAAAAAACAGCTGAGGCTCATTGAATGCCACTAATATATTTATTTCCCACCAAGGAATAGGAATTCCAGATGTGTAGCAAACTGCACCAAATTAGGCTTAATCTGAAGTAAACTGAACTGGGGTTTGCATTATAAATGTTACAAGTGATCAGTTATTTGCTGCTTAAAAAGAGTCACTCCACTTTTGTTGAGAAAAAAAAAAACATTCCCCCTCAGGGTGATCAACATACATTGCAAGAATTTTAACAAACTTTGCAGATTTCAATCTTTTGTTATTATTAAGAAACAGCTGTTTGCACTTGCAGGGTTTTAAAGGAGGAAAGTTGTAGGATGTGCATCACTTTAGACGTGATTTCCTTGTGGGAGTATCTTACCAAAAATGACAGCTTTATTGCAAGGGATGCCCAAAATCAAATTTGCATCTTAGTGCAGACTTCTGGGAACATCAGTAAGCCAATCACATAAAAGACAGTGTGTGTGTGTGTGTTCTGTACACCATCTGTGTACAGAATGCCTCCAGGTTGCCAAATTGCATTACAATTTACAGAAAATGACAACACTGCAGATTAAACAGGAAAGGTGATTTTTAATAGAATCTGACTTGTATACACTATACGATTGATTTGTCCCAGAAAAGTGGAGTCATTCTTTAATAAATATGAGTCATAGAAAGACAGTGTAGTAAGACACTCCCTGACCTAAAATAGTTAATGTAAAACAATAGGTTATCGGTAGCCTTACAGAATATTAAAGAAAATAACATGTATAGGCTTTATACATTAGCAAAACAACAAATAGATTTTAAAATCATGAACATTATAAATAAAACCCAAATATACTCCCTGTGCCTGAAGCCCCTATGCACAAGTGAATATATTTGAGTTTTAGGTGTAAAATAGGGATGTAGATATAATTTCATAATTGATGGTCTCTATAAAAGATAATGAATAAGTAGAAAAGGATGAATAAATAAAAAAAAAAAAATCACAACCGTGATTTAGGGTTTTATAGAACAGTGTGTTATTATAATGTGTGAGATAGGAATATGAAATATATAAGAACCATGGCGGAAAAAGCAAGCCAACACATAAAAAGAAAACTTCACCAAGAGAAACTCAGACTGAACAGGCTGCATGTGATAGCATAGCAATCCTGCCCTCTGTCACTCAAGTCTTCCACAGCCTACCCCTGTGGCTGCATTCCAATACATCATTGTGACTGAAAGGTTAGGTTTTTCCTTGGTTCACCACTAAAGCCAAAACTTTAGACATGGTAGAGAGAGGTTATAACTATAACAGGAAGTAAGAGAGAATAGAACTTCCCGCCTAAACAGTTGTCACCAGGACAGATTTGTTGTCCATGTGGCATTGGTCACCAGAGAGGGTGAATGTCCTCAGATGGGTACAGACAACAATAAAATGCTTTGAAATAGTTATCCACCCTGGCAAAAAAAAATAATAATAATTTCACCTAAATAAGACTGAAACCAAGGCTTAGATATCTGTCCTGGATACTTATTTCCTTGCAGTGATTTGTAAGGTAGGGATAAGGATAACAGCTTGGAAACCTGCAAAGTCAGCAATTCCATATTTGTTACAGTATATTTCTATCCATGTCCTTTTTGAAAGGAATCCTGTGCTGAGAAAGATTCATTGCTGACCTCCTGAAAATGCCGGCTGCTTGGCTTTCATGCTGATTCAATGGCTTCAATTGTCTTCAAGTTACACTCTGGAGGCTGGTAAGTTTCACTGGCCATGGCTTAAATTAGTCTGAAGGATGGCTTGGACTGAAGGTTTTTAACCAGATGTACCAACATGTGTAAGTGATCGGTAGGTACACATTCTCTATGACAAGAGGGTGCCCCAGGGAGTGAATCAAAAGTTAACGGTAGTAGCTCAGAGGTTCTTCATTGTATTATTTTTGTAAGTCGTGTGGTGTTTTAGATTAGTAACCCTTTAACATACATTTTATGGCACATTTTTTCATCAGCACACAATATCCCAGTCACATAAAAATGTGTTCACATTTTGTTGAAAAGGTAGCACGGTTGATTTGGTTAAAAAAAGTTTCCTGTCCGAAATTCTGTAAATACAGAAACACACACACATACAACACTTATATATATATATATATATGCATTACACGCATGGTTCTGTTGCACATACAGTAAAAAGCTGTCCATGAATTAGTTCTTGCTTTCCTACAAAAGTTTTTTTCAGCATTTTGGCTCAGTAGGAATATTGAGGGTCTTCTCATTTCCCAGGTGTTAAGTCTACACAGGTCGAAGAACAAAGACAGCATCATCCAGAACATAATAGTCATTGTACATGTCTCCTTCACATAAATATGGAAGTCGAGTAAACGTCTCCACAGCGAATCCAGCTTCCTCAAAGACATCAGCCAGGCTGTTGACTTGCTCTTCCCACATGGTCCCATTAACCTGCATGATCTCGGCTGGCTTCTCCCACTTCCCACCTGTCAGGAAACATGAGCATAACATTTTTGTTTTTTTTTGGTAAACGGGTGCGGGGGATGAGTGTGGAATAATTATGACCCTACCAGGGTACCATCCCAAAAAGAACGAACAATGTATATAGACCTAAATTGTGGGACTTTGCATATACCCTGTAGGGTCAAGAAAACACTAGGAAGCACTATAGTTAAAACTGTATAAACAAATATTTATTTTACACATATACAGAGTTTGTAAAAACAACAAGACTATTTAAAATCAAGGTTACAGTTTGGTTAACCAAGAGGTTTATTGTCCTGAAGGCAGAGTCCAAAAATTTGCCTACGCATTTCACGGGGAACCCCGCTTCGTCAAAGCCTCGGAACTGTTAGCATAAAATATATATATACTGTAAGAATATAACAAACAGGTTGTTAGAGCATATTAATACACACATATATATATATTTATTTATTAATATCAATATTGCAGGATTTAACAGCATTATCCAATTATTATAACAAATAGTTTGTAAATATACATTCCTTGAACCAGTTAAATTGATGAGGCATGGCTGTATTGATGAAGCATGGCTATCCATCAATACAGGGAGAGGCATGTATGCAGCAGGTCCACCTGTAGTCTCCAGCAGTTAAGGTAAGGAAATATCCTTATACAGCCACCTTCAGCATCAGGATTTGTTTCTGGCACTGGTTAGTGGCTGTCACTTATCCCCAACTTACCCCATTTAAGTCTTGTTCCAGGCATAAGCGGTTTTGTTTAAACAAACTCCTATTATCATCTCTATATAGATTATTCTTTTGGGGGGTTCCTCCCACTGGGATAGCATCCGGAGGGCCCTGTGTAGCAACTGTGCTCACTTTGGCTTTTCCCTTATCAAACCTTGACGGCCATCTGAAATTTTCTGTAGGTAAGGTCCCCTCATCCAGTTTTTCCTGCCCCCCCCCCCATCGCACCCCCCCTTTCCCCTTCTTACTTCCTCTCCTCCCTTATCCCCCCTTTTCTCTTCCCACCCCTCCCCCTGTACTTTCCCCATCTTCTCTCCCCCCTCTCTTCCCCCCCTCCTCTCTCTCTCTCCCCCCCACCTTCTCTCCCCCCTCTCTTTCCCTTACCCCTCCCCTTCCTCTCCCCCCCCCTTTGTTTTTCCCCATCCCATCTTTCCCCCTTTTTTCCTTCCCCCTTCTCCCATTTGAGTTGGTTTTCCTCCCTCCTTCCCCTCCTACCCAATTTGTCCCACTCCCTCGCATCGTGATTATAGATATTTATTCGCGTTTACTCATAGGATTGGCGACGCTGCAGCACACTATATATATAATATCCATCCTTGCAAATGTCTCCTCCCATATCGAGCAGTGGAGAGAATCCCCACGGGCTCCCCAGGCTTCCCTGCCATCAAGCTGCTGACAACCTGTTACAGGTGAACCCTCATGGAAATTCTTGGATATGCTATCTATATATGTTTTCATATACGCTCCTTTCCTTTCTTAGGACTGCAATATTCAGGTTTCTGGGGATAATTATATATAGTTTTCTCCTTTTTCTTCCCCTACTCACAATCTGCCACAATGCATAGAGCAAACTCCATTTATATTGCCTTCTTCTGCCCCTCTTCCTTCCAGGGGTCCGCGACCTTTGGCTCTGTGACTGGCCGGAGTCGCGTGACGTCACTCCCGCGCCGCCAGTAACGGCACGATCTCAGTGAAGGAACGGCACGGTGGCCATTTCTTTACTGCGCATGTGCCCGGTGATGTAGGAACATCGAGCACACTGCATATCTCCTAAACCGTGCAGGTTTGGGAGATATGCAGGGCACCTACAGGTAAGTCTTATTATAGGCTTACCTGTAGGTTAAAGTGGTTGTCACGGGTTGACAACCACTTTAAGTCTGGAGACATACTAGGCCAGTCCATCACCTCTACCCTCAGCTTCTTTAGCAAGGCAGTGGTCGTCTTGGAGGTGTTTTTGGGGTTATGTTGGAATACTGCCCTGCCGCGTAGTCTCTGAAGGGAGGGGATCATGCTCTGCTTCAGTATGTCACAGTACATGTTGGCATTCATATCTCCCTGTAGGTAAGACACACTTGTCTTTGTACTCCTCACCTGGTTGCTGCCACACACGCTTGACACCATCTGAACCAAATAAGCTTATCTTGGTCTCATCAGACCACAGAACATGGTTTCAGTAATCCATATCCTTAGACTGCTTGTCTTCCCCAAACTGTTTGCGGGCTTTCTTGTGCATCATCTTTAGACCAATTTGATGCAGTGTGCGGCGCATGGTCTGAGCACTCAACATCTCTGGTAGACCATGGCAAGGCCTGTTCTGAGTGGAACCTGTCCTGTTAAACTGCTGTATGGTCTTGGCCACCGTACTGCACCTCAGTTTTAGGGCCTTGGCAATCTTCCCATAGCCTAAGCCATCTTTATGTAGAGCAACGATTCTTTTTTTCAGATCCTCAGAGTTCTTTACCATGAGGTGCCATGTTGACCTTCCAGTGACCAGTATGAGAGAGTAAGGGCAATAACACCAAATTTAACACACCTGCTCCCCATTCACACCTGAGACCTTGTAACACTAACGAGTCACATGACACCGGGGAGGGAAATGGCTAATTGGGACATTTTCACTTAAGCAGGCAACAAAAGTGTACTCACTTTTGTTGCCAGCAGTTTAGACGTTAATGGCTGTGTGTTAAGTTATTTTGAGGGGACAGCAAATTTACAGTTATATAAGCTGTACACTCACTGCTTTACATTGTAAAAAACTAATTTCTTCAGTGTTGCCACATGAAAAGATAATAAAATATTTACAAAAATATGAGTTGGGCAATCTGACATTGGCTAGGAATGGGTTAACATCTAGGGGCAATCAAGGGGTTAAATGTGTGCCTAACAATGTTAACTGTGCGTGTTATGTGCTGCTTTTACTAAGCGATGGATATACAATCACAGTAGGCACGGTTTGTGTCTGTACCCTGATTTCCCATCTTAAAGCAATTTAAAGCTATTTACACCTAAAGAGATTGAGACCCACTGGTCTTGGTATAATAGCAGAACAACTGACCTTTAGACAATTTTGTTATACACAAGTACAGCAAAATATGTTTTATCTATTCTTTCAACACCCATGCTGAACTTCAGGGTTGTTAATAAAATTGTATCATAAAAAGATATTACATGCTACAAAAAGCATATCTAAGTGGCAGTGCAATTCCATAAACCAGGAGGGCCACATATGAGGTGAACATTGGTAAATTTGGTTCAAAATACATTTTTAGCAGTTAGAAATGTGTATAGGCACCTGATGGCCAAGAACATCATATACGTGTATATCAGTAAACATAATGCAGAAGTAACTGTCATATTTAGAGCTTGTGTCGGTGCTAAATGTAGTTTTTTTTTTCAGATGCATTTAGGCAGCGTTTGAAAAATTAGTTTGACACTTTTGAGATTATTAAAATTCACTGACAGGTGCATATAGCCACCTAAGCTGTATACATCTGCATCAAGCTTCTGGAGGGTTAAGACCTTGGCGGCAGGGAGAAACACCTTCGCCCGCTCCGTGTCCAGGATCAAGCCCAAGTATTCCTACCGGCGCGACGGGACCAGCACCAACTTCGGAAGGTTGATCATCCAGCCGAAGTCCTGCAGGAAACCAAGGGTAATGTCCAGACTTTCCGACAAGGTGGAGGCAGACTCCGCCCGTAGGAGGAGATCGTCGAGATATGCCACTAACGCTATGCCCCTCTGCCTCAGCAGAGCCAGGAGCTTGGTGAGGACCCCAGGGGCTGAGGCCAGACCGAACGGAAGGGCCACAAACTGGTAGTGGAGATCCCCCACCGCAAAGCGCAGGAAAGCTGGTGGTGTACACATATGGGCACGTGTAAATACGCATCCTTGATGTCCAGGGAGGCCAGGAATCTCCTTGCCGAAGAGCCGCCACCACAGAGCGGACAGATTCCGTCCTGAATTTTTTCCGCCCTCACAAAGAAGTTGAGGGCCTTCAGGTCCAGGGCAGGCCTGACCCCATCTTTTTTCGGAACCACAAACAGATTGGAAACGTTCCCGTAGCAGGAACCGGGACAATCACCCCCTGAAGGAGCAGGACCTGCATGGCCCCGAACAGGGCCTGCAGCCGTTTCGGGGGAAGCCTCAGATTGGAGGCGAAGAACCTGTCCGGGGGTTGGGTAGGGAACTCTATCTTGTACCCGGACGAAACCACCTCACGTACCCAGACATCCGAGAAGCACGAGGTCCACCGATATGCGTACCGTAAGAGTCGCCCCCCACCTGAACCGCGGGTGGGGGCAACCCATCATGCGGGGGGAGGACTTCTCCTCCCGGACTTACGCTGCCAGGGACACTTCTGGCTCCCAGCGGGGGCCTTGGAGGGCTGAGAGCCTTTGTTTGAGGTACACGTGCACGAAAAAACCTCCTTTGCGCAGAGAAGGAAGGGCCCGCCCTGCGCCGGGGCTCCTTGCCCCCTCTGGGCTCCGGAAGAAAAGTACTCTTCCCCCCAGTGTAATCCTTGATGATTCCGCCAGAGCCTTCTTTGAGGCCTGGTCTCCTGGCCAGCAACGTAGCCATACCAGCCGTCTAATGACTGTAAACATGGACAGTTTAGACAGCATGGTGGCCATGTCAAGGGCCACATCACAGAGATACTCCAGTCACTGAATCAACTGGTCTGCCATCTGCACAGGTTCCAGAGGGGCCTGGAGAGTCACCAAAGCCTGGTGCACAATAGTCGCTCTTTCCGTAAGCGCCTGTGCCACCAGCGCAGACACCAGCATCGGCCGCATAGCGACCAGGAACATGGCCTTGGACAACGCCTCAGTCCTCCTGTCGGTCGGGTCCTTGAAGGATGGAGAGCCCTCCATCAGGATAGTGGTCGCCTTGTTCAGGCGGGCCACCGACGGATCCACCATGGGGACTTCCACTTCTGCAGCAGGGTATCCTCGAAGGGATAGCGCACAGAAAAACATTTTGGCATGGCGAACGACCCCCAAGGACGCCACCATTCTTTGTAAACGAACTGATCAAAGTACGACAAATAGGGGAACGCCTTAGGCGCCTGGGCCGGCTTATGCGTCCCAAAAGCGTACGGCGCCCCCGGGGGTCGCAGCTGAGCACAGCTTCAGCGTCTCACGAACCGCTGAAACCAAAGAGCCCACCAGAGCCCTTCACGAGCTGCGGTGGCCCCCCGAGGGCTCCTCCTCTTCATCCGAGGGGTCCCCGAGTTCACCCTCCGACAGCTCCAGGGGGGTCCCCGACACCGCGGAGCCCCCCTCCGGCTCCGAGTCCTCACCAGAGGACAGAGGAGGGGGTGGCCGTTTGCTCGCTGCCCCCCAGTCACGGATCGGTTCCGCCCGGGAGAAATATCCCTCCAGGAGGGACGCCAAGATGCGCAGCGGGACCACCGGTCCCAGCGCTGCCTGGTCCCCACCAGAGACCCCTGGCTGGGAAGCCCCAGCTTCAGCCGCCATAGCCCGCACCCCGTGCGACACCAGATATATAGAACACAAAAACCGGCCTGCAGTAGCCGCCTTGGGGCCCTCAGAGCTTCCCAGGAGGACTCACCCACCGCCCCAGGAGCTGTGCTGCTGTAGCTGCCTGTCCCTCTGTTCACGATCCCCCGTGTCAGGAGTTCTCTTCCGGCCTGTAATCGCGCCAGGAGAAGCAGGGCCGCCCCTCAGCATACAGTGGACCACATCAAAATGGCCGACGTAGGCACTAGAGGCCGAACACTGCGGTTGGCCACCGCAAAATGGCGGCCGCTACTGAAACATGCGGCCGGCTACAAGAAAATGGCGACCGAGCCAACACATGGCCGGCTTTGGCAAAATGGCGGCCGTGCGACCGGGTCCAGGAGGATGGCGGCCACTACCACAGAGGGGGACCCACGCAGTCAGGGAGGACTACAGACCCTAGCGGAAGGAAAAGGGGGGCACCACCCATCGCCCCCCTAATCCCCCCGCCCTTAATGGAGGGGGGGATCGTACTCACCACTCCGGACGGGCGCAGCGGGTAGCCACCCAAAGCGGACCTCCCACCCCTGCCGGCCATGCAGCACCCGTGACATGGACACGGGGTGCCTGGTCCTAGGTGCGCTGGCGGGATGTTAAAAATAGGAAAAAGAATGGGGGACCACAGATCCCAGCAGGGAGCCAGGTCCAAATCCTTGCACTAGGCATGAAAAACTGAGTTGCTGAAGCAGGGCTGGAGGGGTTATGCGAAGTGAGGACTGCCCCCTGGGAGGGACTGTGTTTGCTTAGAGTTGAACTTCGTTCTGCCTAGTCCACTCCTAGTGAAAGCTGCATAAACCCCACATGTCAAGAATGAGAGGCTGCATCTGTCAATGAACGATTGAGAAAAAAGTATTTGGTCACCTACAAAAAAGCAAGATTTCTGGCTCTCACAGACCTGTAACTTCTTCTTTAAGAGGCTCCTCTGTCCTCCACTTGTTACCTGTATTAATGGCACCTGTTTGAACTCGTTATCAGTATAAGAGACACCTGTCCACAACCTCAAACAGTCAGACTCCAAACTCCACTATGGCCAAGACCAAAGAGATGTCAAAGGACACCAGAAACAAAATTGTAGACCTGCACCAGGCTGGGAAGACTGAATCTGCAATAGGTAAGCAGCTTGGTGTGAAACAATCAACTGTGGGAGCAATTATTAGAAAATGGAAGACATACAAGACCACCGATAATCTTCCTTGATCTGGGGCTCCACGCAAGATCTCAAAATGATCACACGTACGGTGAGCAAAAATCCCAGAACCACACGGGGGGACCTAGTGAATGACATGCAGAGAGCTGGGACCAAAGTAACAAAGGCTACCATCAGTAACACACTACGCCACCAGGGACAAAAATCCTGCAGTGCCAGACGTGTCCCCCTGCTTAAGCCAGTACATGTCCGGGCCCGTATGAAGTTTGCTAGAGAGCATTTGGATGATCCAGAAGAGGACTGGGAGAATGTCATATGGTCAGATAAAGCCAAAATATAACTTTTTGGTAAAAACTGAACTTGTCGTGTTTGGAGGAGAAAGAATGCCGAGTTGCATCCAAAGGACACCATACCTACTGTGAAGCATGGGGGTGGAAACATCATGCTTTGGGGCTGTTTTTCTGCAAAGGGACCAGGACAACTGATCCATGTAAAGGAAAGAATGAATGGGGCCATGTATCGTGAGATTTTGAGTAAAAACCTCCTTCCATCAGCAAGGGCATTGAAGATGAAACGTGGCTGGGTCTTTCAGCATGACAATGATCCCAAACACACTGCCCGGGCAATGAAGGAGTGGCTTCATAAGAAGCATTTCAAGATCCTGGAGTGGCCTAGCCAGTCTCCAGATCTCAACCCCATAGAAAATCTTTGGAGGGAGTTGAAAATCCGTGTTGCCCAGCGACAGCCCCAAAACATCACTGCTCTAGAAGAGATCTGCATGGAGGAATGGGCCAAACTACCAGCAACAGTGTGTAAAAACCTTGTGGAGACTTATAGAAAACGTTTGACCTCTGTTATTGCCAACAAAGGGTATATAACAAAGTATTGACCAAATACTTATTTTCCACCACAATTAGCAAATAAATTTTTTAAAAATCAGACTGATTTTCTGGATTTTTTTTTCTCATTCTGTCTCTCATAGTTGAAGTATAATGTAAGGGGAAGGGAACCGATTACCCTTAGTCTCTCCACTCTGTATGGTAAATGTTGCTTTAACATTGTGCAATAGTTTATGCTTACAAGGCTCTTGTTTCTTCACACAGCACATTCTGTACATAGTGTAACTTTTTTCAACCTTGCAGATGTGCCTTCTGTGTGATCACATTCTAACCGTTATCTTTTCCTTGAAGAAAGAACACAATGCACAGTAGAAATGTATTGTACTTTTTCCCTTTGTATGAAATGTATATAATCGCCCCTTTTTCCTATCCGTAAACAGAGATTGATTTCACCATACTTGTGTGTGCATCTATTATTCGGGTGAATTCATTCCCGGAGGCCCGAGCCTAAGACAGACTGACGGGGAGATGATAGCCGAGGGTCATCATAGCAGTTCCTAACAAGTAGAGGTCCCACCGAGATCGGAGAGTCATCCCTTCTGGACCACGGGTAAGATGTACACAATTTTGTTTATCTATCCGGGTGTTCTCGGGTTCTGACTTAGCTCCGATCTCTGAACTACGGCGCACTCCGGGAGTCGCCTTTTTGTGGAACTGCGGCATGCTCCGGGAAGCCGCCTTTATATGAAATTAAGGCGTACTCCGGGAAGTCGCCTTTTTCATGGAAAAAAAAGTCTCCGGGAGACTTAAAAAGTACTGTGTTAGACATATTGTACTTTGACAAATGTCAGTCTGTCTTGGGTGATTCTGATACTTTGCTTTTCTCTACTGTCGCGTAGAAGTATAAGATAATTTGTTTGTGTGGTATAAAGTCCAGGTGGTAAGACTGGACAAACGCCACTGATTTCAATGTGAATAGGGATTATATACCTGTACAATAAACTGTGACATAGGGTAGATTGTCCTATCCTTTGTTGAGAGTGGCAAGTGGTCACGTGCCACTCGGACTCGCTCCGTACTGTCAGTTTGACTGAAGTGCTCGGTGACCAGCTCACGTTTATGGAAGACGCACCCCAAGGGAACTTAGAGTGGCAGTCGAGCACTGTGAGCGTTCTCTAGAACAATAGGGTTAACTGCATTACAACTGACATGTCATGTCCCGACTGTAAGGCTGGAATTTTGTTAGGCATTAATGACAATGGTTGGGGACTAGTAAAAACAGTGCCAGGAGGTTATAGAGCCGAGATCCTTGGTCTCAAGCCACTGTTAGGGGACATTCCTGACATTTTAGTATTTAGACTTAACGTACACTACCCCGTAGCAGTCAAACAAGGTGGTAGTATAACGGGAATTGAAGAGGTAGCATGAAAGGAGGGACACCAACCTATAAAGTGCCCGCTCCAACCCATACAGCCAGAGGGACTTGAGGAAGCCAAGAAACATAGGATTAGGAATCTGGGGTGGTCATTAGGAACCCCAGAAGATGAATGAATAATATCACCCAGACTACTGGGCTGCTGATTCAATATATTGGTCCCGATAGGACGACACATATAATTAGAGTGTTACGCCTGGTCAACTACTAGAGAAAACTCCCAAGAAAATTTAATGAGCTAAAGTTGTTCTATAAAGTAAAACTATGTTTTTCCTGGAATAGGTGAGATATGCAAGATGTCTTAGTCTGTGTATGTGAAATTAATTACTGTCCAGTTAACCCATGGGTGGACAATCTGGAAGTATGCTGAGTTTTTTTGTGTAGTTACATAGGCTGTTGTAATCTATTAAGAGGTTAAATGCATTCCGTTCTATAGTGAAAGTGAGAAGATAAATGGGTAATGATAAGTGTAACTGGTTTATATATTTGTAGGTTTATGTAAGTTAAACATTGGAAAAGAAAGTTTTTTTGAAGTTATGAAAGAGTACATTGTAAGTGAGCTGATGTGAGAAAAATAGACGTTTTTTTTCTCTTTGTCAAAGTTTTTTGGGAAAGTTTAATTGTAGGAAAGTGATAGTATGTGTCGTATACAGATGGGAAAATGTAAGTGATTCAGAGAGGTAATTGTGTCCATATGTTTTGTGTACGGAGATGCTGGAGTTTGTAGTCCCTCTATCCTGCGTGCTCTTTGAAGTTGTGACCCCCTCCTAAGGAATGTGTTCATTGGAGCATGACAGTATGTGCTCTCTTTCAAACCCCCCCCCCCCCTGATTTCATAGAAAATAAACTACTACGATGTTTGCTTCTGTGAAACATAGGGACATTTTTCATTTTTATGTAGAAGTGGAATTTTAGTTGAAAGAATTAGTTTTGCTATGCGATTCTAGCATTATTTGGAACAAAGGAAAGATGGCCGATTACTACCAACGCCCTGTAAATTCCTAAATGGTAGCCAAGATTTTTATGATTATTTAAATGTTTAGTTCTCCCGTCCAGCCTATTGGGTGTGGAAAGGGAAAAAGCTCCACCCACTGAACAAAACCATTTGTACCCTTCGGTGAAAGTCATTTTGTACAAGACAGTTGACCAGACTAGAACACCTTTACTTAACAGTATGTGACGGGACAATATTGAATGATCATAGGAGATAGATGTCTATATGTTATAAATTGGTTTAAGTAATACATGTAATGAAGTGTGATATTTTAAAATACAGGATTAATGATTGTTTTATGAGTTGTTTGTTAACCACTTCAGCCCCGGAAGGATTTCCAGCTTTAGGACCGGAGCACTTTTTGCGATTCGGCGCTGCGTCGCTTTAACTGACAATTGCGCGGTCGTGCGACGTTGCACCCAAACGAAATTTGCGTCCTTTTTTTCCCACAAACAGAGCTTTCTTTTGGTGGTATTTGATCACCTCTGCGTCATTTCTGATCGCCGCTATAAACAAAAGAAGAGCGACAATTTTGCAAAAAAACCCAAATTTCTTACTTTTTGCTAAAATACAAATCCAAAAAAAAAAATATAAAAAACTTTTTTTCACCGTTTTTGGCCGATTTATATTCTTCCTCATATTTGCGATAAAAAAAAAATCGCAATCGGCGTTTATTGATTGGTTTGCGCAAAAGTGGTCGCATTTACGGATGATGAGAATTCATTTTTGGGGTTTTTATTTTTTTTTTATTTTTTACTAAAAATGGCGGCGATCTGCGATTTTTAGCGGTACTGCGATATTGGGGCGGACATGTCGGAATGTTTTGACACTTTTTTGGGACCATTGGCATTTATACAGCGATCAGTGCTATAAAAATGCACTGATTACTGTGTAAATGCCATTGGCAGTGAAGGGGTTAACCTGCAGGGGGCGCTCTAAGGGTTAACTGTGTTCCCTGGGCGTGTTCTTACTGTAGGGGGACTTGCCTAGCTGGGGAAAGGAAGTGGTCACAGCCTTCACTTACAGGAAGGCTGTGATCACAGCCCTTCCCCCTCACACAGAGCGGAGGTCCGTGTTTACATACACGGACCTCCGCTCATTCGCTCCGGGGGGGGCATCGCGGGTGGCCGGCGGCAATCGTAGCCGCCGCACCCGCTCCCTGGACCCCCCCGGACACAGTGAGCGCGCGCGCTCACAGTGGCTCTGTATTGCGGCCGCCGTCGTATGACGGCGATTCGCGTTACAGAGCCACATTGTCGCCGTCAATTGCCGATCAGCCGTCGGCAAGCGGTTAATATAGAAGAAACTAGATCTGTATGGAATTGAACCAGTCATTGAAATAGTAACATCAATATAAGTGTGATATGTGGTCCCATGTGGAATTTTTCAGGCAGCAAGTTTTGTTGTCCCCACATCTCACTCAGGCGACCTACCAAGAGGTGTTGGACATATCTGAACGTTTTGTGTGGAAGGAGGATAAATGATTGGACATATTGCTGACAGAGGTAGAAGGGGGAGAACTGGCCACTCTGCCCCTGACGCTCTGATTAGCCAGCAAAAGTGATATTGGGTTGATGAAAACTGCGGATGCAGTAATCATAACTCCAGAGGTTCCTTCCGCCCACACAAGAGGCAATATCCCCTGAAACAAAGGAAAAAAAGTGGAAACAAGGTGGTACAAGGGAAGGTACCCTGTGGTTAGACCCAGATTCTAATTCAATTCTGTCTAGCAGTTTGTTCCATCCCCAGGTATCGCATCAGAAGGTGAAAGACCCATTCTTGTGGAATCAGGAGATTGGATCTGGATAGAGGTGCAAAAAGGAAAAACTGAAGTACCCTACTAGGCACTCTTAACCGCACCTACCACTGTCAAAGTCAGTAAGCAAACACCCAGACCCTGATATCCCCGAGGACAACAGAGTGTCCCCAAAATCATTAGACTAGAAAACAAATCTATGTGAGTGAGTGTTGTGAATAGAGGAACATCTTTTCTTTTAAATAAAGGGATTCACATCCTGGAAGGAGAGACCACCTCCCTCCTATAAGAGGTGAAAGTAACACTGTGAACTCAATACATGGGGATAGGTAGATAGGAGGAGGAGACCATGCTTTTTCTGCTGTCCCCGGGTTACCACAAAAACCCTCAAGGAAGGTTCCTGATTATTGTTTGTACCTTATTCGCCGTGGATCTTGGCACCTATTGGCTCTGGGAAACTTCGAAGTTGAAAAAAAAAAAAAAAGTCAGATCTCGCTAAGAGGAGGATGAGTAGGCGGAATACAGGAGACATTAAGGGGTATTCAGTGTTGAATATGGAAGCTTCAAACCAGACAATAGTGTTTACCTTAACAAAGAGCCAGGTATTTGACCCAACAAAAGTTACTTATGACCTTGGGGCCTATAATATATATAGTATGTAAGAGGGTTATTGGTGTAAGGATAGATAGATAGATAGATAGATATATATATAAATATATATATATATATATATATAATATCCGGGGTTCCAGTATTCATT
>BLSH010459181.1:648313-662209 GCA_018402905.1 Glandirana rugosa | reverse complement strand
TACTGTGTCGTATGGTGATATGGATATTGATACCCATACTGATTATACTATTCTGGGTCGACTTATTCCCGAACGAAGGTCGACCACTTGGTGGGTTTCATAACTAGGGTTCCTAACAGACACGGACTCAACCAATGGTTTTGTAACAACTTATTTACATTAAATAGGTAAGATGTAAGATTAATTGGCAATAATAACCCTATTCACTAAGTTTAGGTCGACAGTGAACTAGAGACCGAAACTCAAGTGGAACCTGGGGAGAAACTTGTAGATATATATACATGGGGATACTTATATTTTTAAATGTGACTGTTTTATGATATCCTGTCACTTGATATACCGTCATCAGTTTTCATTTCCACCGATGTATATATATACCACACAATATGGTCTCATAACACTCTCACCCTCAAAATGGGAAAACCCATTACTGGTGGAGACATGATTATGCGTACTCTTTTCAGTTATTTTAGTGATCTTTACTCGCATCCTAGTCCCTCTAATTCCCGGTAACAGGTTTTAAGCTAGTGATTTTATTGACTTTTCTCATGCGTATTAGTACAGAGGTGGTCATTACCCAAAAGGGTAAAACTCCCACTCTCACAATACTCTGGTATAACACACCATATATATATGTAGCCACCTTTACTTTTGACTACTGCCATATAGTTCACTGTCCTATAGTATTTTGTCAGTGTAAATTTTTATATTCATAGGGGTACATATATATAGATGTTCAAAGAGGGGTCCAAGGTGAACTCAAAGCCAGAGATCAAGTGACAGCTGGATTTGAATCACTTATCCCAATAATAACGGTTAATTAGAATGTAGAATGGATAAATTACATTTATTCAACAATGTTTTGGTAACCAACTCAGGCACAGACAATCCTTGGGATCAATACTTTGGGTGGTTCACCAGCTGGAAGCAAGCCCTTATTCAGCTGGGTCTTATCATATTAGTCATACCCATAGTTATAGGTATAGTGGTATGCTGTGTCATTCCATGTTTTAGGAAAATGCTTAGTAAAGGAGTTGACAATCTCTCTATGTATTCCTCCCTACTTCCTAACCAGACAACCCCCTCAAATTCTGGCCAATACACTGAGTAAATTAAAAGACAGACAAAAGAAAAAGAATTTCATCATATAAAGACGGGTGGACATAGTCCTTTCTTTGCAGCAAGGAAAAAAAGGATCCAAGAGTCCCATGTCCACTAACTTTCCCAGGGAACTATATGTCCCTGATGACGTCTAGTATGGTCCTGGAAGTATGGAGAAAACCATGAGTATTGGTTTTAAGAGGGGATTGTAAGGGGAAGGGAACCTATTACCCTTAGTCTCTCCATTTTGTATGGTAAATGTTGCTTTAACATTGTGTAATAGTTTATGCCGACAAGGCTCTTGTTTCTTCACACAGCACATTCTGTACTTAGTGTAACTTTCTTCAACCTTGCAGATGTGCCTTCTGTGTGATCACATTCTAACCGTTATCTTTTCCTTGAAGAAAGAACACAATGCACAGTAGAGATGTATTGTACTTTTTCCCTTTGTATGAAATGTATATAAACGTCCCTTTTTCCTATCAGTAAACAGAGATTGATTTCACCATACTTGTGTGTGCATCTATTATTCGGGTGAATTCATTCTCTCCCGGGCGCCCCAGCCTAAGACAGACTGACGGGGAGATGATAGCCGAGGGTTATCATAGCAGTTCCTAACATATACCTATGATGAAAATTACAGGCCTCTCATCTTTTTAAGTGGGAGTACTTGCACAATTGGTGGCTGACTAAATACTTTTTTGCCCCACTGCGTGTGTGTGTGTATATTATATATATATATACACACACATACACAGTATTTCACAAAAGTGAGTAGACCCCTCTTATTTTTGTAAATATTTTATATCTTTTCACGTGGCAACACTGAAGAAATAACATTTTGCTACAATGTAAAGTAGTGAGTGTACAACTTGTATAACAGTGTGAATTTGCTGTCCCCTCAAAATAACTCAACACACAGCCATTAATGTCTAAACCATTGGCAACAAAAGTAAATACACCCCTAAGTGAAAATGTCCAAATTGGGCCCAATTAGCCATTTTCCCTCCCCGGTGTCATGTGACTCATTAGTGTTACAAGGTCTCAGGTGTGAATGGGCAGCAGGTGTGTTAAATTTGGTGTTATCACTCTCTCATACTGGTCACTGGAAGTTCAACATGGCACATCATGGCAAAGAACTCTGAGGATTTGATAAAAAGAATAAAAAAATGGCCTAGGATATAAGAAGATTGCCAAGACCCTGAAACTGAGCTGCAGCATGGTGGCCAAGACCATACAGTGGTTTAACAGGACAGGTTCCACTCAGAACAGGTCTTGCCATGGTCGAGCAATGAAGTTTAGTGCACATGCTCAGCGTCATATCCACAGGTTGTCTTTGGGAAATAGACGTATGAGTGCTGCCAGCATTGCCGCAGAGGTTGAAGGGGTCAGCTTGTCAGTGCCCAGACCATACGCTGCACACTGCATCAAATTGGTCTGCATGGCCGTCGTCCCAGAGGGAAGCCTCTTCTAAAGATGATGCACAAGAAAGCCCACAAACAGTTTGCTGAAGACAGGCAAACTACAGATATGAATTACTGGAACCATGTCCTGTGATCTGATGAGACCAAGATAAACTTATTTGGTTCAGATTGTGTCTAGCGTGTGTGGCAACAACCATGTGAGGAGTACAAAGACAAGTGTGTCTTGGCTACAGTCAAGCATGGTGGTGGGGTGGCATGGTTTGGGGATGCATGAGTGCTGCCAGCACTGGGGAGCTACAGTTCATTGAGGGAAACATGTACTGTGACATACTGAAGCAGAGCATGATCCCCTCCCTTCAGAGACTAGGCCGCAAAGCAGTATTCCAACATGATAATGACCCCAAACACACCTCCAAGACGACCATTGCCTTGGTAAAGAAGCTGAGGGTAAAGGTGATGGACTGGCCAAGCATGTCTCCAGACCTAAACCCTTTCGAGTGTCTGTGAGGCGTCCTCAAATGGAAAGTGGAGAAGTGCATGGTCTCTAACATCCACCAGCTCCGTGATGTCGTCATGGAGGAGTGGAAGAGGACTCCAGTGGCAACCTGTGAAGCTCTGGTGAACTCCATGCCCAAGAGGGTTAAGGTAGTTCTGAAAAATAATGGTGGCCACACAAAATATTGACAATTTGGGCCCAATTTGTCATTTTCACTTAGTGGTGTACTCACTTTTGTTGCCAGCGGTTTAGACATTAATGGCTGTGAGTTGAGTTATTTTGACGGGACAGCAAATTTACATGGTTATACAAGCTGTACACTCACTACTTTACATTGTAGCAAAGTGTCATATCTTCAGTGTTGTCACATGAAAAGATGTAATAAAATTTTTACAAAAATGTGAGGGGTGTACTCACTTTTGTAAGATACTGTATAATATATATATATATATATATATATATATATATATATATAGTGGGTACGGAAAGTATTCAGACCCCCTTACATGGATACAGGATTGTTGACATGTTTGCAGATTTATTAAAAAATAAAAACTGAAATATCACATGGTCCTAAGTATTCAGACCCTTTGCTCAGTATTTAGTAGAAGCACCCTTTTGATCTAATACAGCCATGAGTCTTTTTGGGAAAGATGCAACAAGTTTTTCACACCTGGATTTGGGGCTCCTCTGCCATTCCTCCTTGCAGATCCTCTCCAGTCCTGTCAGGTTGGATGGAGAATGTTGGTGGACAGCCATTTTTAGGTCTCTCCAGAGATGCTCACTTGGGTTTAAGTCAGGGCTCTGGCTGGGCCATTCAAGAACAGTCACGGAGTTGTTGTGAAGCCACTCTGATATTTTAGCTGTGTGCTTAGGGTCATTGTCTTGTTGGAAGGTAAACCTTCGGCCCAGTCTGAGGTCCTGAGCAC
The DNA here is from genome assembly GCA_018402905.1 of Glandirana rugosa. NCBI lineage: Eukaryota > Metazoa > Chordata > Amphibia > Anura > Ranidae > Glandirana > Glandirana rugosa. Next base: position 658,259 of record BLSH010459181.1, on the reverse strand, counting down.
TCTGGAGAAGGTTTTTGTCCAGGATATCCCTGTACTTGGCCGCATTCATTTTTCCCTCGATTTCAACCAGTAGTCCTGTCCCTGCAGCTGAAAAACACCCCCACAGCTTGATGCTGCCACCACCATGCTTCACTGTTGGGACTGTATTGGACAGGTGATGAGCAGTGCCTGATTTTCTCCACACATACCGCTTATAATTAAGGCCAAAAGTTCTATCTTGGTCTCATCAGACCAGAGAATCTTATTTCTCACCATCTTGGAGTTCTTCGGGTGTTTTTTTTTAGCAAACGCCATGCGGCTTTCATGTGTCTTGCATGGAAGAGAGGCTTCCCTTGGGCCACTCTGCCATAAAGCCCCGACTGATGGAGGGCTGCAGTGATGGTTGACTTTCTGCAACTTTCTCCCATCTGCATCTCTGGAGCTCAGCCACAGTGATCTTTGGGTTCTTCTTTAACTCTCTCACCAAGGCTCTTCTCCCCCGATAGCTCAGTTTGGCCAGAGGGTCAGCTCTAGGAAGGGTTCTGGTCGTCCCAAACGTCTTCCATTAAAGGATTATGGAGGCCACTGTGCTCTTAGGAACCTTAAGTGCAGCAGAAATTTTTTCATAACCTTGGCCAGATCTGTGCCTTGCCACAATTCTGTCTCTGAGCTCTTCAGGCAGTTCCTTTGACTTCATGATTCTCATTTGCTCTGACATGCACTGTGAGCTGTAAGGTCTTAAATAGACAGGTGTGTGGCTTTCCTAATTAAGTCCAATCAGTATAATCAAACACAGCTGGACTCAAATGAAGGCGTAGAACCATCTCAAGGATGCTCAGAAGAAATGGACAGCACCTGAGTTAAATATATGAGTGTCACAGCAAAGGGTCTGAATACTTAGGACCATGTGATATTTTAGTTTTTCTTTTTTAATAAATCTGCAAAAATGTCAACAATTCTGTTTTTTTCTGTCAATATGGGGTGCTGTGTGTACAATGAGGAAAATAAATGAACTTAAATGATTTTAACAAATGGCTGCAATATAACAAAGAGTGAAAAATTTAAGGGGGTCTGAATACTTTCCGTACCCACTGTATGCAATACATAGTATATTTATTGTATAAATGTACATATGGTTTGGGGAAAGACACGGCCATATAAAATATGATTTAACTGGTTCCGTACCGGCTCACATTCATTTACTGCTGCAGAGTGGCTCTATTACATGAAGTTGCCGTCTATAAACGGTGGCTCGCGTGTGCCCAGCCGCTCCCGTGCCCACCGCACTCTGCAGCAGTGTGCCCACAGCTCGGGCGGACCCGATGTCCGCCGGCAGAGAGAAAGAACAAGGAACCGCCGATGTAAACATGGCGGTTCCGCGCACTGTCAGTGGGCATTTGAAAGATCTACGGATCCCTTTCACTGGGATCAGTTAGATCTCTTATGCCCATGATAGCCCAGTCCCCTTACAGTTAGAACACGCCTAGGGAACACAGTTAACCCCTAGATCTCACCCTGCAGGTTAACCCTTTCACTGCCAATTACATTTATACAGTAATCAGCTCAGTGGATATTTAAACTTCTGATCGCTGTATAAATGTCATTGGTCCCAAAAAAGTCCGACATGTCTGTCCCAATATCAAAGTCCCGATAAAAATCGCAGATCGCCGCCATTACTAGTAAAAAAAAAAAAAAAAACGTAAAAAACACGCCAGAAATTATTTCTCATGGCTTGTAAACGCAGCAACTTTTGCGCAAACCAATCAATAAACGGCAATTGCGATTTATGAGGAAGAATATAAATCGTCCAAAACCGATGAATACATTTTTTTTTATTATTTTTTTTTTTTGGATTTGTATTTTAGCAAAAAGTAAGAAATATTGTTTTTTTTTTTTTTTTGCAAAATTGCCGCTCTTTTTTTGTTTATAGCAGTGATCAGAAATGATGCAGAGGTGATCAAATACCACCAAAAGAAAGCTCTATTTATGGGAAAAAAAAGGACACAAATTTTGTTTGGGTACAACGTCGCAAGACCGCGCAATTGTCAGTTAAAGCGACGCAGTGCCGAACCGCAAAAAGTGCTCTGATCCTAACATGGGAAATTCTTCCGGGGTTGAAGTGATTAAACATAGGAGAAATTATATGGAAAGTATAAACAAAGTTTACAAAAGCTTTACAAGTTCTCGTTTTAGGCCTCATGTACACTGCTGCTGATAAACGGACGTTTAGGAGCAGTTGGGCTTTTTCAGCTGCCCCTGAACTCTCCTCTATGTTATCTTATCAGTATATGAACACAGGGTCGTTTATAGGCAGTTGAGTTTAGAAGCATTTTTTTGGAAAGCAAAAAAATGTGTTCAGGATGCATGTTCAGAGGCATTTGAAATGCCAAATGCCTGTAACAGCTTGTAAACGCGCATAAATGTGGTAACCTGCGCTTAGCCGTGTTTCGTTTATAGGCGTCTCATTTAAAAAAAAGCGCTTCTAGACGCAAACACGGGATGTAAACGCGGCTAAACGGATGTTTTAAACGCCGGTTTCTAGCTGTCAAGTTAAAATCGTTCAGGGAAGGTTAAACAACGTCCCCTGTACATTAAGCCTAAATGTACTTTCATTTACATGCATTTAGACACAGTATCTCATCTGCCCCTGGATGCACAAAATTCTATTTTCTCTAAACACAGGTAAACGCACAGCGTGAATTATACCATTTACAATCATTACATGTGTTTAGAAATATCCTATATATGATTATATACACATGCATCTCATTTCTAGTGTAAATGCCTCACATTTTTTTTCTGTTAAGAGACAGATGAGAAAATTGTATGTAGAAAGATCTCATCTCATACAGATCTTAACGATCCTAAGGCTGCCCATACATTGCTAATTTTTTTGTTCAAGCAGCGGGCAGGATTTAAAAAAATACAGTGATCAGTGTTGCCGGTGGCGCTGATCATTCAGGAAAAACCTGACAAGGCGGATCAACTTGTGTAAAACCAGCATGTGCGTACATGAACTGGCTGAATTTCGATCCATATATGGCTAGCTTAACCGCTTGCCGACGGCTGATCGGCAAATGACGGCGACAGAGTGGCTCTGTAACACGAAACGCCATCATATGACGGCGGCCACGAGACAGAGCCTAGTGAGCGCGCGCCCACTGCGTTCGGGGAGGGCCAGGGAGCGGGTGCGGCTGCTTCGATTGCCGCCGGCTACCCGCGATGGCCCGCCCGGAGTGAAGGAACGGAGGTCTGTGTATGTAAACACGGACCTCCGTTCTGTGTGAGGGGGAAGGGCTGTGATCACAGCCTTCCTGTATACGAAGGCTGTGACCACTTCCCTTCCCCAGCTAGGGCAGCCCACACACAGTAAGAACACGCCCAAGGAACACAGTTAACCCTTAGAGCGCCCCCTGCAGGTTAACCCCTTCACTGCCAATGGCATTTACACAGTAATCAGTGCATTTTTATAGCACTGATCGCTGTATAAATGCCAATGGTCCCAAAAAAGTGTCAAAATGGTCCGTCATGTCCGCTGAAATATCGCAGTACCGCTAAAAATCACAGATCGCCGCCATTACTAGTAAAAAATAAAAAAAAAATAAAAACCCCAAAAATGAATTCTCATCACCCGTAAACGCGGCCACTTTTGCGCAAACCAATCAATAAGCGCCGATTGCGATTTTTTTTATCGCAAATATGAGGAAGAATATAAATTGGCCAAAAACGGTGAAAAAAAATGTTTTTTTATATTTTTTTTTTTTGATTTGTATTTTAGCAAAAAGTAAGAAATTTGGGTTTTTTTTGCAAAATTGTCGCTCTTCTTTTGTTTATAGCGGCGATCAAAAATGACGCAGAGGTGATCAAATACCACCAAAAAAGGGCTGTTTGTGGGAAAAAAAGGACGCAAATTTCGTTTGGGTACAACGTTGCACGACCGCGCAATTGTCAGTTAAAGCGACGCAGCGCCGAATCGCAAAAAGGGCTCCGGTCCTAAAGCTGGAAATCCTTCCGGGGCTGAAGTGGTTAAAGCATTTGTTAACCCCCCAAAAAAAATGCTGCTCCTGTCTCTTTAATGTGCAATTAGCAGCATGGTGCTTTTGCTTTTTAAATTATCCCTCTGTATACCCTAAAATATCTGTTTGATAATGCCAGGTCATGACTTCCTCCGAGTGCGGACTTCCCTTGTATATTTCTTATGCTGAGAGCTCGTAGCCTATGCAGACTATGTCACTCCCAGCTCTCCTATCTCCTGTGTGCCAGTCTTCAACTCCGCCCTCCCTCTGCCTCTCGTATCTTCTCCTCTCTGCTCTCATAATTAACTCTGAGGCTCCATTTACACGGGATGCTTTATCAACTTCCCCTGAACGTTTTTTTTTTGACAGCTAGAAGCCAGCATCTTAAACGGCCGTTTTGCATACAGCGTTTAGCCGCATTTGCGTCTAGGAGCGTTTTTTTTTTAGAATGGAAACGGCTATAAACGAAACGGTTCTAGACGCGAGTTACCGCGTTTACAAACTGTTTGGCATTTCAAATGCCTCTGAACTGGCGTCTGAACCCATTTTTTTGCGTTCCAAAAAAAAGCCTTTAAACTCACCTGCCTGGAAACTACCTTAAACGAACCTGTGTAAATGCACTGATAAGATAACAGAGGAAAGTTCAGGGGCAGCTGAAAAAAATGCCCAAATGCCTCCAAACTTCAGTTTACCAGCAGCAGTGTAAATGAGGACTAAAAGCTTTTATTTCCTCTGTATTAAAAGAATAAGTTCCCTGTGTCTGTGTTATATCAGTAATATCCTTATCTATATAGATAACACAGCACAGCTCTGTCTCTCCAGCTGAGGTCAGCAACAGTGCTCAGCCCCATCCTCAGAAATTCTGAACTGAGAAAGAAAAGCACAAAAACGACAACTGATCCTAGTAAGAAGGTCTATTATCTATTCAGAGAAGTATATATATGTTATAACACAGACACAGGGCAACTTCTTGTTATAATACAGAGCGGATGGCAACTTTTTATAAAGTGCCTTAACACCTTCCCGACCAGCGCCGTAAATAGGCGGCGGTCGGGTTTGAGCGGCTGTACCGGGACATAGCCTGCACCTGCAGGCTATATCCCGGTATCATTTTTTAGAGCTGGCGGTCGGCTATCCAGGGGTAACAACCGATCCGGCTCGGGAGCCGCTCGGTCGTTACCCCAGGGGGCGGGAGGGGACGCCTCCCCCCTCCCGCCGCTCTTCTCCGGCCTCCCGTCCCACCGGGAGACCGGAGCGACGATCCGGCGCGTCCGCCGGCTGGAAGGAGACCTGATCAAAGCCGTAATCGGCTCCGATCGGGTCTCCTTCGGCAAATTCCGGAAGCGACGTCACAACGTCACTTCCGGTTTACACGGCGGCTAACGGCGCCAAATTTAAAAAAACGACAGTATTCAGAATCGCCGTTTTTGGCGATCTGAATACTGTGAAGTGTAAAGGAGGGATGGGGGGTCTTTTAGACCCCCCGGCCCTCCAAAAAGAGTATCTGTCACCATATATTACTATCACAAGGGATGTTTACATTCCTTGTGATAGCAATAAAAGTGATCAGATTTTTTTTTTTAAAGGAACAGTGCTAAAAATAAATAAATAAATGAAATTAAAAAAAAAAAAAAAAAAAGATTTAAAATCGCCACCGTCCCCGCGAGCTCGCGCAGCAAAGAAAACGCATAAGTAAGTCGCGCCCACATATGAAACCGGTGTTCAAACCACACATGTGAGGTATCGCCGCGATCGCCAGAGTGTGAGCAATAATTCTAGCAAAAGACCTCCTCTGTAACTCTAACCTGGTAACCGTTAAAAAATTTTAAAGCGTCGCCTATAGAACTTTTTAAATACCGGACTTTGTCGCCATTCCGTGAGTGCGCGCAATTTTCAACCAGGTCATGTATGGTATCTATTTACTCGGCGTAACATCATCTTTCACAATATGGAAAAAAATTGGGCTAACTTTACTGTTGTCTTATTTTTTAACTCAAAAAAGTAAAATTGTTCCAAAAAAATCGCGCTTGAAAGACCGCTGCGCAAATACCGTGTGACAAAAAGTATTGAAACAATCACCACTTTATTCTCTAGGGTGTTTGAAAAATATATATATATAATGTTTGGGGGTTCTAAGTAATTCTCTAGCAAAAAAAAAATGTTTTTAGCTTGTGACCACCAAATGTAAAAAAGTGGCCCGGTAGGTAAGTGGTTAAACACTTTAAATGTCATTGTACACCAATTCTTATTCTAGTAGTCAATTTGGATTTACAATAAGTGTTTCTGAATGTGTTCTGAATTGGAAAATATTGTACAGTTCTAGAAGTAGATTGGCAACTGTTATATACTAAGTTTATACAACTATCCTATTAACAACTGGATCCTCAAATAAGTATCTCAGAATAATAGGGAAGTATGACATCAAAAATAAAATGTTATTTTCTAATCACAGTCAGGAAATGTCCCAACACCAAGACATGGGTTTATCATGCTTGCTTCTCCTCAGATTCACTTCCTCCTTCAATCCAGCAGAATCAAGTCATATGAGAAATGGACAAGCCAGGACTAAGTAAACTCGTTTTTCTAAAGATAATCCTTCTATACTACCACTGTGGTGAGTACCGTACATCACATAGATTTCTGCTTTATTATGATTGTACTACAAAATGCAATAACTAATAGCAAAAAGTGCACTAACCCATGTACCAGTTTCATATTAAAATCTAAAGTGTTGTCCAATAGCTAGAAAGCAATATTCTTTGGAGCAGTTTGTGTTTTCCATTTAAACCATCTTTTACATATTACCAGAAAATGGCAAAACACTTATAATGGCATGCAAAAGCCAAACATTTTTTCATCTTAATCAATTCTGTAATGCAGGAACTAGTTTCTGCGTGTTACCGCATTTTGCATGCCACGTCTAGCGGCGTTTTTCCACATTTGCGTGCAGGAGCATTTAAAAATAAAAAATAATAATATATATATATATATACATATTTTTTTTTTTTTAAATGGAAATGCCTGTAAACAAATGCTCCTAGACACGAGTTAACGTGTTTAGGCACGTTTGCAAGCTGTTACAGGCATTTGGCGTTTCAAATGCCTCTGAAATTCCATCTGAACGCATTTTTTTGCTTCTAAACTCAACTGCCTGGAAATGACCTTAAAGCAGAGTTCCACCCACATTTGGAACTTTCGCTGATCGCATTCCTCCCCCCCTCAGGTGTCACATTTGGCAGCTTTCGGGGGGGAGGGGAAAGAGGATGCCTGTCTTTGACAGGTATTCTGTTCCCACTTCCGAGAGCCCGGCCGAGGCACATTACGCCAGCAGCCCGACTCCCTCTTCCTCCCTTGCTGGGCCACTGACAGAGCGCAGCGCGCTTTGCGCATGTGCAGTAGGTACCCGGCCACAAAGCCAAATGGCTCCACTGCCGGGTTCCTTACCCGCAATGCCCGCAGCTGCACCTGAGCAGCTGATGCGAAGATCGGCGGCGGTGCTGACATCGCTGGACTCCAGGACAGGTAAGTGTCCTAAAGTTATAAATCAGCAGCTACTGTATGTGTAGCTGCTGACTTTTAAATATCAAATCGGCGGCGGACCTCCGCTTTAAATGACCCTGTGTAAATGTACTGATAAGATAGAGAGTTCAGGGGCAGCTGAAAAAAATGCCCAAATGCCTCTATACGTCACTTTACACTTTACTTTATTGTTCCAGCGTCAAAGACGAGCCCCGCTGCTCCAGCCGATGTCTCAGGTCCTCATTGGATAGACTGACAGCAGCAGGAGCCATTGGCATGAGAGCCGGGGGCGGGGCAGAGTCCTGCTGTCTGTGTCAATGGATGCAGCAGCAGGACTCGGGAGCGCGCCCGCACGATAGCCCCCATGGAAAGCGCTTCTCCAAGGAGGCACTTGAGAAAAGGAGGAGCCAGGAGCACCACTGGGGGACCCCAGAAAAGGATAGTGGCCACTCTGTGCAAAACCCTTGCACAGAGGAGGCAAGTATGACAGGTTTGCGTTTTAAAAAAAACAAAAAAAAAAAAACAAACGGGAACCTTTAATATCACTTTAATTGTGGGAAGTAACCTCTGAGAATATTCGAGCTAAAGGTGAGTCTTTTGAACTGAGAGTCCAAATAGCAAAGTAGGGTAAAGGTTTGGAGTCCTGGGTACTTTTGATGTGGCTCATAAGCCTTGTTTTCTCTTAAGAGCTCTGTACCTGTCTGATCAGTTTCTGCATTATATATCCCTGGAAAACATGAGCTCAAGCAAAAGTTACCAAGCTGATGCTACTATAGGTTGTGAGGGGGAGCAAAGACATATAGGTTGAATGTGGTCTATAAGCTGCCAAAAATTATGTTGTTTAAGACCTAGAAAAATGTACAAAAACATAATTGCTAATAAAGAATCGTATTTTCCTATACATGTGTGTCTGGCAAAGTGTCAAATGTAGTCAGCCATCCCTTTGCAGTATGTCCTTTGTGCTGTGCACTTCCTAGGCAGTGTGCTTTATATGAACAGCGTGAGATCCCACTTTGGGTAAAATGTGGAGCATACTGTGTCCATGGCAAGGAACACCATAAGCCATTTGGCCAACAAGGCCCTGATACAGGGCCCTATAGGATCATCACTAGCAGTGTTCAATATGTTTGACATGTTCCTAGCAAACAAACAATATTGGCTTAACATATACCAGCAGGGTGCTCCATATGCTTATCGTATCCTGAGCAAAATGTTTCATATGCTTAGCGTGTTTGGAAGGTCGCCATGTTTTCATTATGTCCCTTGGCAGAGTTACTCAATTTACCTTTGGCATAATGATCCATGTGATTCATGTGTGTTCTTGTACGAAATACGACTCTAGCTCAGCTGATGTCTGCTATGAGTATGCTCCATGAGCTTCTTGTTCACTACTGCACATGCACCACTACCATAGAAAGCAGTGTACCAGCACCATAATGACTGCTGCTGATTAGAGATGGGCTTCAGTGTGTTTGAAATCCCACCTGCCAAATCCCTCCAGGAAGCCAACGCTGCACACGGCTAATCACAGGCAGTGAGACATTTCCTGATCCGTGCAGCTGCGAACCGGGAAATGTCTCACTGCCTGTGATTAGCCGTGTGCAGTGTCGGCTTCTTGGCGGGATCGGACATGTGAGATTTTGAACATGCACAAACCCATCTCTACTGCTGATGTATGAACAGCGGCCGAGCAGGACAGGTGGATGGAAGTGTAACATACTGTATGTTTAGTGGACATATCTAAGTAGGCTGTGTGGCAAGTATATGTTCAGGATCTGAGCAGAATGTGATGTATGCTGTGTGGACAGACCCTGAGAAAACGAAGTCCTACAGTTGACCAATCACTTCCTTGTGCAAAGTATTTAAATGTGTGAGTAACATTTCTCTGAGAGATGTGGCGTCTTTTTTCTGAGCCTTTTGCTGTCAGAAAGCTTTCAGAGAGGTTACATTTCTTAGCTATTACCGTAACTTAAAAGTTCATCCCTCAGGGAAGACACAAAGTCGGGGACATTCACACATGTTCACATTCAATATAGGGATTATATAAAGAAAAGGGCCTTTAAAATTTTAGAACACTCATACTAGTGTTGGCCTGTGGTTTTAAGAAAGAAGCCTACAAGTCATTTATGTTGCAGAGATGTGATAAAGTGGTCAAAAAGGCTCAGTTGAAAAAATTGTTGAAGAATGTCTTCTTTTCTATGGCCCTTCTATTGCTTATTGGCATACTATGGTGTGCATAATAGCAAAGTGTACAGCAGGTGTCAGGGAAGGAGCCTAAAAATAACCACTGTAAAATCTTGGGAGTTTATGACAATCTCTCCATAAACTTTAACCACTTGACAACTGGGCACTTAAACCCCCTTAACAACCAGACCAATTTTCAGCTTTCAGCGCTCTCACACTTTGAATGACAATTACTCAGTCATGCAACA
>BLSH010459181.1:614918-631763 GCA_018402905.1 Glandirana rugosa | reverse complement strand
CAGAGAGGTGGGCCTCCACAAGTTAGTCTAAACAGCGTCTACCCCCTGAGGTCTGTACCTAGAGTACCGCAGAGCTAAGTTAGTGTTCCACCTCTGGAAACACAGGCCCCAGGGGGCCACCAGAGCGTCCGTGGCCACTGCCAACGGATCCTTCATTCTGGACACAAAGGTCTCCACCTTGTGATTGAATCGAGACGCCATGAGATCCACGTCTGGAGTCCCCCATCTGCGACAAATCTGATTGAACACCTCCGGGTGGAGAGACCACTCTCCCTGGTCTGGCGACTGAGAAAGTCCGCCTGCCAGTTCTCCACACCTGGAATGTAAATGGCAAAGATTGCCGGAACGTGACGTTCCGCCCACCATAGTATCAGAGCTGCCTCCGCCGCAGCTGCTGGACTCCTAGTGCTGCCTTGATGGTTCACATACACCACTGCTGTGGCATTGTCCGGATGACCCTGCAATCTCACTGTCCAGCGAAAAAGACACAATCTGATTGCTCTCAGCTCCAGTACATTGATGGGGAGGCGAGCTTCCTGTGCTGACTAACGTCCCCGGGGCAGACAGCTGCCCCAAGATCCCTCCCCAGCCTGAAAGACTGGCATCCGTGGTGATGATCACCCACTGAAGGGGCAGGAACGACTTCCCCTGAGTCAGGGCCGAGTCCCGAAGCCATCAGGGACGACCTGGTCTGGGAGCTCAGACGGATATGAAGGTCCAAGGACCGAGGGGACCTGTCCCACCGAGCCAGAATTGCTCGTTGAAGGAGACGAGTGACTCGCCTCGAACGACAAGACCATGAGCCCCAGCACCCGCATACAGAACCGTAATGAAGACAGACGGTGCGACAGGAGAGTACGCACTGCCGACTGCAGAGACAGCAACTTGGCTGGAGGGAGGAACACCTTCGCCTGTTCTGTGTCCAGAATTAGACCCAGATACTCCAGGCGACGGGATGGAGAGACCTACGACTTCTGCAGGTTGAGTAACCAACCGAAGTCCTGCAGCGATGTCATTGTGATTCTCACATTCTCCTCCAGAGCCGAGACGGACTCCGCTCGCAGGAGCAGGTCGTCCAGGTAGGCTACTACCGCAATGCCTCTCTGACGGAGCAACGCCAACACCGGGGCTGGCAGTTTTGTGAAAACTCAAGGTGCTGAAGCCAGGCCGAAGGGGAGTGCCACAAATTGAAAGTGGAGGTCTCCCACTGCAAAGCGCAGGAAGCGCTGATGCCGTGGAAGAATGGGTACATGGAGGTACGCATCCCTGATGTCCAGGGACGCCAGATATTCCCCCTGATGAAGGGCGGCCACGATTCCATCTGGAATTTCCGCGCCGACATACCGGTTCAGGGCCTTCAGGTCCAGTACTGGCCGAACCCCCCCCCCCCTCTTCTTGGGAACCACGAATAGATTTGAGTAGAAACCTCTCTTCTGGAGGCACTGACACGATCACCCCCTGGTCCGAAAGTGCTTGGACAGCCCCAAAAAGAGCCTCCCGGCGGTCCTGCGGGAGCCCTAAGTTTGATGGGAAGAACCTCTCTGGGGGTATAGTGGTTAACTCTATTTACCCGGTGGACACCACTTCCCGGACCCAACGATCGGGAATGTGGGCCAACAACCGGCCTGCGAACCCCAGAAGACATCCCCCCACCCGAAACCCGGGTGGGGGCAACCCATCAGGCTGAGGAGAACTTGTCCTCCGCCTTTTCGGTTTTGCGCTGCCACTGCCATTTTCCGGCCCCTGCATCGACCTTACCGGGGCAATTCCCTTTACCTGCTGCGCCCGGGGCGCGAAAAAACCTCTTCTGACCCGAGGGAGGGGGCCCCTGTCTATGGCGAAACTCACGCCTGCGGGGTTCTGGAAGGAAAGGTACTCTTACCTCCCGTGAAGTCCTTATTAATCTCATCCAAACGTGGACCAAATAGACGTACTACGATATTCTGGATAACATCGGCAGTAAATCAACAGCCGCATCATAAAGGTACTTGAACCCTTGGAGCAAAAACTCAGCCCTCTGTGGCGCATCCATCAGGCGACCGTTTTCCAGATCCTTCTAGAGCTCTTCCATACGCTCATACAGATGTTGAGCCGCTATGGCGGACGCCAGGGCTGGTCGCACGGCAGAGCTTGCCACCAGGAACAGCGACTTTAAAAGCGTTTGTTTTTCTATCAGCGGGATCCTTAAAAGAAGGGGTCCCTTCCAGATGAATGGTCGTCGCCTTATTAAGGCGGGCTATCGGTGGGTCCACCACAGGTGATTCCCATTTTTTCAAAAAGCTTTCCTCAAAGGGATAGCGAGCAGCGAACTGTTTTGACAGCGAAGAAGAGTGCTGCGGACGCTGCCATTCACGATAAAGAAAATGATCAAAAAAGTCATTGTAGGGGTAAGCCTTGGGGACCCTAGGGGGTCTAGAGGACCCACACACATATGCAGCAGACTGCGATTCGCCATCCTGACCCAGTCGCAGCTTAATGCGAATGGCAGTGACCAACGCTTTTTCGTGCGCAGCCGCCGCCCCCTGATCCTCTTCACCGTCCGATGGGCCCAGTTCCCCATCAGACAGGTCCACTGGGGTCCCTGAGACCATTCCCGGATCAGAATCCTCCCCTGATGAATAAAGAGGAGGAGCGGGACGATTCTTGGGGGCCTGTCGGGCGGCATCCGCCCGGGGGAGAAATTCACTAAAGACCGCCCGCAGCTGGTCCAAAAATGCCCCTTGCGCAGATTGTGCCTCCTCAGCAGGCTCAGCAGTGTAATCTGCCATCTCCTCAGTGACACTAAAAAAGATGAGGCACCCCCACACTGCCACACATCACCGCCCCACAGTGCACCAGGGAACCCAGGAGGACTGCCCCCACCGCCACCAGCACCCACAGGGGAGCTCAGCTATACTTGCTGTTCCGCTGCCTGTAACCCTGGAGGATAGTAAGAAGAGCCGCGCCGCCAGTTCTCCACCGTTCCACAGAGAAGGAAAAATGCTGCACACACGTGTATTGCAGAGGCATGCAGTCAAAATGGCCACCGTTAAACACTAGAGGCCGAAAACACCTTCAGGGAACATGCAGTACCGCAAACGGCCGCTCTGAGTGCTAGAGGGAAAGCCCCATAGGCCCAATGTGTCTGCGGCTGCGGCAAAATGGCGGAGGTCCGCCGCAAAATGGCGCAGATCGCCGCACGTTGGCGAAATAAACGATACGGACGGTGCTGAACGATCGGTGCGGTGCGGGGGGGGGGAAGGGGGGTGAACAGGAGCCCCACGCGCCCCACCAGCAGCTACCCAGCAAAGAAAAAAAATTTTTTTTTTTTTTTTTGGTCGTCGGTCCTCCTTTCCGCCCCTAAAAAAAAATGGGGGGGGAAAGGCAGGAACTCTCACTCACCACTCCGACGAGCGCCGTGGGTAGCCACCCAGTCGCAGACCTTCCGCCCCTTCTTGGGCGGTATGCTGCAGGCCAGAGAAATCGCCCTTCCTGAATCGCATCCGGGGCTGGGCGCAAGGGGGGGGGATCACCCCAGGCCACCCGCACGGAACGGGCACGATGCGGCGGGTCCCCATACGTCGGGACCGGCTCGCATCGGTCGGCCAGGTCGGGAAAAGTACAGAGCCCATGGACTCTCTATGTCCCGACTGGCTTCTTGATAGCAGATCGATCTTGAGAGAAGACAAAAAATTTAAATAAAAGAACTGTCACAAACAGGACCACAATTCCCCTACAGGGAAGCCAGATCAACTCCTTGCAAACTAGGCATTTAGACTGGTGAGCTATTCTATGGAGGGGGTTTATGTGGGAAGAGAGGATGGCCCCATGGGAGGGGCCAGCTGTTTCTTTTCCCTGCCTAGTTAACTCCTAGTGAGACCAGCATAAACCCCACATGTAATGGAGAGCTGCGTCTGTCAGTGAGCGATAGGAGAAAATGCGTTTTCATTTTCTTTCCACATTTTCCAAAAACGTCAAAACACTCATTATGCCTCCTAGAATATACGTTGGGGTGTTTGCTTTCCAAAATGGGGTCATTTTTTGGGCGTTTCCATTGTCCTGGTGCTCCAGAACCTTCAAAAGTGCAAGAGGTAGTCAAGAAATTATGTGTGTAATTTATGCTCCTAGAACGCCTGATGGAGCTCCCTACATGTTGGGCCTCTGTATGTGGCCAGGCTGTGTAAAAGACTCACACATGTGGTATTGCCATACTCAGGAGTAGTAGAATGTATTTTGGGGTGTAATTTGTGGTATGCATATGCTGGGTGTGAGAAATAACCCGTTAACATATGACAATTTTGGGGAAAAAAATAAAAAATCTTCATGTTGCAAAGAATTGTGGGAAAAAATTACAACTTCAAAAAATTCACCATAACCCTTACTAAATGCCTTGGAATGTCTACTTTCCAAGAAGGGGTAATTTGTTTTTTTTTTACCAAAGATATGTAGCAGTATAAATTTTGGCCAAAATTTATGAAGAAAAATGACCAATTTGCAAAATTTTATAACAGAAACGAAGAAAAATTCATTTTTTTACCAAATTTTCGGTCTTTTTTTAATTATAGCGCAAAAAAATAGAAAACCCTGCTGTGATTAAATACCACCAAAAGAAAGCTCTATTTATGTGAAAAAAAGGACACAAATTTCATATGGGTACAGTGTTGCATGACTGAGTAATTGTCATTCAAATGTGAGAGCACTGAAAGCTGAAAATTGGTCTGGTTGTTAAGGGGTTTAAGTGCCCAGTGGTCAAGTGGTTAAAAAGGTGCTGTCGTGATTTTTTTCTATTACAAGGGATGTTTACATTCCTTGTAATAGGAATAAAAGTGACCCAATTTTTTTTTTTTAAGAACAGTGTAAAAATAAAATAAATGAGAAAAAAAAAATAAGAATTTGCGGCCGCATATGAAAACGTTGTTCAAACCACACGTGAGGTATTGCCGCAATCGTTAGAGCGAGAGCAATAACTCTAGCACTAGGCCTCCTCTAACTCAAAACGGGTAACCTGTAGTAATTTTAAACGTCGCAATTGGAGATTTTTAAGTGCCAAAGTTTGTCGTCATTCAAGCATGACATGTTGGGTATCAATTTACTCTAACATTATCTTTCACAATATAGAAAAAAATTAGGCTAACTTTACTGCGGTCTTATTTTTTAATTAAAACAAATTGTGATTGTAAGACCGCTGCGCAAAATATATACTGAGAGAAAATATTGCAACGACCGCCATTTTATTCTCTAGGATGTCAGGAAAAAAATAAGTTTGGGGGTTCTAAGTATTTTTCTAGCAAAAAATAAATAAAAATGTGATTTTTGACTTACCGTAAAATCCATTTCTCATTTCATTGACAGACACAGCTCTTCCTTAGAGATTACCATAGGGTTATACCGCCCCCTACAGGAGTAGGACACTAGGCAGAAAAAAGACTTGGCTATGCCTATGGGCAGTCCTAGGTGGTATACAACCCCCTCTTTGCAATAGGCCTTCAGTTTAGTAATAAGCAGTATCATAAGTATTAAAAACTCCTTAGAGGAGTGGGTGCTGTGTGTCAATGAACTCAGAGAAATGGATTTTAAGGCAAGTCAAAAATCCCGTTTTCTCTTTCGTTCATTAACAGACACAGCACTTCCTTAGACATTACCATAGGAATGTTCCAAAGCAGTGCCAAACATGAGGGGTTGGATAACGAATAACCCAAGGCTAACACAAGAGCCAACCAGGTAACAGGAGCTCAACACAGAACAACTGGAGCTCAACCTGAACAATACACCCCCTCAAGCGGGGATAGACCCTCTAAACCGCAGCCTGCAAACCTGCAGCCAAAAGCAGCATCCGCAGATGCCAGCACATCCACTTTGTAGAATGTTGTGAAAATGTAAACAGACGACCAAGTGCACCTTGCCAAATTGCGCAACTGATGTCTGATAACAAAAGACCCAAGAAACACTAATCGCCCAAGTAGAGTGCACCGTGACAGGGAAAGGGAGAAACCTGACCCCGACAGAAGAGGCCAGAGTCCTCATCTGTCTGAGCCATCCAGAAATGGTCATAAACGAAGCAGACCGCCACGTTCTTGGCCCGTCCGCAATCACAAACCATGAGTCCGACCTCCGACAAGACTCAGTGGCTGCCAAATACACCCGAATCACCAAAACCACATCCAGGACAAGGAAGGCAAATTCCTTAGGATATGTTGACCAGGGACACAGGGAAGGTAACACAAAGTCCTTATTCAAAAGGAAATCAGAGGAAGGAATGGTGGACAAGGGCAAAGAACCACAGTATCCTTGTGGAACCCCTGGTAAGGTGTACGACAAGATAATGCCACAAGTTCCAAAGCCCTGCGAGTAGAGGGTGATAGCTACCAACAAAGGCCACCTACTGAAACAGAGTAAGCAGGGGAATCCCCTGAATCAGTACAAACAGAGGTTTCTGTAAAACTGAAAGCACCAAGTCCAGATCCCACGGCGGTAGAAGAGACCGCACCAGTGGAAACAGACGTCGAGCCCCTAAACAAAAGTATGCACCAGGGAGTGAGAGACCAGGGGATGCTGAAGAAGACTGCCAGGGCTGACACCAGGCCCTTGATGGTACTCAAACCCATTTCTGATCAATCCCCCGTGAAGGAAAGAAGGGCAGAATCGGAACCAGCGAGAAAGAAAGGCAGTCACCAAGGAACGTCGGCGACCAGGCGCACCAGGTCGGCTTACCCAGACCAACAGTACCAATCTGGAACCAATAGAGTGACCGGAATCCCTGTGGCCATGATCCTGCGCAAAAGCCACAACCGAGGCTGGGGAGGAAGAAAGGCCTAGATCAAACGATATCGGCCCCACGGGCCACCAGAGCATGTGAGCTGCCCACCAGAAGATCCCGTGATCTTGCCAGAAATCACGGTCGCTTTCTGTTGAGCCAGGACGCAAACAGTACCCATTTGGCGACATATCCGATGAAACACGGCCCGGTGAAGGACCCACACGTGGTCCAACACTAGCCGACTGAGGCATTCGCCTGCCAGTATACCACTCTCAGAAAACGTACGTTGGAGAGGGCCGGAATGAGATGTTCTGCTCACCGGAGAATGCCGGCCACCGCCAAGGCTGCCAACACTCTATTTGTTCCACCCTGGTGATTGACATAGGCGACCGCCGTTGCATTGTCCGGCTGAATTTGCATCGGGAACCCCCTAAGTTGATTCTTCCATGATCCAGGCAAAGTCTGATCGCTCAAAGTTCCAGGATATTGACCGGGAGTCTGGATGCCTCCAGCGTCCAGCAACCCTGAGCAGACAGACAGAGCTCAGTCCCAGGATACCTTCCCAGCAGTGACCACCGTCCATAAAAGGGGAGAAAGGATTTGCCTTGCCAAAGAACCATAGAGCGAAGCCACCAGACCAGGGAACCCCTGGTCTCCCGGCCAAGCAGATTTGATTGTCCAGAGACCTCAGACACTTGTCCCATTACGCCAGGATCTCCCTTGAAGGGAGCTGATATGGAACCGTGCAAATGGAAACGCCTCGAAGGTAGATACCATCAGGTCCAACAACCGCATGCAGGTCTGCAGGGAGGCCCATCTGCAGTCGAAGTGCAGCAAGCAACTCCTGGAGTTTGTCCAGATATAGAAACACTCTGACTAGAACTGGAGCCCAGTTCAGGTCCAGATAATCCAATGTTCTGAAAAGAGCTAGAGCAGATTTCAGATATTATAGAAGCCAACTGGAATCTGTCAAGGTCTGTATATGAGCTACGTCGCCCCTCGGGGCAGTCGAGGATTCGGCTCGCAGAAGATGATCATCCAGGTAGCCCAGGACCGCAAACCCCCGCTGACATAACCAAAGAAGTGACGGCAAGACCAAGGGGCAACACCATAAGCTAGTAATGCTCTTATCCCACAGCAAAAACGGAGGGAGTGCTGGGGTCAGGCACATAGTGGAATGTGTAAGCTGGCATTCGTGTCAAATAAAAATGAGAAAGTCCCATAGAGGAAGGGGCACTATCATTGTGTGGGTGGACTCCATTCTGAACTACTGTACCCACAAAAGCAGATCAGAGCCTTAGGGTCCAGAATTTAACGCACCATGCACTCCATCTTTCAGACAGTGAACAGGATTCAATAAAATCCCTGAAAACCATTCCGACAGGAAGCAGGACAAGCACACCCTGAAGAACCAGGGCTTGTACAGCCCCACGAGGAGAACTGCAAGTGGTCCGGTGACAGACGCACAATAGGAGGAAAAACCCCATTTGGGGAACAAGGCCGTAACACTATCTTGTAACCAGACAAGATCAAGATGTCCCCCACTCCAGACCCGAGTGAGGGCGAACCTTCAAGCTGAAGGGGCCTTGTCCGCGGGTCAGAAAATCCCGCTCTCGGCTTGCCCGAGGAGGGTTTGAAAGGTTTTGAAACCATCAGTGGACCCTGAAGTACAAAAAAAACAGTGTGCTCTGAGAGGAGGACCACGTCTGCAACGAGGCCCCTTTTCTTCTCTGTGGACTATGGAAGAGATGTACCTTCCTCCCTCGCGAGACGTGTAATGATATCATCCAGGGTAGCCCCAAAGCGACAATGGCCTGTAAAAACCTAGTTCGCAGACCAACACTTAGGCCACAATACAAGTCTAAGCACCACTGCGAAACAGAGCTCAGCAACCAGGGGAACTGCGTCCAAAAGCCATAGCACATCAACCGCGGTCCCTAGATCAACAGGTTCGCCATTTCAGCAAAGGCAGGGGGATTCTACTCCCCCTCCATGTATGTCTGCCGCATCTGTAAAAGCCGGAGATTGCTCTACCAGAATCATAATTGTATCATGCAACCAAGAGACAGTGGGATCCACCACTGGTGGAACAGTCCTCTTCTTAAGGAGGGACCCCTCGAAGAGGTACCCCACCATGAGCTTCTTCTTTGGAAGCACAAAGCGGTGCTGTGGACACTCCCATTCTCCAAATTGTGCCAAAAAGAGGAGGGAGAAGGGAATGCTTTCTCCATGTCAGACGGCTCCTGGGAACCGGCCCTCCGCCGTAGCCACAGCTGCATCACCCATATTTAAGTTTCCCGCAGAGATGTAATAAGGGCGACAACCAGAGCCTTCTCGTACAAATCTACAGTTGTAGAGGAATCATCCTCACTACCTGACCGGACATGGAGCGTGGCCACCAACCCGTAAGGTGGGCCGCGACTGTGGCAACAGAGCAAGACTGCCCGAGGTCCCGCACAGGGGACACCACTGAGGCTGCCGCACAGGCTGAGGCCCCTCACTGGGGGCGCCGACCAAGGGGCACCACTGAGGCCCATCACAGGGGGCACAGGCTGAGGCCCCTCACAAGGGGTGCCGACCAAGGCCCCACACAGGGGACGCCCATCGAGAACCCGCACAGGGGATGCCTATCGAGGTCCTGCACAGGGGACGTCACTGAGGCCCCTCACAGGGAGCACTGACTGAGGCCCCGCACAGGGAATGCACATCGAGGCCCCGCACAGGGGACGCCACTGAGGCCCCTCACGGGGGGGGGGGGTGCCGACCAAGACCCCACACTGGGGTCGCCACTGGGGCCCCTCGCAGGAGGACAGGCTAGGACCCCTCACAGGGGGCGCTGACCAAGGTCCCACACAGGGGAAGCCGACCAGGACCCCGCATGTGGGAGACCCACGTGGCCCGCGGGTGGACCGAACCAATCCGAGCCACGGAACGGGGGCGGATGGCCTCAAACAGAAATCGGCGGCCTCCGCCATCCGCCCCTGGGCCCCTCACCCAGCCCCAGGTCGGTAGGCCGCAAGGCCATGGCCTAAAATTACTGGAGGGCTGCCACAGGAGGCCCCATTCTTGGCCGTATGGTCACCCGCCCCCTAGTCCCAACCAAGGCAGCAGGAGGGGCCCAAGGGGTACCCCATCCCCAGCAACAACCCCAAGGGTGTGGGGGGGGGTGGGACAGTGTGTCCAAAAGGTACCTAAGGCCAGAAGCCTGGGGGGGGAAACACCGGAGGGGCCTGGCCACCCCTGGGAGTACCCACGCCCCACACCCTGTCCAGGGAAGGAGAGGTGGGGGCCCCCTATTCACCGATCCGGCGTGCGGGTAACGCTCCCCGACAGATCCTCCGCACCACCGAAATGGGGGGGGGGAATGTCAGCCAGATAGATCCTCCTCACCACCGAAATGGGGGGGGGGAATGTCGGCCATGAGGAAAGCTGCGACGCAGGCCTAGACCCGGTCATATGCGACCTCGCATCATGTTTAACTCGCAGGGTCAGCCCCCGTCCAGTGGGGTTATTTCGCGGCCGACCTAGCGTGTAGATTAGGTCTGCACGTGCTCGCTGGCCAGCACTGGATATTTAGTGACCAGCCTGAGCCCAGCCCGGCAGTTGATTGTAGATCTCGCCGGAAAAAAAATCCAAGAAAAAAATAAAATAAACAAAAAATTGCCAGGACTAGAGATCCTGACTAGGCAGAAAAAACGGAAGGCCTATTGCAGAGAGGGGGTGTATACCACTTAGGACTGCCCAAAGGCGTAGCCAAGTCATTTTTCTGCCTAGTGTCCTACTCCTGTAGGGGGCGGTATAACCCCGTGGTAATGTCGAAGGAAGGGCTGTGTCTGTCAATGAACAAAAAAAAAACTGATTTTAACTTGTAAACACCAAATCTCAAGTGGTTAAAAAAAAAAAAATCACTAGCCAGCTTCTTCTTCCACCCACCCACTGATGACAACTGATGACAACTGCGTTGGATCTGCGTTGGATGTAGGCACTGTATGAGAACTGGCATGGTTCATTATTGTTCTTATGTCACCTGTGCCAGGAACTGAAAGTAAGGGAAAAAATTGTTCATTTTACAAAGGACGTGAAGATGTTTAGAGATCAGCATGCACTGAGAATTTTGAGCTTTAGGGGTGGGGGAGGGAAGGGCCACCAGACCTGATTACCAGAGAATATTGTTGAGTCTTTAGTTAATATAACTTAAGAAAGTGAACATATCTGAGCAATCACATATGTTGCCACATAATAATCTGGTAAATAAAAAAAAAAAATCAGTTTCCTCTTTTAATAAATGAACAAATATGCCCTCTGGTGGTCAGAGCAGGATCTAAACACTACAACAAAAACTGCACAAATTGCAACTTAGTATGCTTTAGATGAGGTAGCAGTATTAGTATTCTTGTGTCCCTGTAACTCCCTGTGCACCAAACTAAGATCTCAAACAATATGATTGGCTTTCACAACCATCTATGAGCTACAAAGCACAGGGGAGGTGTTTCTAGTTCAAATCAGGAAAGCAGCCTAGAATGACAACTTCATAGGCACAGTGCAACCATAGAGTGCGGTCACCCTAGGACAGGAAATTTATTTGCAGAATCACAAAGGAAAAAAAGGGGAAAGGAATGAAAAAGAAAAATATGTATATTTTCATTCACTTCCTGTCCAGTAGACACAAGAGTAAGTGAATGGAAATCTCTCCAAAGTGAAGGGAATGTATCCTTAAAGAGGAGCTCCAGGCTCCTTCAGAAAACATTAAAAGTTAGTAGCTATAAATACTGTAGCAGCTGACTTTTAATATTAGGGCACTTACCGTCCAGAATTCCAGCGGTGTCCTCACCGAGCCCATTTTTCAATCAACTTATTGGGTGCTGCCGCCATCTTGCCTAAGGGAAAATGGCAGCGAAGCCTTGTGGCTTCACTGCTGGTTTCCTACTGCGCATGCACTTTGTGAATGGGCCAGCAGCGGTTGAAGGAAGGGGGAGGGAGGGCGAACAGAAGTGGGAGCGGGTACCTGTCAAAACTAGGTACCCACTACCCATTGGATGGCTCCTGTGCAGTTTAAAGGTTAAAGCCCAACTCCAGCCAAATCTTTTGATTTTGTTTTTAAAACTTTTTCAACAGGATGACAGACACAAAACAATCTCCTTAGAGCCGGTTCACACAGGGGCGATCCGACTTCAGGGGCGACTTGAAGCCGCCCTGCACAGCGCCCCAATGGGGAGACACAAAAGAAAATATCTGACAGACTCTTCCCAAATGCAGGACAAACAAAAAGATTGGCTGGAGTTAGGCTCTAAAAATCACTGAATTAAATAGGGCTTAAATCTTCATGAGTAAAACAGTTGGACAAAAACTTGGCCAATCCTTCATTGTTCCCATGTTAACAATTGTTTCCCGTGTGTCCTTGCAGTGACAGATGTTTTGCAATGCAGTAAAATGTCTATCACTGCACACTGTGTGAAAAACAGTGCATATGAGTCCATGCACCCAAACTGTCTGTCAACGGTTTACTGACTAACTGTCAAAATCAAAAGGTGGTGGAAAGGGGATGAAGACTTGCTCTAAAAATCAGCAGGTTAGTGTACACTGCTGTCTGCTACCCAGGATGTGCCTACAGTGAGTTTGCACACTGGAAATGCAGAATTATAGGCGGATCAGCCTGCATCATCACATGCTTATTCTGGAAGAGTAGGCTTATTGTGTTTTTGCTTGGCTTCCTGATGTTCCCTTTGCTGGCTGAATTGTGCATTACTGTTAACACTACCAAGGGTCTGAACCCAAGGATAGCATTGACACAGTAGAAGGAAGCTGCACCAGAAAGAAGAAGACTGGCAGGACCACCAAGTATTTTTGGATATTTTAAAGACAAATAAATAAAAAGGGGGCATAGCTAGAATAGCCATAATTGTTTTTTTAATCTTGCCTTTACATACAGTTTTAAGGAGAAGGTCAGAGTGTTACCAAATATTTGATTGCCATGTAATACCCAACACAGATAAATATTAAAGTGATTGTAAAGGTTTTTTTTTTTTAAATAACAAAAATGTCATACTTACCTGCAATGCAATGGTCTGCCGAGTCCCCCCATTGCAAGCTGCTTGCTATGGAGGCACTCGTGCGGGCTCGATCCCGAGCGGTCCATAGAGACACACACAGTGCAGCTCGGCCCCGTCCTCTCTCCTCACTGCTGTTTCCCTGTCCAGCGAGGAGAAGGGAAAGCTTAAAAAGCCACTGCTCTCGAGCACAGCCCTTAATAAAGATTGGGCTCAGGTAAGTATAAGGTGGTCCGGGGATCCTATGCACAGAAGGTTTTTGTCTTAACACAGAAAATGCATTCAAGTAAAAAAAAATAATAATTTTACAACCACTTGTAAAAAAATGTTGAAATAACATTTCTGAAACTAAAAAGAACAATGAATGATTGGTAATTAATGTCTTTTGCATTGCAGATGAAAATAAGAAAACATTTACAGCGGGAAATACTTGTTTAATTGTGATTTGTACACTGCTATTTGTATACTGTGTTACAGTATTTTCGTACTATGCTTACAGGGTAAGTAATTCACATTACATATGCTGAGACTTTCCAACCATTCGATCACTTTCATCTACAGGCCTGACCATGTCAAACTGTCATGTTGCCCTGAAATACAACACAATTTCATATCTGATGTTACTATACATCAAAGCAATTCTGTGCCATATTCTGGGGCAAAATACAAACTGGCAAAAGTATAAAAAAATCTTATGATCACAAATGAAAAAGGAGGAAGAAAATGCAATACAGTCTGTAAAATCCTAAAGTGGTACTAAATGCTAGGAGTTTTTTTTATCTTAAAACAGTCTCTACAACAAGGTAAATAAAATTGCCCCAGTAAGTTTCTATTTCCCCGTCTCCAAATATTTACCTGCAGTCCCTTGTCACTGCCCATGGGTCCTCCACAAACTGTATCACTGCACTGATCTGGGTTATAGGGGGTATTGAGGGCAGTAAAGCGATGGCCCCTGCTATTGTCAGTCAAATTGCTGGAAGGAGGAAGCAGGGGCATTGTTTGCTGTGCACTGTATGTGTGGACACACACAACACTGGATGGGAAGACGCACACACTGGTGTCTCCTTAGCAGCTATTTCAAGTTTTAAAGACATTCTATGCAGAGACCTGCATTTTTCTGCACTAGACAATAATAGCTAGTAATATGTGCCATGTTTACACAAAAACACTGGTGAGATGTGCAGAGCAAAGCTGTGTAGAATTATGAAGCATGTTAGCATTTTTCTGCCCAGCTCTGCGCATAAAAAGATGTGAAACACAGAAATGTCATAACAGTTAAACAAAAAAAAACAAAACAAAACAAAAAAAATAGTATTGTTCATAAGAGTACATTTAGGCTCCATGCACACTGGACGCTACTGGGGCTCTCTGGGCGTCGGGCAGGATACGCTGCTTAGAAAACGTTGTTTTGCAGCGTTCTGTAAGCACCGTTTATCGGCGTTGGCGGCTATTTTTTCTTCTTCATTAGCTTCCATTGACTACAAAAAACGCCGGACGCCGATAAACGGCCGTTTACCAGCGTTTATGAGCGTTAATCAGCGTCTAGTGTTTTTTGTGGTCAGGATAACAACTTTTGAATGCCAATTCAGGGCGTTCAGATAACAGCCCAAAAACGCCACTGCTGTTAAACGACAATTAACGTCCATGTGTGCATGGACACATAGGATAACAAAGTGGCGTTAAAAAAAAACGCCCAGACGACCAAAAACGGCCGTTTATCAGACACAGTGTGCATGGAGCCTTAGGCTGCTTTCACAGGAGTTGGTTCGTTAGCGGTAAAGCTCTGCTTGTTTTAGCGGCGCTTTGCCGCTGTTTAGGCGTCGCTTTTTTGCTGCTAGCAGGGCACTTTTAACACCAACGACAAGGCTAAAAAGCCTGTGTTGCAGCGCTTTGGAAGCTCTTTTAATGCGCTTCGGAAGCGCTGCCCATTCATTGCAATGGGCAGGGCGTTTTGGGAGAGCTCCCAACCCGCCCCAAAGATGCTGCTTGCAGGACTTTTCCTAACGTTCTGCAAGCACACCGCCCCAGTGTGAAAGCATTCGGGCTTTCACAATCGGGCGGCATGGGAGGTAGTTTGCAGGTGCTATTTCTAGCGCTAAAATGCCTGAAAACTGCCTTCAGTGTGAAAGGGGGGTCTTACATGTGTACTTTTTTCATCACATCAGGTCTCCATCAAAATGTGCATGGCTGTATGCACTTGTACTTGTGTAAATGCCAAGCTCTTTTGTGTCATTTACCTGTGCAAGTTCATGACATTTTCCTGATCACAAAAGTTCTATGGCTGACTGTATGCACGACCCGCGACTTTGGCGCATAAAACTGCCAAGAAAATACTCCTGGTTGGGCTGCCTATGCACTATAGAATTCCCATTCATACTTTTGCAAAGGCTATCCCCATGCTGAAGGGGAGGAGGGGATAATATAAAGGATAACTGTACAGTACTAAAAAGGTACAGTTATCCTTTAAAGAGGTTGTACACCCGTATACCCTCCTGTATAATTTGTACCTATAGGTAAACGTAGAATAAGGCTTACCTATAGGTACTGTAAAGTTCTCCTAAACACGCGCCGCATAGGAGATATCTATTGTATACTGCCGCCTGTGCCATTTCTTCAGGAGCGCGTGGCATGACCGGCATGCACAGGAGCAATGTCATGCAGCTCTAGCCAGTCACACAGCCGGAGTCCGTGGCTCTGGAAGGAAGACAGGCGAAGATGGATGCGGCCTGCAGCGGGGACAATGCGGGCTTCGTTTGCAGGTGTCTCATAATGTGCTAGTATGTGATGCATACTAGCACATTATGCCTGTACTTTGCAGGGAAGAAAAAAAAGGGGAAAAAAACAGTTTACTTCCTTTTTAAAGATACCCTTGCTACTACTGTACCACAATTGATTTGAAAAGTGATTTAGAAGCTACAAACATTATAGAAACATACAGTACTATCAGATCATTATTTTATTAGTCTTATTTACTTTTATTTAATCACATATTAAAACTACAAACTATAAGGAAAATATGTAGACACATCAATAATCCTCAATCTTATTTTTTTAATCTAGTCAAGGGGGCAGTTCTGCAAACTGAAAGAAGACAAGGACATGAATCAAACTGGTGTAAGTGTAAACTGTATTGCTTTTAAATGACATGATCTAACAATCATGTGTAAGCCATCAGGTCCTGGTGAAAACAGCACAAATATAGTAAATCACCAGGATCATCTGATGGCTTACACGAGAGAGACCTTAAAGAACTTAGACAGGTTATAGCCAGACTGCTGATGCTAAGTTTTATGAACAGCTTACTGACTGGAATGTTACCAGCTGATTGTCGAAAACCCCAGGGGGCACCAATATTTAAAAAAATAGGGCAGAGACATAGACCTGGAAACTACAGGCTAATCAGTCTAGCATCGATCGTATGTAAATTATTAGAGGGGATGATATGGGACCACTTACTGTATATGTAAGAATTTGTTCATGAAGCCAGTATAATTAGTAGTATTCAACATAGATTTAGGAAAGTTTGTTCTTGCCAGACCAATCTGTTAACAATCTACGAGGAAGTGAACTGTCAACTAGGTAAAATGAAGGCTTGTGGATGTGGTGTATCTTGACATTGCAAAAGCATTCGATATAGTTCCCCATAATTGTTAAATTTGCAAACTGAGGTCTGTTGGCATGGACCATAGGGTAAGCACATGGATAGAAAACTGGTTACCGGGGTATTTTAAAAGGGTGGTGATAAATAGCTTGTAATACTTTGCGGCCAAAGGCAGCATCCGAAGATGCTGAAACATCAATTTTGTAAAACTTAGTAAACGTGTGCACTGAGACCCAAGTAGCCGCTTTGCACACCTGAGACACCGAGGCCTGGTGTCTAAATGCCCAGGAAGTACTAACTGCCGTGGTGGAATGAGCCATGACTGGAAACGGGGGAAACTTGCCCCGAATCTCATATGCATGAGTCACGGTCTTCCTTATCCAACGAGAAATGGTAGCTGACGAGGCTGCCATGCCTTTGCGCGACCCTTCCGTTTTAAATTGTTAATACCCCTTGATATA
>BLSH010459181.1:580829-599219 GCA_018402905.1 Glandirana rugosa | reverse complement strand
CGTAACCACCATCCAATGAAGGGGGAGGAACGACTTCCCCAGCCACAGGGCTGGAGCCCGCAGCCACCAGAGCAGTGAAGTTCTGGTCTGGCGGTCCACCCTGATCAACCGATCCAGGGACGATGGGGACAGAAGAACCTACCGCCGTACAGCACGGGTGTGACACTGGGCATACAGAATTGCCTCGAAGGTGGATACCACGAGCCCCAGAACCCGCATGAAAAAGCGTAGGGAGGACCATTTCTGGGACAGCAGGGACCGGACCACCGACTGAAGTGTCTGTAGCTTGGTCAGCAGAAGGAAGACCTTCACCTGGGCTGCATCTAGGATCAGGCCCAGATACTCCAAGCGGTGTGACGGAGTCAGCACCGACTTTGGGAGATTTATCACCCAGCCGAACTCCTGCAGAGTGGGCATGGTGATCGTCACATTGTCCCTCAGCGCTGAAGCCGACTTCGCTTGCAAGAGAAGGTCGTCCAGGTACGCCACCACCACGATGCCCCTCTGCATCAATAGTGCCAGAACCGGGGGCCAATAGCTTGGTGAAGACCCGAGGCGCAGAGGCCAGGCCAAAAGGGCGAGCCACAAACTGATAGTGATGCTCCCCGACCTCAAAGTGCAAGCAGCGCTGGTGCTGAGCGCATATGGGAATATGCAGGTACGCATCTTTGATGTCGAGGGAAGCCAGGAACTCGCAGTGCCACCACAATGCGGACAGACTCCATCCTGAACTTTTGTACACGTACAAAGCAGTTGAGGGCCTTTAGGTCCACGATCGGCCTTTGGAACCACAAACAGGTTGGAGTAAAACCCCCGGAAAGGTTTTGAGGCCAGGACAGGGACCACTACTACAAAGCAGGTCCTGCACTGCCCCCAGTAGGGTCTGCAGCCTGCCCGGGAGGAGCCGCATATCTGAAGCGAAGAACCTGTCCGGAGAACGGGAACGAAATGCTATTTTGTACCCTGACAAAAATCACCTCGTGCACCCAGCGGTCCGCAAACCCCAGGAGACGTCCCCCCCACCTGAAGGATGGGCGGGGCAACCCTTCATGCTGAGGACTTTTCCTCTGGCTTGTCACGCTTACACTGCCAAGGACTCTTCTATCCACCCACGGGGAGGCTTGGCGGGCTGGGAGCCCTTGCCCGATGAGCAGGACGTACGAAAAAGCCTCTTCTGGGCTGAAAAGGAGGGGCCCGGCCTACGACGGGACTCCTTACTCCTCCTAGTCTCCAGAAGAAAGGTGCTCTTCCCACCCTTATGATCTCATCCAGGTTGGCTCCAAAGAGCCGCCCACCCTGAAAAGGCAAGTCTGCCAGGGCCTTCTTCAGCCAGAGCAACCACCTGACAACCACAGAGAAGGTGGACAATTTGGATAACACGGGGACCTTATCCAGGGCTGCGTCACAGAGATACTTAAACCCTTGGACGAGCTGGTCAGCGAGCTCCATACATTCAGGAGGAACCTTTGCATTGCTCAATTCGCGGTGCAATAGCTTTGCCCATTCTGTGAGCGTTTGCGACACCAGAGCAGAGGCCAACACAGGCCGCATAGCTGACCCCGCCAGAACAAACATAGATCTGGTGACAGCCTCGGCTTTTCTATCAGCCGGGTCCTTAAAGGACGGTGTGCCTTCCACCAGAATCGTGGTCGCCTCATTCAGGCGAGACACTGGGGGATAAACCACGGGGGGGGGGGGGGGGGGTGACTCAAATTTCTTTACCAAGATAGCGCACAGAGAACCGTTTCGGTATGAGGAAGGAACTGAGGCCGTTCCCATACTCTGTAGACAAACCTATCGAAATAGGGCAAATAAGGGAAAACCTTAGCCACACCGGCCGGTTTATGTGACCCAAAGGGAACGGTCACCTCCTGTGAAGCTCCAGCTGCCTCTTCCAGCTTCAGAGTATCGCGCACCGCTGTAATCAGGGCGCCTACTAGTGCAGCATAGCACTGGAGGGGGGTGAAGAGAAGGGGGGGGGGGAACCAGCCCGTCAACACCCCAGGAGGGAACCCACCTGTTCCCCCATACCCCAGCAGGAGAGGGGGGGCGTACTTACCCATCCAGTCGGGTGGTAGTGGGTATTCCACCCGAGACAGATCTGCCTCTCCGTGCATTCCGGGGGGAGCCGCCGGCCATGGTAGCACTGTGACACGGACCCAATAGCCTGGTCATATGTGCTCCGGCGGGATGTTTAACCCACGGGGCCGCCCGATCCGGTAAGAGGCCTGTCACGGAGCTAAGGAGCTAAGGTCTGCATGAGCTCGCTGGCCGGGCTGGGGAGACTACCTGGATCTAGATTATCCAGCCGGTCACGCAACCCAGCACTTGACTGAAGTTTTGATCGTGAAAAACACAGCAGAAGTGGAACCAAAAGCAGAGGTACCACAGGTCCCAGCAGGGAGCCAGGTCGTTACTCCTTGCACTAGGCAGAAAAAACTGAGCTAGCTGTTGCAGGGTGGAGGGTTACTACCAGTGAGGACTGCCCCCTGGGAGGGGCTGTGTCTTTTTGTTGAACTGCATGTTCTGCCTAGTCCACTCCTGAAGAGGGCAGCATAACCCAATGGTCTATGGAGCTGCTGTGTCCATCAATGAACGAAAGAGAAACTATATTTTTTTTAAATAGGCTACAAAATGATCAGTACTTTAATAGAATTAGACACATACTGGGGAACTAAGCTTTCTGCCATTATAATGGCATAGGAAACAGTCAAAAGTGCAGAGTGCCACATTAAGCAGATAGACCCGTTTTAGGTCTACCTACGCCACATGTGGCAGTTACGATTTCAGGCCTGCCCCTAACAAAGGGAACCTTACAGTTTTTCACATAGAAAACTGCCACAGATTCCCACCAGGAGTATAGGATGTAAGCTGTTCACCGACTCACATACCACTCTCTGCTTGTGCAGTGATCACACTACACGAGCAGAGCCTGTAGGGTTAACAACTCTTCTCCTGCTCTGAGAAGAGTGGGGAGTGGTGATGGCAGAGAGATCAGAGCATGCAGCTCCAGCTTTCCATTCTCTGTGCTGTAAATGTCACAGACAAGGAACAGAGAACTGAATGCTTGTGCTCCTTTGTTAATTAGGAACAGCATCTGCTCTGTTTTTGTGTTTGTAAGAGTGATGCAAGCTTGTGCTCACAAAATTCTTTGTTAGTTCTCCCCATACTGTGTAGGCATGCACAGTACCTGCAAATGCAAACCATACCTGTACTTTTTCTTCTGAAGTTGCCATATCATTGTCTGGGACATCTCTGTCACGTAGATTTCCTCAAAGTGCGGGCTCATAACTTTTGTCACTTCACCGTCCCCTGCTCCCAAGTCCAGCAATCTTTGGGATTTCCAGTCTGGGCTAATTTTGAGAAGTCTCTGAAATTGTTCTGGGGAAAAAACGAACATAGACCCTCTACCCAGCAACCTATTAGGGGAAGAAAAAAGTATAAGTTAAAATAAAATGGAAAAGTGTTGAAATAAAACCTTAGAATGAACCTAACCAGCAGTAAACAAGCTTCAAAACACACCCTCGCTGCCATCTGTTGCTGCAGGCGATATGTAGAAATGCCTCAAAGTTTGTAGCAGGAGCACTAAAGCACAAACATTACGATGTGTACTCCTGGGCAGTCTGGTACACAACCAAACTGAGGACAAAAGGAGCATTTAACCTCTTTTTGGTGTGTGTTTTCTGTTAGTTATTGGGGGGGGGGGAGTATTTGCAGTTGAACGCGTTCATCATTAGCGTCTTGTTATCCTCCGACAGGAGATAGCAGCAAGCAATGTATGGACTGTGATCTCAATTCTTGGTCTTAATAATCCCCCGTCTAGTCGGCTCTTCATGCTTTAAATACATTCAGCAACAGAAGAAAAAACAGAGTGGAAATTTATAGGTTGCCGAGGTTTTCCTGGCCAGCCTGGACTACAAAACCATTTCCTGTAAGCATATTTCTGCACTAGAGTGAACCGCAAAGCTCAACCTGAAATGTATCTATACGCAAAACATTTTGTTTTCCAATTTTCGTTTTATAGCACAGGAAATGAAAGAAAAACCTCTCCAAAACAAGGGGAAATCCCCCCTTAGAGAGCAATCACCAGCACAGCAACATCGACATTGGAGTATTCCCCCTCCGCTCCCCCCCCCCCCCTTTCATGGTCAACTGTAAAAATGGGATATTTTACTTACCAGTAAAATCCTTTTCCTGAGAACATCCCAGGACACTGAATATCTTCATCTTCATTAAGATAGGGTTATGCTGCCACCTTCAGGTGATTGTACACTGGCAAAAAACAAAAAAATCCCCTCCTAGGCATAACCCCTCTCAGCAAGGCAGGACTTCTGCTTTTGTAGCAAGCCATTAACAGAGAAATGTGGGGTTTGTTTTTTTTAAAATCATACTTACCTAGGCGAATGCAGCATTGGTCCGATGCTGCATCTGTTCCCCCGCCAGCTCTAACAATGAGAACCAATCGATCAAACACCCCCGATCCCTTGGTTCTCAGGGCTCCTTGAGCAGAAAGCTGGTGACTCTCAGTCACCACTCTCTGCTCTGCCCCCCCTCGCTCACTGGAGTGCTGGGCCATGAAGGGAGCGGAAGGTTGAGCCGGGTGCTGGTCCAGGCATGTGGGCGGACCCCGACTTCATTGTCGCGATCTTGCGCGAGCCTGGACGGGCTCTGACGTCAGCCCACTGTCTCCTGAAAACAGGTCACAGTAGTGCAGAATGAACTAAACTCATGTGAAACGAACTTTGGCTGTGCTTCTCCTTTAACCACAAAACGCAGAGGGGCAGGATCTTGGCGTCTTTTACAGCTTTTAGAGGTAACTCGAAAATTCAACTTACTTTATCATAAATCCCAGGCAACAGCCTATCTTCATATCTACTATTAGGATGAGATGTCCCAAAGTAATAAATATGAGGGCAGGGCAACGCTGCAACAATCCAAGAGGCCCCAAAAAAACTAAACCAAAACAGAAACTCACTGATAATAAATAAGTACAGAGCTTATTCAAATCACCCTAATATACAAATCAATTGTGTGCACCAAAGCGAACCAGATAGTGATATCAAAAACAACTTGGATATCATGAAATCATAAACAAAGCCTCTTCCACTTTTCCAGCCAATTAGAATAAGTGCTGCACTTCTTATTTATTATCATTGTTATAGCACACACATGGGATTGTGATTGGGCTTCTTAGGTCATTATAGTTGCTTACAAGATACAATATCTAATTTTAGATTAGAATTTCACGCAGCAGCCCAAACATCCAATTGGTAAAACTTCATATGGGTCAAAGACCAGATAGGAGCGTTTCAAACTTGAGCTACTGAAGCCTGATGACATTAGCAAAAAAATTAAAGCCTGGCATAGCTGGAAATATGCCTAGGAGGAGGATTTCTTGTCTTTTTTTGCCAGTGTCCGATCACCCAAAAGTGGCAGCATAACCCTATTACAAAGGATATGGAGATACCCTGTGTCTGGATGTATGATAAAGAAATTTGGGATTTCTTAAAACATTCTGTCTATGACAATGGTCACAAGACAAATAAAGGGAGGCAGAACCTGGTTTGCGATAAAAACTTGACTAGGGTTATGTATGTTCTGTAATCTAGCCAAAAACAACTGAAAAGGTTACTTTTTTTTTTTTTTTTTCAAAAAACGGTTTTATTGAATAAACAATTATATACAAATAGACACATTACTAACAATTGTCAAGTTGTCATGTATGCATTTGTGGATTACATTATGAGACATAAGTTAACCCAAGGAAAGAAGGCAAGGTAGAAAAAATTCAGTTCGATTTCACATCAGCTGAGCATATTGACTGCGAGTTATAGGTAACAACTGGCTTTATAATAGTGTTGGGTTCTATAGCCATACGATCTGGTCTTGCAATGAAGGGTGGGGGTGCGATTTTCTCAGTAAAGGTCCCAAAGTAATAAGCTACGGGTTTCAAAGGATTGAAGCCGCTTGTCCCAGATTTTATGATATTTATCGGGGCAACCCCTGTGTTTATACATACATTTTTTGTAAGGTAGTGCGTTGTTTATATCTGCCAACCAAGCTCCCAACTCTGGCGGGTGCTTCCTCATCCACAGTCTGGCAATAAGCTTACTAGCAGCAAATAAAGTTTTGACGAGGAAGATTTTAGAGGATTTATTAACTTCTGTGTCAGGAAAGATGCCAAGAAGGCAGAGTTTGGAATTAAGGGTTAATGGAGAACCCATGTTGTCATGAAGAAACTGAACTACCTGGATCCAAAAACCCTGGATTTCAGGACAATTCCAAATGAGATGATAAAAGGATCCAGTTTCAAGGTTACACATGGGGCACCGGCTGGAATGGTGTGGTTGAAATCTAGACAGCCGAAGTGGAATCAGGTAAGAGTGGTGTAAGATAAAGAGTTGAGTGAGGCAATAGTTTTGGGGAGAACAGTTTACATGATTCTAAGGCGTCACTCCACTCATCATCCTCCATGGGACCAAGAGCTCTCTCCCATCTCGTTTTTTGCTTGTACGCCAAGACAGTGGATGAGGGGAGATGCAGCATGCCATGAAACAAGGAGATCGGCCTCTTAGGAACCTCACTTCTGATAACCTCCATAAGAGGGTTGGTCACTAGTTGGATATCACTTTCGGGGAATTGGGTTTTAAACACATGCCTGACCTGTAGGTAGCGAAAAAACATTTTATTTGGTAGCTCATAATCATTACGTATACTAGTAAATATTTTGAGTTCCCTGTATTGAATTAAGTGCGATAGATAAAATATTCCCTACCTAATCCATATCTTTGGGTCGAAGATCTTTTGAAATTCTGGAAGCGAGTGATACTCCCATAGGGGAGTATATTCATGATGAGGAGGGATTTTAAGCTTTGTGGAGGCTATGTCCCAGACTCGCTTATATTGGTAGAGCAAAGAATAACGGTCTTTTGGGCTTTCCAAGCTCTCTACTCCATTTTTTATCACCAGGAATGGATCAGCTGCATAGTGGGACCATGTTGGGCATAAAAGAATTAAAAATCTACTTCTATCTATTTTATCAATAAGGAATAATTGCGACAACCGGGCCGCCAGATAATAAAGGTTAAAATCAGGAAGAGCGGTGCCTCCGAGGTCGGTTGGATTTTTGAGTTTTCGCCATGTCAACTTGTGCCTATAGGGGCCCCATACAAATGAGCATAATATAGTTTCCATTGTTTTAAAGTGTTTGAGGGGGAGATAGATGGGTGAGTGCCATAACATGTACAGAATCTTCGGAAGGAGAATCATTTTGAAAAGGCTACCTTCTAATATACAGTTTGTCATACATTTACAGTCATACTTTGGGTTGAACAGGGTGAAATGTGTTTGAGAAAGGCAACACTTACCCATTGATGGAGGTTCTGGACATAAACATGCTGAAGACAGAAGACATGAAGGAATGATACAACTGGATAGAGAGCCAGCCAGACTTCTCAATACTCCGATCAAGGAATGTCTGGGTCCCTTCGTCTAGATAACTCTGAGAAAACACTGGCCTTAGGGCTTCGCTTAACTTCTGAGTGTCACATACGTACCACTGAAGGAAAGGCAAAAGAAAAAAACATTTTAAAAACTATGAAATAAAAAAGAACTATGGCAAGCCATTGTGTAAACTAAGGAGAATGAGAAAAGAAAAAAAGATAGTTTCAAACAGGTTATGGCTGCAGGCACAAAATTTTCTAGTTCGGAGGCTAATAAAATCTAGATAAAAGCCTAAATGATTTGTTTTGGATCGAGTAGGGAATGGTTTAAATCCCCTGACACCAATATAGGTGTCTCTATTGGAAGATTTTCCCTTCTGTTCCAGAGACATTTGTAAGGTTTGGCATTTTTCATTACTTTTTGTCTTGATGACAATAGACAGTAAATCAGAAAAAAGGATGAATCTCCTCAGCAGTTAAGATAAAAGCAAAAAATCTCAGGAGATTCACCGTCCCCCTACTCGAAACAAAAAAAAAGGAGGAGAATGAAAGAAAAAAGAATGGCTTCAAATACACTTTAAGGCAGGATGGATTTGATTTAACTCATCATTTTTAAAGAGCAACTGTCATCTCTGCCCCATATCGGCTCCTCTTCTGACCCGCTGTTGACTCACCGACAGTCCCATTCACTTTAATGGGATGGTTGGTGATGCGGCAGTGACACAAGGTGAGGGACGTGGCAGCAGCAGGTGAGTGGATGCCCGCTAGCAGGCGCTGCCATGATGGATCTGAGATGACAGGTATCCTTTAAATGTAAGGACTTATTCTTGCTGGTAGTTAGAATCTTTAATATTTGCAAACAAAATGAAGGTTTCCTATTTAGAATAATAAGCGGTCAGGTTAGTAAAACAGCGATATCAGAACTGATTCAATCATACAGTTTGCAGTGTACATAGATTTGTAAAACAATGGGATAAAAGAATATTCCTGAACTTTGTTTTATCTCACGGTTACTGTGAAATTGTGTGAATGCATCAATGCAGTGCATGTTGTTATCTCAGCTTGCAGAGCTTGGATTCATTCATTGAATGAGTTTTCCAAAAATGTAAATATTGCAGAATATACAGGCTCCTGCTACATAACTAAGCTCCATTTCATGCTGAATAAACTAAAATTATTAAATGTATCTTAAATAGAAAATGCTCTTTAGATAGATTTTTACTCCAAAAGTATGTTATTAACATAAAATGAATAAAATAAAATCCGATTTTTTAAAAAAAATCATGGATTTTTATCCACCCTGCTTTTAGGCTCTATTCACACTTGGCTGTTTTCACGCGGTAAAACTCTTGCATGTTGTATATCAAGTAGAAATCCCATTCATATTTATGTGCTGCAGTTTAGCATGAAAGGGAAACTATTTTACATCTAAGTATGTGCACAACTATACGTGCCACAAAACACACAACAGTAAATGTAATCCAAGAAAAGTTGTGCAGCTTGTTTTCATTCCTAACGTGCCCTGTCGCAAAGCTAAATGTTTGATATGGAGCCATACTAAAAAAAATCTGTAATTACTTACCTTTCCTGCTGTTAAAACGCTACTGTGATCCTGACAAATCCTAAAGTATAGTTTTTCAGGAGGACCTGACTAGAAGCTTGATGCAGGTCTATGGGCAGGAGGACCAAAATAGACAAGTGTCTGTTTACATCCACCTAACCCCGAGTCCGTCCAGGTCCAGAAAAAAACCCTGGCTTCTGTTTTTCCAGACTTAAACATGACGGATTGGCCGCAGTTCTGCAAATGTCCACTGTCAAAATGCAGACAAAAAAACTGAATGGAATGGGCACGGAGATCAAAAAAGTGACTTCTGTCCCATTCTGCCCCAATTCAGCAGGGAATCTTTTCATGGATCCTGTGCTGAACAGAGAGGTACATGTCTGTGTGAAAGGACCCTTACAATGAATTTATTAGCTCCCTTTTGGTCTGTTAAAGGCCAAGTTCACCTTTTACAAAAAATAATAAATGCACATCTTTCAAAAAAAAAAGGGGGATGCAGGAGCTAGAACAGGTTACATGTTCCACCCTAAATACAGGTGGAACATATATCATGTTCCAAAAGGTGAACGTATTGTTTAAATATAGTATTGAAAGCACTGCGTTCTGTGTGACGAGTGCAAAAAACACCTGTTCTAATCTTGCCAGAAATCTTGTGGATCACCAGTTGCAAATTCAGGGAAAAAAGAAAAATGAAAAAATAAATGCAGCCACTACATTTAAAGAGTGAAGAACTGCAAGAGGTTTTGTAAATATATATTGTAATTTTGGGGTGTGAGCTTGTTTTAACCCCTTGATTGTCACAATGTGTCACATCCAATGCCTGGCTGCAGTGCTAGAAAATAGGCACTCTTAATGCTTTCATTGAACGCTCTCTTAGCTCAGGGTCTTAAATTTCTGAACAAAGGCCCAGTTCCCTGTCCTGCAAACTTTAGGGGGGCCAGGATCTGTCTAGTGGATGTAGAACAAATTCCCTTGCCATTAGTTGTTGATGGGAGAAGCAATCATACCACATTGTTAAGAAGCAATGCGGAGGAATCGCACCCCGACACTAGTGTCAGCTGGAGGAATTGCACCCATCTTTCTGTGTCAGTTGCAGGATTTATGCCTAATCATTGGTGTCACTGGGAAGCATTATGCTCAACTATTGGTGTCAGTGCAAGAAATAGTGCCTTATGGTGTCAGTGGGAGAAATAGCGATCCAAGGGGTGTATAAAGGGAAGTAAAAGGCTGCAGCTTGAGAACCACTATCTTAGGTATTCTGCATGAAGATGGCATGAATGTAAAATGTGATTATTTGCAGAAAGTAGCAGTAGGAGTGGTGGCAGTATTGGAAGTATGGAGCTTGACAACAGGTCAGTTTCCTTGTTAGAAAATGGCTTGAATCGTGTACTTATGTTAGAATCTATGATTTATATTGTGGCCATTTGGCTTTTCATGTTTGAAACTGAAGATAATGGTTATTGCCAGTTTGAAACCTAAACTACTGTGTTGGCCCTCAATCCAGTGATGCTTCCACCTTATAGGACCAAGAAATTGAGGCTGCTATCATTACCGTGTGCGTGTTTATATATCTCGATCTCTATCCAGCGGGTAAAATAAGTATTAAACATGTCACCATTTTAGCAGTAAGCAAACATAAAAAAAAAAAAAAAAAAAAAAAAATGGGGCCTTCATCCAGATATCTGAAGTCTGCTTTATAATTGTTCAAAGACCGATTCGTCCATTAGGACAGGGTACCTCGGCAACTTGAAGACAATACAAAAAACAAACATTAGGGGGAACCAGAGTGGCTACCCCAAAAAGAAAAGAGTTGCACAAGGAGAACCAAGCACGGCATGAGTGTAACTAGGGAAAAATATACCTTTATTGAAAAATGCAAGTATAAAAAAAATTACAAGCCAGAGTGGCCCACACCTCCAAGCACCGGTAATAAAATTCTTAATAAAGAGTGGGCAACGTTGTCACTCATGCAACAAAACAGGGCCCCACACACTCATTCATGCATACTGCAGTAAACCTCCAACAACTTCCTGGTATCAGGCAGAAAGGCCTAGGCAGGCGGCTTAGGGTTCCATGCAATACTTGCCTCATATGAGGCTATTGTATGCTAAGGACAACTCTGATTCCACACTTGCCCTGGGAATTCCCTTATGTCCTTTAGTTTAGACTTGATATACCTAGTAGGAAGACAAAATTGTTATAGAGCAACACATTTATAAAATTGCCTGGCTATAGGCTGCATATGTGAGGAAAGCATGTGGCACGGGATATTCAGAAGTGGTGGAATCATGTCTACATATGCAGACTGCAGTCTCTTGTCATCCTTCAAAGAAGATCATGGATTGGTCTGCCGTTGGATATGGAGATAAAATTGGTGTGTGTACGCCAGTCCACAGCCAATCAATGTAACATTGCTAACAAGATCAGTCCTCTATTCACCCCAAGTTTGTTTGCGAATGGTGGCATGAATAAAGACCTCCTTGAAGCAATGGCTGACACATACAGAGGATACAATTCCAGACCACTCTCTCAATCCTGGCTTAATTAGTGACTTGGCCAAAGACACACCGGCCATTTAAAAGCAAAGTTCACACTTTGGCATCATGAGCTTGCATCATGCTTTAACTTGGCCAGAGTATTAACAGCATGGATGGCTGACACGAGAGATTACATGAAGTAACAAGGTTGCCCTCACCACTCAGCAGCTTGCACATTTATGTGTTTAATCCTCCTTTCACATGCCAGCGAAAGTGGATACAGTAGGCTGTGGTGGCTATGGCGTGCTATTGACACGACATTTCCACCACATATCGGTAACAACCCATGTAATCCATACATACAAAGAAAACAAAACAAATAAGTTCAGAAACTAAGTTAACTTATTTGTTGTGGTTGCTTTGCATGTATGGATTGCATGGGTTGTTACCGACATGTGGTGAAAATGTCATGTCAATAGCACCTTTAGAAATATATTTACCTAGAAAAATGGCGGCTTGTTCGATACTTATTTTAACACACACACACACATATATATACACACACATACACAGTATCTCACAAAAGTGAGTACACCCCTCACATTTTTGTAAATATTTTATTATATCTTTTCATGTGACAACACTGAAGAAATGACACTTTGCTACAATGTAAAGTAGTGAGTGTACAGCTTGTATAACAGTGTAAATTTGCTGTCCCCTCAAAATAACTCAACACACAGCCATTAATGTCTAAACCGCTGGCAACAAAAGTGAGTACACCTCTAAGTGAAAATGTCCAATTAGCCATTTTCCTGTCCCGGTTTCAAATGACTCGTTCGTGTTACAAGGTCTCAGGTGTAAATGGGGAGCAGGTGTGTTAAATTTGGTGTTATCGCTCTCACTCTCTCATACTGGCTTTGGGAATTAGATGTATGAGTGCTGCCAGTATTGCTACAGAGATTGAAGGGGTGGTCGGTCAGCCTGTCAGTGCTCAGACCATATGCCACACACTGCATCAAATTGGTCTGCATGGCTGTCGTCCCAGTATGAAGCCTCTTCTAAAGATGATGCACAAGAAAACCCGCAATAGTTTGCTGACTAAGGACATGGATTACTGAAGCCATGTCCTGTGTTTTGATGAGACCAAGATAAACGTATTTGGTTCAGATGGTGTCAAGCGCGTATGGCGGCAACCAGATGAGGAGTACAAAGACAAGTGTGTCTTGCCTACAATCAAGCATGGTGGTGGGAGTATCATGATCTGGGGCTGCATGAGTGCTGGGGAGCTACAGTTCATTGAGGGAACCATGAATGTCAACATGTAGGGTGACATACTGAAGCAGAGCATGATCCCCTCCCTTTGGAGACTGGGCCGCATGGCAGTAGAAGAGGAGTGGAAGAGGACTCCAGTGGCAACCTGTGAAACTCTGGTGAACTCCATGCCCAAGAGGGTTAAGGCAGTGCTGGAAAATAATGGTGGCCACACAAAATATTGACACTTTTGGCCCAATTTAGATATTTTTTCACTTAGGGGTGTACTCACTTTTGTTGCCAGCGGTTTACCAGTGGAATCCAGCCCAGTTTTTTCCAGCCTCCTTGGCAGGGTTGGTTCCGGACCAGATTTAGAGGTCCACTTGAGTCCACCATTAGGAGGACTTTAAATGACCAAGAAGAGAGCAAGAGTTTGCTCTGCCCTGGTACTGAGAGTGATTAGGCTGAAAGAGCTGACACATGGAGCTTTGTGCTTTGAACTAAAAGAAAGGTTTGCACTAACTTTGTTTTGTGGGTGTCTGGAAGAAGCACGACACCGCTTTTAGAAAGGTATCCAGAGAGGTTTAGTTAGAGTCTGGATGGCAAGGATTTATATTATGTTTTGTTTGTTTTAAAATGCAATCTTTGCTCCAATAAACCTGGCTGCAAGCCAGATTTTAAGAAACTTCTGTCTCAACTGCCTTTTTCCCAGAAAAGGTGATCCCCACAAGAGCCAATCCCTCACACGTGGTGGTCTCAGAGGGCATTTCCCTAAAAATGGAGGAGATATTAAAGGCTCTGCTACAAGCCACTGCGGTTCAGTGAGAAACCAATCTCCAGGTCGCACAGGCCATGGCAGCTCAGCGGGAGGTGAGTCGCCGATAGCATGAGGCCCAGCAGAAGTTAAACTGCCACGTGGTGGAGGCCCTGGTGGAGTTTAAAAAGGGGCCCGTGCCTCCTGTGCCAGTGGAACAAAAGTTGATACCTGCCAGTTACCACCTGCAAAAGATGGCACCTGCGGATGATGTGGAGACATACCTCACCACTTTTCAGAGAGTCGCTGTGCGGGAAGGATGGCAAAAAGGACAAAGGTTGGGACTGCTAACATCTTTTTTGGCAGGTGAGCCCCAAAAGGCCTATTTTGATTTGGAACCCGATAAGGCCCAGGACTGAGTCTCTAAAACCAGAGATACTCGCACGCCTGGGTGTCAACATGGCAGTCAGGGCTCAACGGGTGCATCAGTGGACCTAACACATGGACCAGCCACCCCGCTCCAAAATGTTCAACCTGATCCATCTCATGAGGAAGTGGTGGTTACAGCCAGAGACCTTGCTAGGCCCACAGATTGTGGAGCGTGTGGTCATGGACCGGTATCTGCGTGCGCTCCCAGCTACTTTGGAGGAAGTAGGTCAGTCATGGGGAACCCAAAATGGCAAACCAACTGGTGGACCTCTTGGAGAGATATAGAGCTGCTGAGGACTTGTGGCAACCGTCTGTGCCCCACTCCAATGTATCAAGGGGTGAAAGATCGCTGGCGGACCCAGTAAGGGTTCAAGGGCGTGGGGAAGAATGATAATACTGCTGTTACGGCTAATGAGACGGTGGACTCTAGACCTGGAGAATGGCCAAAGAAGCCAGGAATGTCTGAGACTCTTGAGAGAACTGGATATAGACCATATACAATGCTACTGCTGCCATGCATTAGGTCATATTGCTGCTAACTGTCCCCTGAATGATGAACCCATGCAATGTGATAATGCTTATGTGAAAAGACGCCTTTCTCTTTTTAGGCAGGTCACATGTACGGCGTCATCTCAAGGACACATGGAGAGACAAATGTGTGTGATTTTGGTGGATGGAAAGCCAGTTCCTGCACTGCTTGATTTCTGGTAGTGTTGTAACATTAGTCAAAAGTCCTGCAGAATTACACCCTAGCACTGCCGGCGGGGCTTGACAAATTTGCTTTGAATCTAGGAGCCAGCTAAAAAAGTTAGGAGACAGTGTTTTTAGTGTAGTGTGGGTTTTCAGCGCCCGGCGTAAGGCAAGCAATTTGCGCCCCTCTAACCCTAACTTACTCACAGCAGAGCAGCCAGTCAATAACTCAAAGGTAACATGTCAGGGTTATAGGCTAGCCAGAAA
This sequence comes from Glandirana rugosa, assembly GCA_018402905.1. NCBI lineage: Eukaryota > Metazoa > Chordata > Amphibia > Anura > Ranidae > Glandirana > Glandirana rugosa. The sequence continues at coordinate 584,348 of BLSH010459181.1, read as the reverse complement.
GAGTGACACTAAAAAAATCTGTTATAGGGGGAAACTCCTTATTATGCCTAATGCATCGTGACTGCGGCATGTAAAACACCCCCATCTGCTGCCTAATGCAGCTTGAGTGAGGCCATTGGTGGGTGGCAAAAAAATGTCTCTACTGCACATTTTTACCACCCAACTGCACATCTAAATGAAGCCTTAGTGACATAAAAAAATAAAATATGAGGGAAAAAAAAAAAAAGGTGAAAGAAGTATTCCAGTGATGCTGATCTTCTGCTGCTTCTTTGCAGCCACTTCCTGCCTACACGTGTGACCCCCACGGTGACTTTTCATTGCTCTGGTGGATTTCCGGTCACCATGAAATACTGGAGCCCAGCTGCACATAAAGAGTGATAATGGTTGATGGTACACAGGGCTTTATCACAGTTTTGTTGCTTAGAATAAAGATCACAATTCTCGCGGTGTAACATCTTTCACATTATACAAAAAAAAAAAACAAAAAAACAAATGGGCTAATTTTACGGTTTAGTTTTTTTCAAATTCATTTTTTTTTTTTGGATTTTTTTCAAAAAATGGTGTTTGAAAGACCGCTGCGCAAATACCGCATGACAAAAATATTGCAACAACCGCCAATTTATTCTCTAGGGTCTCTGCTTAAAAGAACATGTATAATGTTTGGGGGTTCCAAGTCATTTTCTAACAGAAAATACTGGATTTTTACTTGTAAGCCACAAATGTCAGAAAAGGTTTTTTAGTCTTTAAATGGTTAAACTGACATCGTACAGCCCGGAGATAATTCCTTTGATAAAAGAACCAAGTGATACATTGTTGTTCTTTTTTTCTTCCTAAATATAAAGAAATATCCAGCAGCCTGCCAAGATTACCAGGTGTTCGAGAATGGCTCTTGCTGAATTGGAGATGCTGTTAAAGATAGTGAGGGGAGAGAAGGGACGGCTGCCACTCGCCAGGACGCTGTTTCTGTTTGCCATGGCAACCTGGCGCCCCAGGGATTGCCGAGGCCTGACTGTCGGGGTTATTTGCATTCATGGTGACACACAGGACTACCAGACTGCAGTGGTTGGAACTGACACCCCCTGGGGCAGGGGGGGACACATTCAGTGGGGATAGTACCTTCACTCCTTCACTGCTCATGATGCCCTACTGGGGAGAGACTTCCCCCATTTCTGGAGGATATGGGAAAGCAAAGGGAGTCTGGTGGTTAGAGCTCCCCCTGCTGTTTGATTGCCAAAATGAAGGGGCGACTGTTCGTATGACCGAGGAAAGAGACCCTCTTCCTTTTCCGGTAATGGCTGAGGAGCAGGAAGAGCTGGAAGCCAGCTCCCAGCTGGAGGTTAATGAACCAGAAAACATCTCAGTGAGAGTGGACAGAATATGGTACCTGACTTAGAGGTCAGTAGAGAGGACTTTTGTACAGAACAACTACGTGATGTCACCCTGATTAGAGCCAGAGAAAATGTTGGGGTGATGGATGGGGAACCTGTGGAACCCAATTGGGAGTGTCTTTTCCCTACATGGCTCTGAAGAACAATTTGCTATATCAGGTGGTAAAACACAGTGAGGAGGAGGTAAAGCAGCTAGTGGCTCCCAAACCCGCAGGATGGTGCTAGACTTAGCCCACGGTCATATAATGGGGGACATCTGGGTATAGAGAAGACCCAAGGAGAGAATAACCCAGAGATTCTTCTGGTCCGGGTTGCATGCAGATGTCAGAGAGTATTGTGAATCATGGCCCGAGTGTCAAATCTCCACGCCGTCGCCCCATTTTTGTAGTTCGCTTGTCCCACTACCCATAATTGAAGTGCCGTTTGAGAGAATTGGCATGGATCTGATGGGGCCAGTAGTCAAGTCTGCTCGGGGGCCACCAGCACATTCTAGTAACACTAGACTAAGCGACACGCTATCTTGAAGCCATACCCTTGCAGAATACCTCCGCTAAGACTAAGACTATCGCCAAGGAGTTAGTCCAGGTATTAGTTGTGTGGGGATCACAAAAGAAATCTTAATGGATCAGGGCACCCCGTTTATGTCCAGTTTTACTAAGGAACTGTGCAAGTTATACAAAATCTCCCATCTGCGTACCTCTGTGTACGACCCCCAAACGGATGGACTTGTGGAGAGATTTAATAAAACACTCAAAAAAGTATGCTGAAAAAGGTGGTTGACAAAGTTGGGAGAAATTGGGATTTTTTGCTACCATATCTCATGTTTGCCATACGAGAGGTTCGACAGGCCTCTATGGGTTATTCTCGGTTTGAACTCTTGTATGGTAGACATCCCAGGGGACGGTTAGATGTCGCAAGAGACGTGGGGAGAGGCCACCCTGTATAGAAGAGTCATAGAGCATATCTCCTTGATGCAGGATCGAATCGCAGCTGTCCTGCCCCTGGTATGAGAACATATGGAGTGAGCCCAGGAAGGCCAGAGGAGGGTTTATAACCGGGGTGCCAAGACCCGTACTGTCAACCTCGGGGACAGAGTGCTGGTAGTAGTCCCCACTGTTGAAAGTAAATTCCCAAAAAGCGGCGGGGTCCCTTTGAGATTATGGAGAGAGTACAAAAGTTTACCAGCCAGGTAAAAGGAAGCCGGAGCAAATCTATCATGTTAATCTCTTAAAACCGTGGAAGGACAGAGAAACTTTATTGGCCGTGCCAACTCCTCAAAAAGGACAGGGTTCCAATGACACCGGACATCAAAGGAATCCTTGTCAGTGGCGCAACAAAATGACGTTAAAGAGTTTGAGTAAAAATAGAGACTTTTTCTTATAGGCTTGGAGGAAGCCAAATATATTGGCCACATCATTAGTCTGGGCCTGGTTAAGCCACAGACCAATAAACTTGAGGCAATCCAAAAATGGCCCCAACCACTAACTAAACAGCAAGTGCATGCGTTCCTGGGGATCACGGGGTACTACAGGCGGTTCATACCGGACTTTGCCACCATTGCCGTCCCTCTAACAGACCTGACGAAGGGTAGAGGCTCGGTCATGGTGAAATGGAATGCGGGCGGCAGAAAACGCGTTTCAGAGGTTGAAGCAAGCCCTTTGTGTACACCCGACGGTAGTCACCCAGGACTTCTCAAAATAATTTGTCATGCAGAAAGACACCTCTGATGTGGGTCTAGGGGCCGTACTGTCCCAGATCAGAGACGGTGAGGAGCACCCGACTGTATACCTGAGCAGAAAATTGAACAGGCATGAGAAAAATTATGCCACTGTGGAAAAGGAGTGCTTAGCCATCAAGTGGGCCTTAGAGGCCCTGAGATACTATCTCTTGGGGAGACCCTTTAAGCTAGTCACCGACCATGCCCCTCTGAAGTGGATGTTCGACAACAGGGAAAAAAAACAGTCGAGTGACAAGGTGGTTCCTGGCTCTACAGCCGTTTAGGTTCACAGTGCAGCATAGAGTGGGAAAGCTCCACACCAATGCAAATGCCCTTTCCCCAGTCCACTGTATGGTTGAAACAATTGCTCAACCGCAGGGGCTTGAGCGGGGGGGGGGGGGGATGTGACTTTAT
>BLSH010459181.1:468990-488136 GCA_018402905.1 Glandirana rugosa | reverse complement strand
ATTTAAGAAATAAATGTTCGTTTGGTGGAACACGAACAACATTTCATTTAGTCATCTTCCAATTTGAGTTTACTATTTGGTTCCCTACGACGTGTGATTGATCACAGTCCTATGGTCTTCTGTTTATGTCGACTTTCGTTTTATCTACACGACAGGGAAATTGGGGAAGTATAGGGCCGGTAAAGACCGTGAGGAGAGGATGTACATGTTTAGTAGTAAAAAAACGTTCTTTTAATGAGTCTGGGGGGTTTGTAATATATACCAAAAAATCGTTTCTAAGATCCCTTATTTTACCGCCAACAACGTCGAAAAATACAGTACGCCATAAACGCGTCGCTAAAAAGCTTGCGTCGCTGCGCAAATACCGCATGACATAAAAAGCTGCAACAACCGCCATTTTATTCCCTAGAATCTTTGCTAAAAAACCATATATAATGTTTGGGGGGTCTGAGTAATTTTCTTGCAAAAAAATGATGATTTGTACATGTAGGAGAGGAGTGCCAGAAATGGCCGGGATATGAAGGGGTTAAAGGGACAGCACATCTATTTTGCTTTCAGCTGTATTTGTCTTCTGGTATCCTGACACTAGTTAGTGTGCAGCATCCCTTGGTTTATCATTTGAGTTTAACCTTCTACTGATTTACTTTACAACAAGCACAAGGTGGTTTGCTTGTAAATAAAGAATTTATAGACAAACTGTCTGCAGATACAGGCACGTATTTCCAGGGAACTCTCATTTTATTAAAATTCGCTTCTAAACCTTTACTGGATTAAATCATGTTGCAGCAGGATAATTCTGTATTTATTAGCTTTAGGCTTAAATCATTTTATTATGTTGAAATAACTAAACCTGTATTATGTACAAGACTTCTTTGATTTAAAGTGGAACTTCACTCTCCCAATCAACATTGATTATTTTTAATCTGCAAACTGTTAGCATTAGTAAACAGAAGGAAAGTACTGTAAGTCAACTTCTGAATTCATAATATCTATGGGATTGATTTGCTGAAGACGAATAGGATGTTCACTTTGCAAGCAAATTTCTCCCAGAGCTTAAAATGAGGTAAAGCTCTGCTGACTTCCATTATCGAATCACGTGCAAGTAAAAAAATGCAGTCTTTGCGTGATTGGATATTCTTTGCAAAGTGAAACTCACATTCACTTTACACTGGGGCAAATTGCCTTGCTAAGTGCAACTTCACTTCCAAAGTGAACAGCTTATTTGCCTTTAGTATACCAACCCCTCTGTTTCAAGGTCGTCTGCTACTGGTGCTGCTTTTTTTATATTTTCTGTATATGTACAGTATATGTCCTATACTGAGAACTAAATATTGTATGAGCTGGGTTTGCTCTTGGGTATGTTCTTCGACATATTCAGGGTTCAGGGTCAGCAGGTACTAAAATAAGTTTGGTTCTGGAGTCTTAAGCCAACCATACATGGATAAAAATTTGTCCAGTTCAACAGTGAATGGCTGAATTTCGATCTATGTATGGGCAGACTGATTGTACCCAAGTCGATCCAACCACTGACTTGGTACAACCAGCCTGTTGAATTTTTCTTCATGTGATTATTACCTGCAGCTATAGCTGCTAGCAGTAATTATTGCATTCTGCCAGCCGGGAAGGCTCCCCGGGCCCCCACGCCGGCAGAATACAACAGCGATACGGGCGGAATTCCCCCCATCAACACTGACTCTGTTAATGGGGAAATTGAGCGATTTTCTTTCCTTCCATCTGTGGTAGAAGAAAAAGGGATTTTTATTAAAACTTACTGTAAAATCCTTTTCTCTGAGTTCACTGACAGACGCAGCCCACTTAGACATGTGGGTTATATGCACATCCTACTAGGAGTTAACTAGGAAAAAAGAAAGAAAGCTGGCCCCTCCCAGGGGGCCGTCCTCTCTCTCCCATATAACCCCCTCTACTCTGCTCAGCATATCAGTTCGTAACAAGCCGTACAAACATAACGCAGAGGGGCGGGTGCTGTGTCTGTCAGTGAACTCAGAGAAAAGGATTTTACGGTGAGTTTTAATAAAATCCCTTTTTCTGTTACGTTCACTGACAGACGCAGCCAAAGCTGTGTCATAAAAGAGGGGTACCCAACAGAAACCTCTCAGGAGGCGCCAGCCGCGCCTACACTGCCGCCTGTAAAACTTTATGGCCAAAAGCAGCATCCGAAGATGCTGACACATCAACTTTATAAAAGTAAATGTGTGCACCGAGGCCCAAGTAGCCGCCTTGCACACCTGTGACACCGAAGCCTGGTGTCTGAAAGCCCAGGAAGTACTAACAGCCCTGGTGGAATGAGCCATGACTGGGAAAGGGGGTACCTTGCCCTGAACAGAATACGCATGAGTCACGGTCTGTCTGATCCAACGGGAAACAGTAGGCAACGAGGCCGCCAATCCTTTGCGTGGACCGTCCGTCAGTAAAAACAATGCGTCAGACTTCCGAAAAGCGTCTGTAGCCTCCAAATACACCCGCAAAGCCCTCACGACATCCAATGATTGTAACTCAAATTCCTTAGGATGTGAAGGATGCGGACACAACGAAGGAAGAACAATATCTTCATTAATGTGAAAAGAAGAAACCACCTTCAGTAAAAATGAAAGAGACGGGCGCAAGACCGCCTTGTCCTTGTGAAGGTCCAAGTAAGGAGACTTGCAGGACAACGCTGCCAACTCAGACACCCGCCTAGCGGATGTAATGGCCACCAAGAAAGCCACTTTCTGTGACAGCAATTGTAAGGATATATCCCTGATCTTCTCATATGGTGGCTTCTGCAGCACAGAAAGCACCAAATTCAAATCCCACGGTGCCATAGGCGACCGTACCTGAGGTCAAAGGTCGCTGAAAAAGAATCGCCAGAGCCGAAATCTGACCCTTGAGTACTCAAGGCCAATTTTTTTATCCAGGCCCTGCTGCAAAAAAGCCAGGACCCTGGACACAACGTAAGAGCGGGGGTTCCAACCCCCTCCTCACACCAAGCAATATAGGCCTTCCAGGTGCGATGATAAATCTAGCGCGAAGTACACTTGCGCGTTTTCAGCATGGTAGGAATCATGGAGTCAGCGACACCCCTATTCCTCAGCACCTGGGACTCAATAGCCAAGCCGTCAAAGCCAGTGAGGGTAAAGCAGGGTGCAAGGTGGGTCCCTGAGACAACAGATCTTCGCGCAGCGGAAGGCGCCAGGGAACATCTGCCATCATTCGCACCACGTCGGCGTACCACGGACGCCGAGGCCAATCCGGAGCCACCAGAATCATCGGAATCCCCTCCGCTTCCACCCTGCGCAGTAGCCGCGGTAGAAGCTTGATGGGAGGATAGGAGGATAGGCGTACAGAAGACGATACCGACCCCAAGGCGCTACCAGCGCGTCCGTGGCGACCGCCAACGGGTCTCTAGTCCTGCACACCAGAGTTTTCACTTTGTGGTTGAACCGAGACGCCATGAGGTCCACATCTGGCGTGCCCCACTTGTGGCAAATCTGGTTGAACACTTCTGGATGGAGGGACCATTCCCCCTGATCCAGCGTCTGGCGACTGAGGAAGTCCGCCTGCCAATTCTCTATGCCCGGAATGTAGATGGCACGTGAAGGTCTGCCCAAGAATGAGAGCCGCTTCCGCAGCTGCTGCCGAACTCCTCGTTCCGCCCTGATGATTCACATATGCCACGGTCGTGGCATTGTCCGACTGAACCCGAACCGGGAGGTCGTGCAACCTTTCCGTCCAGTGGGCGAGGCGAGTCTGATCGCCCTCAGCTCCAGCACATTGATCAGAAGGCGAGATTCCTGCGCCGACCAGCGGCCCTGTGCAGACAATTGCCCCAGGACCCCCCCCCCCCCAGCCCGATAGGCTGGCGTCCGTCGTGACTATCGACCAATTCAGGGGAAGAAAAGACTTCCCCAACATTAAGGCCGGGGCCCGAAGCCACCATGTCAAAGATCTAATAATCTATGGGCCTCTTAACGAATGACCAAATAAAATTTGTTTGTTTTTTGTACACAGAGCTCTCACTAGCTGAATATATCTTTGTATTTGTTGAATAAGATCTAGTTATGACTGTGGTTCCCAGAGCTGAAGGCCTTCATCTATTCAAGGCACATCAAGCTGGTCCATTATTTATACAATACATTTATCTGTAAGCTTATACAAAAGATACAAATGTGTTTAGGAATCCTTATTTCATACCATGTCCCGTTTTTTTGTTTTTGTTTTTTTTGCAGTTCTTATAAAGCTTATGAGATTGTCCCTTCAACAATCTTTTAAATGCAGCTGGAAAAAAACGAATATACTAGGGCAATAAATGGTTATCTTTACTAATCCATGAACAATTCAGCGTGTCTCTAATAAAACTTCATGAAAAAAAAAAAAAAATGGGGCAGCTGATCTATTATTATGAAATAGGTCAACATGAATATGTGACAGATCCCAAGATAAAAATAATGAATCGTGCAGCAAGATTTGGAAACAGACCTACTAATACGCAAACTTCATAAGGCAGGTAATTATCAATAGGCTGTATAATAGTTTTGCAGGATTGAGCATGCCCTGCAAATGTGAACAAGCAAAACGAGACTGTCCTGATTAAACAATAAAACAAACTAAAAATGTTCTATGTGCGGATTTGATTTTGCACATTATGACATAAGTACTCATTACTATGCCCTCTTACAGTACTGATAGATCAGGATTGCAATTGCCGCTCCATCCGACGCCGACACCATCTCCCCCAGAGATTCTTCCCAGAGATTGAGCAGGTGCCGATCACATGCGATCTCTGAGCAGTGTGAGTTCAACCATCCAGTTGTATGGCTGAACTCGCATTAGATTCCCACAAAAAAAGGTGCAGGGACCTTTTTTCCCCGCAGTGGAATCGCATGGGTGTTCTCACCCATGCGTTCCGATTCATGTGCGAGTTCACAGTTTGCACTCCGATCTGTGAACAAAACTGGGGGTGTCATTAACTTTGTAATGACACCAGCAGAGGTTCGCAGAAGGCAGTGTGAACTGCCTGCGGGAGTGATGCGATGTGGGAAGGGGCTCTGTAATCGCGCTGATTCCCGCATCCCACATGTGTGAACCAGGGCTAAGAATTAAGCTCTGCCATTTCAAAGTCATTGTATCTCATTTTTAGGGACTCGTTATAGGACCAATGTGGTGCCCATATTTGAAAAGGGATCAAAGTCTGCACCAATTAACTAAAGACCTGTTAATTTAACTTCTATAGTTGGGAAGATACTGGAGAGTTTAATAAAACACCACATAGATGAGTTCTACAGACACCATGGATTTATGAAAGACAGAAGCTGTCAAACAAACCTGATTTCTTTTTATGAGGAGGTAAGTAAAACCTTGGACAGAGGGGTGGCTGTGGACATCATATACTTGGATTTTGCAAAAGCGTTCCACGCACACAGCTAATGTGTAAGGTAAAGTCTACAGGCTTGGAAAGATCAGTTTGTAAATGGATAGAAAACTGGCTAAAAGACAGAATTAACAGAGTAGTGATTAATGATTCTTACTCTGAATGGCCTAAGGTTATCAGTGGTGTACCCCAAGGTTCAGTGTTGGGACCCTTGCTTTTTAATATCTTTATAAATGAGATAGGGTCTGGGATTAAAAGTACCATTTCAGTGTTTTCAGATGACACCAAGCTATGCAGTGGAATAATGTCCTTACAATGCACTCTTTAATTGGGTGACTATGTAGCAAATGAGGTTTAAAGTAGATAAATGTGTAGCGCCCCCATAGTATAGATGCATTTTCTAGCAGGGTTTTTGGCTAGGAGAGGTAAATTTAGTCAGGCCTGGCTGTAATGTGCAGGCCTGGGTGTTTTGATATGGGCTGGGAGGAGAGGCTCAGGTAGGATTGGGTTGACTTAACAATGTCAGTGATGTCACCAGAACCTCCCACTTCTTTCTAGAAACCTAGGGAAGGTTTCTGGTCAGAAAGCCTGGGAGGTAGGTTGAGCCATCTGGAGTGTTCTAAGGAGCCCTGACCAATCCCCAGGCAGGATTGGCAGGGGGCAGGCCTCCTTAAATACTTGTCTGGAGATGTAGCAGAGGCGCTGTGGCGCAGGCCCCTACCCGGGAGGTCACCCCCCAATCTTGGGAGGGTGACCTTGGGGCCTGGGGGTTTGGGTGCAACCAGGAAGGAGAATGATTCCTGGAGCCGCACAGGAGGAACAGGAGAACAGTGGAGGTGCTACAGGAGGAGAGAGACTTTAAAGATCTACCGGTGCGGTTAGTGATGGTCCCTGGGACTGGAGGAGAAAGTGCTGGGGCAGGCTGGGAGAGGAATGGTGGAGATTCTATGGGAGCCAGTCAAGGGAAAGGAGAGTCACTACCAGGTCGATGGGACCTGGAGGATGGGCTGGGAGTTGTAGTCCGTCAAAGGCCCAGTCAGCACTAAAGGACTTTGCTGCACATTCAGGGACCTGTGATCCCTGGCCTGTAATGGGTGTTCCTGAGGTCCTGTTGAAACAGGGTAGGCCTCACCAAGTGCTAACCGCAGTGAAGAGAAAGGTATAGAGAAGCCTGATAAATTTCCCTTCAGGCTGGAAACTAAGTTCTGAGCTCGATAGAAGAAAAGAAGTGTAAAGCTGTAAGTTCTGTGTAGTGAGAGAACTGTAAGAGAAACGGTCAGCAAGTGAAGTGCTGGAGAGTTGAGAGGAGCAATAGTCTGCAGAGAGAGAGTCTTCAGTGAAGTGCGCATATACAGGACTGTATATGGAATCTATGTACCATAATTCTTTGGGCATCCCACAGTTTCCCCTTATGCCCATCCAAGTTATTTCCCCTAAATAAAACAACAATAAAAACAAGAGTCAGTCTGGTCAGTGTCTCCGAATGTGTGATGTATGGTGCAATTTAGGCTATCAGCTATCAGGTGAACCGCTACTACCAGCTACTCTCAAGGGAGCACATGGCTACAAATGTAAAGTTATGCACTTGGGGGCTAAGAATATGCATGCATCATAAATTCTACTAGGGGGAGTACAACTGTGGGAATCCATAGTGGAGAAGGATCTGAGGGTTTTGGTAGATCATAAGCTTAATAATGGCATGCAATGCCAAGCTCCGGTTTCCAAAGCGAGCAAAATCCTTTCTTGTATTAAGAGAGGTATGGACTCCAGAGAGAGAGACATAATTTTGCCCCCGTACAAATCATTAGTAAGACCCAGTTTTGGGCACCAATTCTCAAAAAGGATATCGGGGAACTAGAGAAAGTGCAGAGAAGGCCAACCAAACTGATAAGAGGCATGGAGGAGCTCAGCTATGAAGAAAGACTAGAAGAACTGTATTTATTTTCTCTTAAGGAGATTAAGGAGGGAATATGATCAACATGTACAAATACATAAGGGGTCCATATAGTGAACTGGGTGTTGAGTTATTCACTTTAAGGTCATCACAGAGGACAAGAGGGCACTCTTTACGTCTAGAGGAAAAAAGATTTAAACTCCAAATACGGAAAGGTTTCTTCACAATTAGAGCCGTGACAATGTGGAATAGACTCCCTCCAGAGGTGGTTCTGGCCAGCTCAGTAGATTGTTTTAAAAAGGCCTGGATTCTTTCCTTAATGACATTTATAGGTAAAGTTGATCCAGGGAAAATCCGATTGCCTCTCGGGGGATCAGGAAGGAGTTTACAGTGCATCCGAAAAGTATTCACAGCACTTCAATTTTTCCACATTTTGTTATGTTACAGCCTTATTCCAAAATTGATTAAATTCATAATATTCCTCAAAATTCTTCAAACAATACCCCCATAATGACAATATGGACAAAGTTTGTTTGAAAACTTTAAATTTATTTAAAAAAAAAAAAATGAAAAAAAAAAAAATCACATGTACATAAGTATTCACAGCTTTTGCTCAATACTTTGTTGAAGCACCTTTGGCATCAATTACAGCCTCAAGTCTTTTTCAAGACCTATTATTTGGGAAGTTTCTCCCATTGTTCTCTGTAGGACCTCTAAGCACCATCAGGTTGGATGGGGAGCGTAGGTGCACAGCCATTTTCAGGTCTCTCCAGAGATGTTAAATTGGGTTCAAGTCTGGGCCACTCAAGAACATTCACAGAGTTGTCCCATAGCCACTCCTTTGTTAACTGGGCTGTGTGCTTAGGGACGTTGTCTTTTTGGAAGATGATCCTTCACTCAAGTCTGAGGTCCAGAGCACTCTGGAGCAGGTTTTCATCAAGGATGTCTCTATACATTGCTGCATTCATTGTTCCCTCAATCCTGACTAGTCTCCCAGTTCCTGACGCTGAAAAACATCCCCACAGCATGATGCTGCCACCACCATTCTTCACTGTAGGGATGGTATTGGCCAGGTGATGAGTGGTGCCTGCTTTCCTCCAGACATGACACTTGCCATTCAGGCCAAAGAGTTCAATCTTTGTTTCATTAGACCAAAGAATTTTGTTTGTTATGGTCTGAGAGTCCCTCAGGTGCCTTTTGGCATACTCCAGGCAGGCTGTCATGTGCCTTTTATTGAGGAGTTGCTTTTGTCTGGCCACTCTATCATACAGGCCTGATTGGTGTAGCACTGCAGAGATGGTTTTTCTTCTGGAAGGTTCTCCTCTCTCCACAGAGAAACGCTGACGCTCTGTCAGAGTGACCATCGGTTTCTTGGTCACCTCCCTGGGTAGGGTCATTCTCCCCTGATCAATCAGTTTGCCCAGGCGGCCCGCTCTAGGAAGAGTCCTGGTGGTTCCAAACTTCTTCCGTTTACGGATGATGGAGGCCACTGCACTTATTGGGACCTTCAATGCTGCAGAAATGTTTCTGTACCCTTCCCCAGATCTGTGCCTCGATAGAATCCTGTCTCGGGGCCTACAGACAATTCCTTGGACTTCATGGTTTGGTTTGCGCTCTGACATGCACTATTAACTGAGGGACCTTATATAGACAGTTGTGTGCCTTTTCAAATCATGTCCAATCAACTGAATTTACCACAGGTGGACTCCAATCAAGTTGTAGAAACATCTCAAGGATGATCAGTGAAACAGGATGCACCCAAGCTCAATTTTGATTGTCATGGCAAAGGCTGTGAATACTTATGTACATGCAATTTTTTTTTCTTAATTTAAAAAAAAAAAATAAATTTGCAAAGATTTCAAACAAACTTCTTTCACATTGTCATTATGGGTATGGTTTGTAGAATTTTGAGGAAAATAATTCATTTAATCCATTTTGGAACAAAGCTGTAACATAACAAAATGTGGAAAAAGTGAAGTGCTGTGAATACTGTCCGTATGCACTGTAAATAAAATGGCTACAATTCTGTTGAGCAGTCCATACACACTAGTGGAAGGTCAGATTTGCGGGCATGATCTCACCACTATCAGGCATCCTCATTTATTTTAGGGTAGAGTAATGCACTGCAGACCCCTCTGTCACTAATTTGCTTAAAAACAGTGCTGACTGGACAAGATTTCACACCTATTTAATCAGCACTCCTTCCAATGAGTCCAGATGGGCAGTGTTTAGGAATCGTCAAAGGATTTTCACCAGATCCAGACGAATCAGTCGAGTGGATGGTCAGAAGCTTGTCTAAAGCTGGCTATAGTTTTTTTTCAAATAAGCTTGCAGGGCTGCACAGGGCTAAAGGATGAATCTCCCGCTGCAGCTATTGGATTTTGACGGCTGGCGCTACCACATCAGTTGAGGGATGTTGGGCCAGAGGGAGTCGCAGGGCCATCCACTGAGAACATTTTTCCTGATTCATTGTGAATTTGACAAAATGTGCTCTGTGTGCGGCCAGCTTTAGAGTGAACACATGCGGCCAGGTTCCACACATACTCAATTATCTGTTGCAGTGATGGACAGGAATTGTGCCCCGTAGAACTTCCCTAAGGGGTAGTAAAAGAATTGTCAATCACGAGAAATATTTGTTAAAAAACCTTTGTGTAGCAGGTGTGGATCTGTCTCGTTTTGCACTGAGAAAAGGGAAGAAAGTATTTGTTTATTACTGGACATTTAGCTGAAGTCTACAAAAATGTTGCTGAATTATACACTGGGGGAATATAACGTGTCTGAGACAAACTTCTCAACTGGAGCGCAGCCAGTCAGCTTTTACATTTAATTTTCTAAGTTGTGTGGAAAAAATTAAACATAGAAGCTGATTGGGTGTTCTGGGCAGTGGGGGCTGGTGCTCAATATTATGGGGGGGCAGCAAACAAACCTGCCCCTCTCACCGTGGGAGACGGATGGGAAGGATCAGAGGCCTTACTTTAGGAGCGTGCCAAGATTCACCCGGTTCCCCTAACTGCTGGTCCAGTTTCTGGTTTCAGGACGGCCCCTTAGCTTCTGTGGTCCCACTAAAGTCACCTTGTGCACACACCTGAGGAAGACTCCAGGTTGGCGTGATAATTCTGCCTGCACCTACATTCACAGGCAGCGCATGCTTTTTTTTTTTTTTTTTTCAGAGGTGCTTTATTGAAAATTTGCACATAAAATACAGCATACCCAATGAGCAGACTGGACAGTACATCAGGTTCCATATGGATACATAAACAACTAGAAGGTAACATGTGGTTCCTGACCCCTTTGAAGTCCCTCCCCCATACAACTGCGTTATTTAGAACATTAACTTCGTATCGTGCAGCATGTCCACCACCATTACAAGTACAGTAACTGTCACTCCTCCCGGGACAAATAACTTCCCGCCCCCCTCCCCTCCCCTATTTTAAGAACTAATCCACTGAGACCAGACCTTTTCCTACTTCCAAGCGCATCCTCTGTTCAAGTATGTTATACTATACATAGGTAGGGCTGCCGTTATCAATGCTTCCCAGGAGGACAGGTTCGGTGCAGAAGAAGTCCATGCCAGCAAAATAGTTTTTTTGGCATAGAACAGTAGGTATGAAATGAGGAGTTCAGAATGATGTGAGCGCTGCTCGTCCTCATGTACCCCCAATAGGGCAAGCTCTGGTGACATCTGTATGGAGAGCTGCAGTCTAAGATTTATTACCTCAAATATCTCCTGCCAGAACTGTTGTATCACCGGGCAATCCCACAACATATGTAACAGGGTACCTAGCTGCGCCGTACATCTCGGACACCCAGGATCTCTGTCAGGGAAAATACGGTGCAGTTTTTGAGGTGTAAAGTGCAGTCTGTGGATAAGGTTAACCTGAATTAGTTTGTCCCCAGAAGAAATGACCAACTTGGGTCCAAGTTCTAAACAGGCCTCCCAGTCCTCCCTGTCCAAGGTCAGTATATCTGCTTTCCATAATTCCCACAACTTGGTCAGCCTAGGGTACTCTTTACTCAGTAGGGTACTATATAGTGTCGATAACGGTTTACTTAGCTCGCCCGACGATAACAATTCCTCGATAGGGTCCTCCCGCAAAATCAATGGCTGGGGCAATTGAGGCCTCATGGCATGGCTAAGCTGCAAGTACCTAAACTGCATCCAGCGGGGAAGGCCAAACGTGGCTGCCAATTCTGAAAAGTATGACAGGACTTCGTATGAGTGGATGTCTCCCAGGGTGGTAATACTATACCGGGCCCACACCTTCGGATCTGGTACAGTTCTCAGGTGCGGGAATTGGGGGTTCCCCCATAGTGGCTGGGCCGGGGACCACTGATGTGGTTTGATGTATCGCTTCCTCGCTATCACCCACACTCTCCATGTCACTCTCGTAGGGCCAGGAGATAGCGGGTATGCCCCCGGACCCCTATAAGCAAAATTGCATAGCTCCGCCAGGGACCCCAGACAAGCTGCCTCCAGGCACATCGCTGCATTGTCTCTAGCCCCTGTATACCACCAGTATACTGTGACCAACATAGCCGCCCACCAGTCCACTTGGAAGTTAGAAAGGGCCAGTCCGCCCATGGGGGCAGGAAGCCACATGGTAGACTGGGCCATTCGGGGGGTCCCTCCGTTCCATATGAAGGAATTTATGCACTTACGCACTTCCTGAAGTAAGAGACTGGAATCCAGATCAGACAGTTCCTAAATACATAAGTGAACTTAGGAAGGATCAGCATTTTGACTAGGTTTATCCGTCCCATGAGGTTTAGCGGGAGTTTGCCCCAGGATACGCAGCGTGTACGCAGACTTGCTAACAAGGGTTGTAAATTTTTCTCCATGTATCCCGATGCCTGCCTAGTAACAATTATGCCCAGGTAGCGAAATTTTGTTACCCACCGCAGCGGCGACGGGGTCGCAGTGGCCACCGCACCGCTATCAACGGGGAACAACACCGACTTAGACCAGTTGATTTTAATTCCCGATAAGTTACCAAATTCGTCAAAGATCCGTAGGGCCGCCTGAAGAGAGCGTATAACAAAATTTTTTCCTCCAACTTCCCCACCCTGAGGCCCTCAACCTCAGTAGCATTCCGGATGTATATGGCCAGAGGTTCCAAAGCCAAGGCAAATAAGCCAGGGGAGAGGGGACATCCCTGACGCATTCCACATGACAGTTGAAATGGGGGCGACAACCAGTTGTTTGTACGCACCCATGCCCTAGGGGATTTATACAGAAGTGTAAGGCCCTGCATAAAGCGTGTACCAAAACCAAATCTATGCATCACCTCTCAAAGGTACTCCCACTCCACAGAGTCAAACGCCTTCTCTGTGTCGAGAGAGGCGATGACTCGGGACCCTGTATTGGCGTGACGAATAAATAGGTTAAGGTAAAGCCGACGTATGTTAATGTCGGTCCCCTTACCCGGCATAAATCCCGTCTGATCAGGGTCTACAAGTTCCTCTATGACCTTAGAAAGTCGAGTGGCAAGCACCTTGGCAAATAGCTTGGCATCCACATTCAACAGGGATATGGGCCTATAGGAGGCACAGTCCAGTGGATCCATCCCCGGTTTGGGGACTAGAATTATAATCGCTTCAGACATCGATTCAGGTAGGGTGTCTAGCTTCCCAAACTCTGAGAGAAGTTCAGTCAGACGGGGTGCAAGCTGTCCACTATATATTTGGTAAAATTCCGAAGACAGTCCATCCGCCCCGGGTGCCTAACCCCCCTTAAGCCCCTTCAATGCCTCCTGCACTTCCTCAAGGGTAATGTCCTTGTCTAGTAGTTCCTGTCCCTCTACGGACAATTCAGGGAATTGTATCTTGTCCAAAAAACTACAGAGGGTAGAGGTCTGGTAGTCAACCTTGGTAGCATATATATCACGGAAAAAGTGAGAATCGTGTATTTCCCTAGGTGATGTGAGCATTTGACCATCCTTAGACCTGATACAACCTATTGGGGTTGTCGGGATATCCCCCTTAGCCAGCCATGCCAGAAGCCTCCCGTTCTTTCCCATTTGTTCAAATACCTTTTGAGCCGAGTAAAGGAGGGCCGTAGTAGTCTGGGTCAGCCTGTGTGTGGCAAGGTCGTGCAACGCCTCTCTCCACCTAGAATATCTTTCTTGCGTGGGGTCCCCTACATATTCAGTTTCAAGGCTACTCGCCCGTTCCTCCAACTCTTCCCGGGACCGTGATGTCTCCCTCCGCACCCGAGAAATTATGGAAATAAATTCTCCCCGCGCCCATGCTTTAAAGGAGTCCCAAGCCACTGACGGGGGCGAAAATTCACAATTCCCTGCCCAGTAGTGTCGCATAGAAATCTCCATAGGTCCCTGAACCCTCTCGTCCTGAGCCCTGAACCGAGATAAGCGCCATAGCCTAGAGTCCGGTGGGTCAACCAGAGATAAAGTTAGACATAGTGGGGCGTGATCGGATATCCCCCTGGGAAGCCCCACAACATCCTGAACCACCTGAAGGGCAGCCACTGATCTATTCTGGATAAAGTTTTATATGTAGCTGAATGACAGGTGTACTCTTGAGTGTTGGGGTGGAGATTTCTCCAGACATCCGTCAGGGCAAATGTGTCCGCCCAGGCGCGAAGGTCAGGAGAGTCTCGACCACCTGGCCGCATCCTGTCCATAGCTACATTCGGGACCATATTAAAGTTTCCCAGCAGGTATACCAGACTAGTATTGAATTGAACTACACGTCTCATGATATCATTCAGCCAGCAGCCCCCCAGGAACCATCCGCCCCCGCGACCCGGTCTGACCAATAGCAGTATACGCCAGAGCACCTCTGAAAAAAAAACCATGGTTAAAACAAAACAAACAAACAATCTACAACATCCTAACCCCCCTCCTTTATCCCCAAAAGATGTGGGAACCTCCCCCCTCCCCGCATCCCTAACCCCAACTCAGGAATGCATGAGTCCCAAACATGAAGAGCCCAAGGATCCGTGAGGGGCGTGATCCGTGGGCACTGATTGTTGCAGACCAGTCTGTCAAACGGGAACTAGTGCAGCTGCTTTTATCAAAAAACAATAAATTGTGTGAAGAATGCAAGAGGCTATCACACCAGTGTCAGCAAAACTACAGCAGGTATTAAATGAATACATCCTCATTAGTTCAGCCAGTATGGCTCAGCCAGGGCAGCCGGAGAGACAGCGAGAAACCCGCCACCCCCCACTAATCAACGGGGTAGAGTATCATCCATTGTAGTTGTAAGGTGGGCAGTACAGTAATGAGATTGTTCTGACTACACTTCCACAGTCTCAGTCATGTCATCTCTCCGGCCGCCCAGGTCCCACCACCCCAGCAGACACACAGATCCGCCACTGCTGGTGGCGGACAGTTATCATAACCCGGTGCAAGATAAAGGTATCCTGGCCATGACCAGGGTGTAGAAGGTAGAGGCAGAGCCAATGCGACATCCACGGATCCAATCGTAGCACAGCAAAAAGCTCCGCTGCAGGTCAGATAGGACGAGCCAGAGGGAGGCCCTGATGTCTCCCCGACGGGACCAGCTGCAGCGTTAAGGAGGATACCCACAATAGTCTATTTCAGGCAAAGGAAAATTCCAAATGTAGAGGCACACTAATTTTCTCCTGGTTGTTGGCCAGGGGCACAAAACTTACTCAGAGCTAGGTTACAGGTAAGGCAGCAAGCCAACATAACTGTAGCAAGCACAACAGGTGCATATAGTGAGGCTTCGGAGCATAGTGCCAGCTATCCTGATCGGACACTTCAGCAAGAGGCAGAGCCCAGAAAAACTGTCTTTAACGGTTCGGTGGTAAAGTGTCCATCCAAGCAGAAGTATCCTTAGGGTTTGTGAAAAATTGGACAGTTTCTCCGTCTTGTACCCGCAGGCGAGCAGGAAACAGAACACTGTATCGGATCCCCTTGGCGCGTAGCGCAGCCTTTACCTGGTCGAACGAACGTCTCATCTTTTGTGTTTCAATCGAGTAATCTGGGAATATTAGCAATTTAGCTTTTTGGTAGGATAGTTCCCCCTGCACCCTTGCCGCTCTCAGCACCTCGTCCCTGTCACGAAAGTTTAGGAATTTGAGAATGAAAGTGCGGGGCGGTGATCCCAGCGGGCCCGGCTTAGGGGGGATACTGTACGCTCTCTCGACCGCATAGAAGGGGGAGAACTGCGCAGCAGGCAGCAATTCTCGCAGGAGCTTTTCAATTAGGTCCGTAGGGTTCGGGCCCTCCACCCCCTCCGCCATGCCTACCACCCGCAGATTGTTTCGCCTATTGCGATTTTCTGCATCCTCAGCCTTGTATTCAAGGGCCCGAATTTTGGTCTGGGAGTGTGCGGAGACCTACGGTATGATCCGCCACAGTGTCCTCCACCTGTCCCAGCCGTTGCTCCGCTTCAGAGCCGCGACCTAATTTTGTCCATGTCCTGTCGGATGCGTCCCACATCCAACTGCACAGCCTCCACTTTTGTAGTTAGGGAGGCCTGGCATTGTCCGATTGCCGCAAGGACATCCGCCAGGCCCGGCTGTGTCGGCGAGGCGGCCTCTCCCTGCTCCGTCAGGGACGCCATATTGGAGTAGGCCTGAGCGCGTGTGACCACACCGTTCCCACAGGCCAAAAGCCGATCGGGTGGTATCGGGGGAAAATGGAGTCTCTTACCCCGTCCTCTTCCAGCCCTGTGCGCCTTGCTGGGCATACGGACCAGTCCCTTGCCATTTCACCGTGGATGGAGTCGGATTAGGTATGCAATGCCCAAAAGAACAGCGGAGCTCCCGGTGAAGACGTCCGCTCAGGTCTCCATCTTGGCCACGCCCCCAGCGCATGCTTTAAAGCTTGCTGAGGGAAGAGACAGGGCTTCTCCTCCTGGCCAAACTGGAAGTGTGTCCCAAGACCTGAGTGGCTGAGAGTCCTAAGACTCCCTGGCCAAATTGGGTCTCAGGACCCACTGCCTGATTGGCTGGGAGGAGAATCAGGAAGACAATAGTGAATATCAATTCGCTATTGTGCCCCGAGCCCACCCTTTTTTGAAGGCAATTAGAGCCTCGGGCTCTAATCATGTGCTTAAAAAAAAAAAAACATTGAAATCCTTGCGTCCAGCGCCCTGCATGTAGAATAGGGGCTGGGTGCATGGATTAGGGGGCGGCACCCCTGCACCCCTTGGAAGAGCCGCCACTGGTTCTGGGCAATGGCACCGGTTATGACAGAATTTGTCTCAGACACTTTCATTTATCCCTCCTCTGTATGCATGTTAATGAACAAGGTTCTGCTTTATCGCCTCTATATGATTTCATACATGAAAGTCAATCAAGTAAAACAGATTTGTCTGTGATTTTATATAATGAATATATACAACAATTTGAGTAGAGATGTCTACATTAGAAACTTAGCATTGTGTGAACAGGTAAATGTGTTAGAGTTAGTTTTCATACATTATTAGTTTATGGTCCCCAAGGCTTATTTTAGTCCTTATGATTTATTGAACATCTTAGACTAGCCTAATACTGTACTCAACATGAATTATTCTATTGTTATCTACATAGGCTGCACTTAGTAATAAAGACAGGTATAAAAAAAAACACTTATATCATAAATCTAGAGCAGGTAATGAAAGTAAATGAGTTTTTTATGCCCTCAATCACTTCATTACTGATAAATGACTCCAGCTCCATATAATGCAATGACATTTCATCCCAGCTGTATTACTTACTTGCGCTTGTAGTTAGCGAAATCAGCATCCACAATATCAGCAAGAGGTAGATTGAATAAACTAAATGAGGCATACACCAACACCCTAAAAGAGAAAGGAAAGAAAACTTAATTTAATATTAGACAAAAATTTACAAGCAAAATGAAATAGCAAAACCCTAGTCAAAGGTTTAGGTTTTTTTTTTTTTACATTTTAGAGGATGGGTTGGAAGCTCTGTCAGGTTTTTGTTGAACTTTGTGCGATCACAAACCACAAAAAAAGGAGATTTTCCATGAAACAGTAATGTGCTAGGTGCCAGTGCATTTTGAGGATCATCTTACTTCCCTTCATCAGGGCCTGCAACGTGGTGTAAAATAGTGATTCCACAAAAATCGCAATCTGTGTAAACTGTCAAATAGCAAAAATAATTTTTTCAGGAGCAGTCTTTAGTCTTTGCGGCTAAATGTGGGAAATAAAAGGTTACAGCTAAAATAACAATTTAATGCTAATCACCTAAAATTAAAAGTAGAACTAAAGGCATTTTTTTATTTTGGATAAAGTACTGGAGGGCTATAACCCCTGCCATTTTTTTTTTACCATATGTGTCTATTAGGGAAGTTTCCTTTCACTTCCTGTCCCATAGCCAAAACAGTAAGTGTGAGAAATCCCTCCAAAGTGAGGGTATTTTTGGTTGTCACCAGAACTAGTATTACCATTAGTGGATTTCCCCTCTATTCCTGTTCTCAAGACAACACAAAATTTTGGATTTTCGCTCACTTTCACTCTTGGAGATAATGATAAACAGAACAAAATAGAGAGGGTGAATCTCCCTAATGCAGGCACAGGCAGCAATAAAAACTGACAGGTGTTCTAATCCCTCTCCGCTCGATCTAAAAAAAAAATGTTTCCTTTAGTTACACTTTAACCTCTGAATCAGTGGTGGCTGGTGAAATTTTAGGATGGGGGGGCGCCAGACCCCGCCCTTCCATTTGACCCCTCCCACGTGTCATAAGCCCCACCCCTTATAGTTTCCACCCCTTGTATCAGGAGTATACAGCTCAGCATCACCAGATAGGGTATACAGCATCACCAGATAGTGGTATATAGCATCACCAGATAGGAGTATACAGAGTCACCAGATAGGAGTATACAGAGATACCAGATAGCAGTATACACTCACAGAGTCACCATATAGCAGTATACAGAGCCTCAGATAGGGGTATACAGAGTCATCATATAGCAGTATAAAGAGTCACCATATAGCAGTATACAGAGTCACCATATATCAGTATACAGAATCACCATATAGCAGTATACAGAGTCCCAGATAGCAGTATACAGAGCCCCAGATAGGAGTATACAGAGCCACCATATATCAGTATACGGAGCCCCAGATAGCAGTATACAGAGTCACCATATATCAGTATACAGAATCACCATATATCAGTATACAGTCACCAGATAGGGTATACAGGGTCTCAGATAGCAGAATACAGGGTCCCAGATAGGGTATACAGTCACCAGCCCCCCCCCCCCCAAGTCGGGACAAGTCCCGCACTTACCCCATCTAATAGGCATGCTGGCATTGTGCAGAGATCGGCATGCGGAGAGCGGGTTGACAGTGTGCAGAGGCAGCGCTTGTGGAGAGCATGCCGACAGTGTGCAGATAGCTGGCAGTGGACTGTCCTCCTCTCCTCGTGTGGGCAGTTTGCTTGGAAGTCCTGGCGGAGTGCTGTGCCTGCGTGAGTAATCACGCAGCCAGCACGTCCGCCATAGTCCCACCCCCACCCACAGCATCCAATGACAGAGAGTCATTGGCTCTGATGGCTCAGGGGGCAGCCAATCAGACTATGTGCGTGCGCCTGTTCAGCGCACACACATAGTCTTTTATCACCGGGGGACTCGGTAGTCTCGGTTACTGAGAGACAGTAACCTACGACACCCACCCCCACCCTGATACCGCCTGCACGACCGACGCACTAATGAGTGCGTCCGTGTCGTGAGGCGGTCCTGAAGGTTCGTTTGACGGGTGTGCTCCTCTCCTCCTGTCAGGTGACGGTCGATAGACGTGTGACAGCCGTACGAGAGGTGTTCGCGACGGAGACGTGTGACAGTTGGGCGAGAGGCGTACGGCTAGAGACGTGTTACGGTCGTACGGATAATCTACCCCATTCACGCCCTGAACAGGGCTGAACCCCCCCCCCCCCGACCACTG
>BLSH010459181.1:423270-451361 GCA_018402905.1 Glandirana rugosa | reverse complement strand
GTGTCTTAGACCACGTCGACACGTATCATTGGTTTGTCGAAGATCCAATATAACAATTTCGAACTAAATTGTTTGATACGTGTCGACGTGGTCTAAGACACACGTGGTCAAAATCATTTAGAGGGGGCAATAAAGGCTTCTCAGTCGGTCTGTTATATAGATATCTCTAAAGTGTAGCGGATGCAAATAAAGGACTAGGTCACATTAGTTGGTTAATAGAGTGTAGAGACCCATGGAAACCTGTTTCAATTGATACGCAAAATTATGTAAGATTTAATATCCCACCTGGACTGAGCGCAGACTACCAAGATGTACCTCTTTCATTTTTCCCTGCTGGTTTTCCTAGATCCACTTTATGACTTATTTTCCTTCTGGCTAATAAATGGTTACACATAACAAGCATTTATGTTTGTTTAATGATGTCTCACCCACATAAAAGAAAAGCCTCACGAGTCAGGTCCACCCTATAATTTAGAATGTATTAAAACGCATAGTTAACTTTGTCCAAAGGTACCCAGAGATGTGAGATAATTGGTTGATTACACTGGATCAGGAAATAAACGTAGGCGATGTGAAATCTCTATAGATATATTGTCTGGCTGACTCTTCGGAAATAACGGGGGAGATTTACTAAAACTGGTGCACACAGAATCTGGTGCAGCTGTGCATAGTTTGTTAAATCAAGCTTTAACAATATAACCTAGAAGCTGTTTGGTTACTATGCACAGCTGCACCAGATTCTGTGTGTACCAGGTTTAGTAAATCTACCCCAATCAG
Organism: Glandirana rugosa; assembly: GCA_018402905.1. Lineage (NCBI taxonomy): Eukaryota > Metazoa > Chordata > Amphibia > Anura > Ranidae > Glandirana > Glandirana rugosa. The sequence continues at coordinate 450,584 of BLSH010459181.1, read as the reverse complement.
TCATCCAGGTTGGACTTCTTTTGTCAACCCAAGATAACGTTGGTTTATGCTGGATCCACTCACAGCATATAATGTGCATTCAGGTTATACACACACACATATTTATGCACTAACTAGTTGGCTCTTGCATCCACCATCCCTCTGTCTGAGCTCCCTAACCACTTGACCTCTGAAAGATTTATTGTTTCACTATTTTTTGTGACACGGCACTGCGTTATTTTAACTGACAATTGCTCGGTCATGCAACACTGTACCCAAAATAAAATTTATGTCATTTTTTCCCCCACAAATAAAGCTTTCCTTTGGTGGTATTTGATCACTACTGTGTTTTTTATTTTTTGCGCTATAAACAAAAAATATATATAGATTTTTCCTTTCAGCTATGAAAATTGAGAAAAATCAAATTTCTTCATAAATTTAGGCCAATATGTATTCTGCTACGTTTTTGGTAAAAAAAATACGCGTATATTGATTGGTTTACATGCACGTATAGCGCCTACTAACTGTGGTATATATTTATCTTATTTGTATACTAGTTATTGCGGCAATCGTGACTTTTAGTGGGATTGTGATATTGCGACGGACAATCGGACACTAACTGACACATTGCGGGAACCAGTGGCACGTGATCCTGCACAGGAGGGCCGCCCTGTAACAGCAAATCTGCTATAGGGCAGTCCAGAACTAGTTCAAGATGAATTTTAGGTATAGATATTTTATACATAGTTAGATCAGACCAGCTTGGCCCAATGTAAATGCATATACTATACCTGGACAATGGCTCTGGAAGCTGAAAATCGCTCAAGTAGACACCACTACTCTATGGAACTTCATTTGCATTTGGGTCCAGTGCTGAGCGGCTGGCCTGCTGCAGTCTAAACAAAGAAGGTTGGCTGCTCAGCACGGGTGCCATGCAGAGCATGCCTTGCATTTTTCAAATGAAAACAAAGCATCCTGTAATTGAATGAGGAGGAGAGCATAACTTGGTTTACATGTGCAACCATCATTGCCATACAAGATAAAATGCCTTTGACAGTCAGCTTGGAGACATTATGTGGCCTCCCCAAGTATTGAAATCCCACCACTCTGCAGCTGCATGCATTAAACATAGTTAAAACGCAGCCACATTCCTGAGAATGGGTCACGATTGGTGGCAGTACTGCCTGCTGAATGAGGCATGTGCTATAAATTCTGCTATGCCATGACTGTGGGCAGTATATATTAATGTGGTTTCTGGCCATGTTACCTTGCAGCCCATCGGCTTGTAAAACTGGACTCAATCACCTTTTTCCAATCCTGCCCATCCATGCAAGACCCATCCATGCAAGACTAAAGCTCATACAGCTTCAACAAGCTTTTATGATGTGTTTTTGAGGCTTCGGCGGTGCTTCAAAGAGGCTTCAGTGAAACTTCAACAAGGCTTCAGTGATGCACTTTTGAAGCCTTGTTAAAGCTTGGTAAATGCCCTATGTGTTTGTTGATATCTCACACCTGCAATTTCTCCAAAACAAAGCGAAGCTAAAGCTGAATTACAGCCTCTGAAAAGCCGCAGGAGCTTCAAGCGAGCTTCAAACAAGCTTTGTCATAGACTTCTATGGAGGCATTGGAGAGGCTTTGAAGCCTGGTTAAAGCTACATGGGGTATAATTTTTGACATGAAGCTGAAGCACAACTAAGCCAACGCAAGGTTTAAACAGGGCTGTAAGCCAACCATTTTATTTAGTGACATGGGCTTTGACTGGCATTAAGGGAGCTTTAACAACGCCTGTCTGATGCCCTGTTTTGAAGCAAGTATAAACGAGCCCTTAATGAGCGCTGAAGCCGAAGCAAGTGTAAACTAGCCCTTAGAATAGTATTGTAGCTACTAAATGCATATTTCTTTTTAGAGTTAATGTGGGTAATATTGCTGAGAAATACAAATATTTATAGTACCTGAGCTTGATGAAAAGCTCCCTCCGATATTTTGTAGTGGTTAAGAAACAGCTTCACGTAATAAAAGTTAAATATATGGTTCATCATTCCAGCTCCTAATGTGGTCATGGAGTAGGCCAGAGCCGGCCTGTTAATTCTGAAGGGTAACATCATGCTTACAGTTCACCTAAGGAAACATAAACAGAAGTAAAGCAGCATTACCAAAGGATCTTTGTCATTTCTACGAGAGGAAAAAGGGCTGAAACATGTAAAGACTACCACTGCTGGGGTCTCCTGAAAATGTGAGGTGCCTGGCTGTAACTAGCTTTTAGGTTTCCCCAGTCATTTCTCTGACGTTTATGCTGCCTACATTCACGCTTGGATTCCTGTGTTTAGCTTTTATGTTTCCCAGTTCGCTTTTTCCTGTTTAGATGTTCCGGTTTTAAAACAGGGGTTAAGCGAGTTTGCATGCATTTAGCTACATTCACAGCGTTTAACCACTTCAGCCCCGGAAGGATTTACCCCCTTCTTAACCAGAGTACTTTTTGTGATATGGCACTGCTTCACTTTAACGGACAATTGCGCGGTCGTGCGACGTTGTACCCAAACAAAATTGACGATCTTTTTTTCCCCACAAATAGAGCTTTCTTTTGGTGCCACAATTTTGGAAAAAAACAATACATGTCCAAAAAAATATTAAAAAACTATTTTTTTCATCAGTTTAGGCCAATATGTATTCTGCTACATGTTTTTGGAAAAAAAATCAATTAAAAAAAATCTCAATAAGCGTATGTTGATTGATTTGCACAAAAGTTATAGCGTCTACAAACTATGAGAATTGATTTATGGCTTTTTTATTATTTTTAGATTATTATTATTATATATCAGATCCTGGACACAGTTTTCTCTAAACGCAGCTCAACTGAAAACACCTAAAACACAGGTAAATGCTGAGTTTGATTGACACCATTGAAAAACCATTCAATGCAATTATAGGGGTTTATTTACTAAAGATGGAGAGTGCAAAATCAGGCTCACTTCTGCACAGAAACCAATCAGCTTCCAGGTTTTATTATCAAAGCTTAATTGAACAAGCTGAGGTTAGAAACTGATTGGCTACCATGCACAGCTGCACCAGATTCTGAGTGCTCAAGTTTTAGTAAGGCCCCTTTCCCACTTGTGCGACTTGAAAGTCTGGCAATTTTACAGCAATTTTTTGCTGCAATTTTGATGCGACTTGAAGCAATGCCTGTGTAATCTTGAGGTCTATGGACCTCAAGTTGCATCAGAGTCGGGCCAAAGTAGTGCAGGGACTACTTTGTAGTCGCACAGATATGTATGGGACTTATTGGAAATCATTGGGTAAGACTTGTCATGCGACTTTGCAGTCCCAAGTCGCAAAATGTGAAAGGGGCCTTAATCTACCCCATAGTGTTTAGAAATGTCCTGTAAATGCATTCAGGGGTGACACTGCCAGAGTGAATGGGCGCTAATAGTGCTCTCCGTACATTTAAAAACATTTAATCATATCTATGGAGAGAGCTATTAGTCCCTATTCTTTTTGCATGAGTGAATGTTCACTTCAGAGGAGAGTGGAGGAGACAAGGAATTGACCTGGGAGCCATCTGATTTGAGGCCCATGAGGAGGCAAAAGCACATTTGACCTTGACTTGCAATCAGGGTCAGTTCTGGAGGTGAACATATACTGTTCACAGGAGGCAATTGCATGCCAAACACGGGTGATCTAGAAGCTGAAGATAGCCATGCATGTGTACTGGTGGATAGAAGCACGTTCAAAGATTTTTTCTCTTGGACCTTCTTATTTGGATGTTTGAGTTATTTAAGTTGTTGTAGTATATGGTATAGGTTGCGCTACATCATTACTACTATTAACTTACTATTAGAGATCCAAAAGAGGACTACATCATCACAGGGGGAGAGTAGGAGCCCGGGATTTCCAGTACCTATTTGCGCTGCTGGATTTGTGCTCCTTCACACCCAAAACCAGTGAAGGCAGAGACCTAAGTGGATATTTCTGGCTTCACAGGGTAATGAGGAAAAATTTGTAGTAGGATAGGTTAGGGGTGGGTTGGAGGAAGGAAAGGAATAATCGTTTTAGCACAGAATTGGGCTTTAATGTAGAACTAAAGGCAAAATTGTTTTGTTTTGTTTTTTGTTTTTTTTAATAGAATAAGGGAGGGTTAGTGGTGGCCACACAAAGTGTTGACACTTTGGGCCCAATTTGGATATTTTCACTTAGGGATGTACTCACTTTTCTTGCCAGCTTAGACATTAATGGCTGTGTGTTGAGTTATTTTGAGGGGACAGCAAATTTACACTGTTATACAAGCTGTACACTCACTACTTTACATTGTGGCAAAGTGTCATTTCTTCAGCGTTGTCACATGAAAAGATAGAATAAAATATTTACAAAAATGTGAAGGGAGTACTGACTTTTGTGAGATACTGTATGCTCTAGTGTAAGAATTGGAGAGGTTTTCTGCACCTGGGGAGCCACAGTTGGCACATACAGCCAGTCATTCTAAGCAGGGTGGATTTGATTTAAATCACTAGTAAAAAGGCTTGATTTAAATTATCTTGATTTAAATCATAATTTTTAAAGAGCAACTGTCATCTCTGTCCAACGGTGGCTCCTCCGCTGACCCGCTGTTGACTCAGACAGTCCCATTCACTTTAATGGGACGGCTGGTGATATGGCAGTGACACAACAAGGTGAGGATCGTGGCGGCAGCAGGTGAGTGGATGCCCGCTAGCAGGTGCTGCCATGTTAGATCTGAAATGACAGGTGGTCTTTAAATGTTTTTTTATTTTACCATCCGTGCCCCATTGGAGAGATTTCCCTTCATTTCCTATCCCATAGCATATAAATAGGGGGGATCCCGAGATGTCACCAGAACTAGTGTCCTCACTGGAAGATTTCCCCTCTATTATTGTACTGGAGTCAACCCAAAATTTGGGATTTTTTCCATTACTTTCACTTCCGATGACAACAGTAAACAAACTCTATTCAAAACTTAAAAAAAAGAATTTCCCTTAAGCTATACTTTAACTAGAATGCCAGATCTAGGACAAGGTGGTACGAGGATGGGGGTCATGTTGATTGCTTTGCTTACAGGGAAATATTCCTCCCTTAGGCAAGCACCTGGTCACACAACTGTATACCACCAGTTATGGTGGAAGGTGGAAAAACAGACCCCCATCAACCAGATAATCACCTCAAAGGAAGTGTTTGCTGTTCTCCTAACCCTGAACTCCTCAGGGCTGGCTTGATATTTTAAACTCCCTACCACAGCATAAAATGTGACCTTTACTCTCAGAAATATACAGCATGTGTGCCTTGTAACTGGACGGCAGCTTGCATTAAAAAGGTGCGCTTTTGTTTTTTTAACTTCAACTAGAATGCACTTTGAAATTTGAAATCACTTCCATGCATCATCTACATCACAGGTGTCAAACTGGCGGCCCTCCAGCTGCTGCAGAACTACAATTCCCATGATGCTTTGCAAGGCTGACAGTCATAAGCACGACTCCCACAGGCAGAGGCATGATGGGACTTGTAGTTCCGCAACAGCTGGAGGACCGCCAGTTTGACACCCCAGATCTACATCTTGTACATCGAAATGCCTATGTACTGTATCTTTTGGGAAGCATAAGCCGCTCATGGAGATGGACGGTGTGAAGTACACCCCTCACATTTTTGTAAATATTTTATTCTATCTTTTCATGTGACAACACTGAAGAAATTACACTTTGCTACAATGTAAGGTAGTGAGTGTACAGCTTGTATAACAGTGTAAATTTGCTGTCCTCTCAAAATAACTCAACACACAGCCATTAATGTCTAAACCGCTGGCAACAAAAGTGAGTACACCCCTAAGTGAAAATGTCCAAATTGGGCCCAATTAGCCATTTTCCCTCCCTGGTGTCATGTGACTCATTAGTGTTACAAGGTCTCAGTTGTAAATGGGGAGCAGGTGTGTCAAATTTGGTGTTATCGCTCTTACTCTCTCATACTGGTCACTGGAAGTTCAACATGGCACCTCATGGCAAAGAACTCTCTGAGGATCTCAAAAAAAGAAATGATGCTCTATATAAAGATGGCCTAGGCTATAAGAAGGTTGTCAACACCCTGAAACTGAGCTGCAGCACGGTGGCCAAGACCATACAGGGGTTTAACAGGACAGGTTCCACTCAGAACAGGCCTCGTGGAGGTTGTCTTTGGAAAATCGACGTATGAGTGCTGCCAGCATTGCTGCAGAGGTTGAAGGGGTGGGTGGTCAGCCTGTCAGTGCTCAGACCGTACGCCGCACACTGCATCAAATTGGTTTGCATGGCTGTCGTCCCTGAAGGAAGCCTCTTCTAAAGATGATGCACAAGAAAGCACTCCAACAGTTTGCTGAAGACAAGCAGACTAAGGATATGGATTACTGGAACCTTGTCCTGTGGTCTGATGAGACCAAGATAAACTTATTTGGTTCAGATGGTGTCAAGCGTGTGTGGTGGAAACAAGGAAGATGTACAGGTGGGTCTTGCCTACAGTCAAGCCCGGTGGTGAAAGTGTCATGGTCTGGGGCTGCATGAGTGCTGCCGGAACTGGGGAGCTACAGTTCATTGAGGGAACCATGAATGCCAACACGTACTGTGACATAGCAGAGCATTATTGATCCCCTCCCTCTGCAGACTGGGCTGCAGGGCAATATTCCAACATGATAACAACCCCAAACACACCTCCAAGATGATCACTGCCTTGCTAAAGAAGGTGAGGGTAAAGGTGATGGACTGGCCAAGCATGTCTCCAGAACTAAATCCTATTGAGCATCTGTGGGGAATCCTCAAACGAAAGGTGGAGGAGCGCTAGGTCTCTAACATCCACCAGCTCCGTGATGTCCTTATAGAGGAGTGGAAGAGGACTCCAGTGGCAACCTGTAGAGCTCTGGAGAAATCCATGCCCAAGAGGGTTAAGGCAGTGCTAGAAAATAATGGTGGCCACACAAAATGTTGACACTTTGGGCCCAATTTGGATACTTTCACTTAGGGGTGTACTCACTTTTCTTGCCAGTGGTTTAGACATTAATGGCTGTGTGTTGTCACATGAAATTATATAATAAAATATTTACAAAAATGTGAAGGGTGTACTCACTTTTGTGAGATACTGGATGCTCTAGTGTAAGAATTGGAGAGGTTTTCTGCACCCGGGGTGCCACAGTTGGCACATACAGCCAGTCATACTAAGCAGGGTGGATTTGATTTAAATCAAGTCGATTTAAATCACAATTTAAATCCTCATTTAAATCACTAGTAAAAAGGCTTGATTTAAATTATTTTGATTTAAATCATAATTTTTAAAGAGCAACTGTCATCTCTGTCCAGCAATGGCTCCTCCTCTGACCCACTGTTGACTCACCGACAGTCTCATTCACTTTAATGGGACGGCTGGTGATGCGGCAGTGACACAACTAGGTGAGGGACGTGGCGGCAGCAGGTGAGTGGATGGCTGCTAACAGGTGCTGTCATGTTGGATCTGAAATGACAGGTGCTCTTTAAATGTAAGGACTTATTCTTGCAGGTATTTAGAATCTTCATTATTTGCAAACAAAATAAAGGTTTCCTATTTAGAATAATAAGCTGTCAGGTTAGTAAAACAGATCTGATATCAGAACCGATTCAATTATACAGTTTGTAGTGTACAAAGATTTGCAAAACAATGGGATAAAGGAATATTACTGAACTTTGTTTTATCTCATGGTTACTGTGAAATTATGTGAATGCATCAATGCAGTGCATGTTATCTCAGCTTGCAGAGCTTGGATTCATTGAATGAGTTTACAAAAAAAAAAAAAAATATTGCAGAATATACAGCCTCATGCAACATAACTAAGCTCCATTTCATGCTGAATAGACTAAATTATTAATGTATCCTAAATAGAAAACTATCTTTAGATAGATGTTTACTCCAAAAGCATTTTCTTAAAATACATTTGATTAAAATAAAAAAAATCGATTTAAATTAAAAAAAATCTCATTTGTAATTTTTTTTTTTTTTTAAAACGCATCAATTTTTATTTTAATCCACCCTGATAGTAAGCGAGGAAGGAGATGGACTGCCTACAACCCAAAGTGTCTGAGTGAAGAGAAGAGCACTGGGTGCCGGGCAGCGAGGGATAAGGCAAGTAAAACTGCTTTTTAATATTCCCCTAGAAAAAAAAACAAGCATTTAAATCTTGCAGTGCAGGGGGAACCCCACTACAAAAAGGTAGCTTTGGATTGTGCCCAGCTTCAAAAAAGATCTAAAACTATATTTTTTTTACTATTGTCTCCTATAGGACATAGGACACGTAACACTTTGCCCCATGTAGCTAGGTGCTTCCTAACCCTAGCAATGAGGTCCGACCTGCACCCTCTTTCCCTCATGCTGCGGCCGATCCAACAACAGCTAGGAAGGAGACGGATGCTGCATAACAGCAGTTTGTCTCAGCTCAGAGCAATTTTCCATGACAGACAACGACAAGAAGAATGAAGAATGTCAGCTTCTGCATTCCTCTTGCCATTGCTTGTCTGAGAAAAATGCGCAGAGCCAAGCCAAACTGCTGTTTTGCAGCATTCATCTTCTTCCTATCTGTTGTCAGATTAGCCCTGGGGTGGGAGGGGTGCAGGTCAGACCTCATAACTTGGACTAGTAAGCACCTAGCTACATGGGACAAAGTATTACATGTGCTTTGTCCTGTAGGAGACAGAAAATTACAAAAAACATACAACAGATCTCCTTTAACTCACTTTACTAGTTTGTGGAAATGATAAAAGCAAATAACTTATTGCCTGAGGACACCTTTCGCTGAGAATACAACATTCCTGATCCTGGTTTGCTGAAATGAAATTCAGGCACCAGCATTGCCTGAAAAGTGATCCTTCCCAGAAGAGAGGCAGAGAGCATGTGGCTGATGCCACGGCATTGATCACATGACCAGCTGTAAGCTGTATTCCGGAGAACCATTTTCTCTGCAAAAATTATGGATTTCAGACCAGCAATGATCATTTAGCTGTTTTGATTAAATAAGTCAGAGCAGAATCCTGACTCCAGATAAAACTATTCCTTTTGTTTGGGGCAGAGAAGGGTTAGAGCCCCCTTCCCTACAGGGACAGGAAGTGGGGGAAAATCAACCCTACCAGACAGAAATAAAAACTTGACAGGAATTCTCTCATCTCCACTTTATGAAAATATTGGCAGGAGTTAGACTTTAAGGGTCCATTTACATTTTTGTGGTGCCTTATCACACAAGTGATCATGTCTGGGCTCATCCTTAACCACTTCAGCCCCGGAAGGATTTCACACTTTAGGACCAGAGCACTTTTTGCGATTCGGCACTGCGTCACTTTAACTGACAATTGCGCGGTCATGCGACGTTGTACCCACACAAAATTTGCGTCTTTTTTCCCACAAATAGAGCTTTCTTTTGGTGGTATTTGATCACCTCTGCGTCATTTCTGATCGCCGTTATAAACAAAAGAAGAGCGACAATTTTGCAAAAAAAAACAAATTTCTTACTTTTTGCTAAAATACAAATCCAAAAAAAAAATATAAAAAACATTTTTTTTCCATTGGTTTTGGCCGATTTATATTCTTCCTCATATTTTTGGTAAAAAAAAAAATATCGCAATCAGCGTTTATTGATTGGTTTGTGCAAAAGTGGCCGCATTTATGGATGATGAGAATTCATTTATGTGGTCTTTATTTTTTTTTATTTTTTACTAGTAATGGCGGCGATCTGCAATTTTTAGTGGTACTGCGATATTGCAGCGGACACGTCGGACCATTTTGACACTTTTTTGGGACCATTGGCATTTATACAGCGATCAGTGCTATAAAAATGTACTGATTACTGTGTAAATGCCATTGGCAATGAAGAGGTTAACCTGCAGGGGGCACTCTAAGGGTTAACTGTGTTCCCTGGGCGTGTTCTAACTGTGTGTGGGCTGCCCTGGCTGGGGAAAGGGGATGATCAGGGCTTCCATATACAGGAAGCCTGTGATCACAGCCCTTCCCCCTCTAATAGAACGGAGATCCGTGTTTACTTACAAAGACCTCTGTTCTTTCACTGCAGGGGGGGCATCGTGGGTAGCCGGCGGCGATCGAGTCCGCCCTACCCGCTCCCTGCCCCCCACCCCGAACACAGTGAGCGCGGGCTCACAGTGAGAGATATCGCAGCCGCCGTCATATGGCGGTGGTTTGCGATATCGAGCCACTTTACCGCCGTCAGACGCCGGTCGGCAAGTGGTTAATGTATATAACATACATTTTGAGGTGTTAGCAATAGGTATGCAAGCTTTAGTCAAGGGCTGCAAACACTACTCCACTCCAATTTCTAAATCCAAAAATGCATTGAAAACACACGTCAACACACATGGCAAATGCACGATGACGCATGGAAACCTGCCTAACGCTACAAAAAAAATGCACCACTACGCATAGATGTAAAAGCGCCCTAAATGAAACAGACAAAAGAAGTGTCAGTGGAGAAGAAAGTCTTACTCCAGACAGCATGGGTAAGAGCTCATTCACACTAATGGTTTTGGGGAAAGCTAAAGTGAACTACTTCAATTCGATTTCAAAGCCGCACATCAGTGCGTTTGGCAATGCCGATTTCATTGCGGCTTGTGACTTCAATTAAAATAAGTCTATGCAAGTCGCAATCAAATCGGTAAAAAGTAGTGCAGGAACTTCTTTCCTAATTGCTGTGACATGAGTCATGGCGATATGAACGGTTCAATTTGGAACTGTCAAATCGAATGACAAGTCGCACCGGGGTGAACAGGAGCTAATAGTTAGAGTTTCCGTTAGACTAGTTGTGTGTGTGGTCCCATTAGGGCAGTGGTTCTCAGCTCCTGTCCTCGGGACCCACCAACAGGCCAGATTGTAAGTATTACCTTGGGGAGATGCAGACTAGAATGCTGCAATCACTGAGCAGCTAATTATATCACCTGTGATGTATTTTGGTTATCTTGCAAACCTGGCCTGTTAGTGGGTCCTGAGGACAGGAGTTGAGAACCACTGCATTAGGGAGATTGTCCCTCACGTCTCATCCATGTGTTGCCTGTAAAAGAAATGGAGATTGAAAATGTCCCAAGACAGAGGCTAGCAAGTTGGTGCCTCTCCAAATGCTACTAAATAGGTTTTGTTTTTGTATGTGTCACCACTGGCAAGGTTTCTCATCACTTCCTGTTCTGTGGGCGTTGTAAAAAAAATGTTAATATGACATTTAGCCAGTTAGCACTGTAAACATCCTCAGAGACTTTGTAAAGTGACTGTGAATTAAACAGAATATGCAACAACCGGGCTTTCTGTGGCTTCTGAAAATGTTCTGAAATGATTTTTAGGTGTTAGTCAAAAAGCAATACTTATCACATAATATGTAAAATATGAAAAACATGTTGCGGTTGATTTACTAAGGGCAAATAGGCTGTGCACTTTGCAAGTGCAGTGGCACTCATTTTCCCCAGAGCTTAGTGAATGTGGTGAAGCTTCACTTTGCAAAGAACACCCAATCAGGTGCAAGGGAAAAAAAAAAAACATTTTTGCTTGTACATGATTGGATGATAGAAATTAGCAGAGTTTCACCTCCTTCACTAAGCTCTGGAGAAAAGTAGTGCAACGGCCCTTGCAAAGTACACAGTCTACTTGTCCTTAGACAATCAACCCGTTTAAGACAAAGCACGCTGGTGTAAAACAAGTACCCAGAAATATACAATTATTATATTAATATTAATACTAATATTGTAAAGCGCTGCGCAAACTGTCGGCGCTATATAAATCCTGTATAATAATAATAATAATAATAATAAACAGAAATATACAATTATTATATTGTATTTCACTTTTTTCTGTTTTGGAGATACATACAAAGACACCAAAACAAATAAGTTCAGTAATTAAGTTACGTGTAATAAAATGGAATGGCACAGGGAAAAAGTATTGAACACACTAACTGAAATGTATTTAATACTTGGTACAAAATCCTTTGTTGGGACAGCTGCAAGACACCTCCTGTATGAAGAAACGAGTTACGTGTATTGCTCAGGTGCGATTTTGGCCCATTCTTCCACATCTTGAAGGTTCTGTGGGCCTCTTCCATGAACTCTGATCTTTAGTTCTTTCCATATATTTTCTATTGGATTCAAGTCAGGTGATTGGCTGGGCCATTCTAGCAGTGCTATTTTCTTTCTTTGAAACCAATTGAGAGTTTCCTTGGCTTTGTGTTCGGGATCATTGTCTTCCTGAAATGTCCACCCTCGTTTCATCTTCATCATCCTGGTAGATGGTAGCAGATTTTTATCAAGAATGTCATTTTTCCATTCATTCTTCCTTCAATGGCATGAAGTTTGCCAGTACCGTATGCTGAAAAACAGTCCCACACCATGATGTTCCCACCTCCAAACTTCACTGTTGGTATGGGGATGTTTTTGGGGTGATGTGCAGTGCCAGTTGACCTCCAAACATGGTGTGTGTTATGGCATCCAATGGAGTTCAATCTGGTGAGTTCAACCAGACTATATACTCACAGTATTTCACAGGCTTGTCTAAATGTTGTGCAGCAAACTTTAAATGAGCTTCAACATGCTTTTTCTTCAGCAATGCAGTCTTGTGTGGTGAGCGTGCATACAGGCCATGGCGGTTGAGTACATTACTTTGAGATAAAGCAGCACTAATTGGTACAGCCACACAAAGACGGAACTGGTCTTTATAAAAGTGATCGCTACTCCTCCGCATTCAACTGGTGCACACTATAATTTAATCCAGACAATCAAATGAAGTAGAGTAATAAATCAATTGCAATCGATGAAAAGCATCCTCATGAGTGCTGGTTGGGAACTAATCCACTGTGTTGTACAACGCCATCACCACGCCTCTTGATCCCACTCCCAATTAGATATACACTCACCAGATACTTGCTGAGATCCTGTTTCTGAATGAAGGGCTATCACAGATAATCATCATATCCAAAGGCATACAAAGTTTAAGTATCTGGTGAGTGTATATCTAATTGGGAGCCGGATCGTGCAGTGATGGCGTTGTATAACACAGTGGATTCGTTCCCAACCAGCACTCACGAGAATTCTTTTCATCTGTTGCAATTTATTTATTAATCTACTTCATTTGATTGTCTGGATTAGATTATAGTGCGCACCAGTTCAGTGCGGAGGGTTTTCAAGCGGCAATCACTTTTATAAAGACCAGTTCCGTCTTTGTGTGGCTGTACCAATTAGTGCTGCTTTATCTTAAAGTAATGCACTCAACCGCCATGGCCTGTATGCAATTTATTTATTGATCTACTTCATTTGATTGTCTGGATTAGATAATAGTGCTCACCAGTTTAGTGCAGAGGGCTTTTACGTGGAGATCACTTTTATAAAGACCAGTTTTATGGGGCTATACCAATTAGCGCTGCTTTATCTTAAACGGATCATTAACTATGGACTTTTGAGATTATGTAATTGTAATTTTTATGATAGCAGCTGCTTATTGTACTCTCACGAATTATATAATTTTCTATTATATTTTATTTTTGTCCTCAGTGCCGGATCATTGGAAGTATAATTGGTCATTTACTAATAGACTTTCAGTAGCTATAGATATGAGTGCATTACTTGTACCTGCTAATTCCAGGTTTTTCTGAAGCTCTCCACAAGTGGTCCTTGACTCTTGAACAACACTTCTGATAACTCCCTTCACTCTTCTGTCTTTAATATTGCGAGAAACACCTAGTCGTGGCCGGTTTATGGTGAAATTATGTTCTTTCCACTTCTATGGCCCCAACAATGCTCACTGGAACATTCAGAAGTTTAGAAATCCTTCTGTAACCAATGCCATCAGTATGTTTTGCAACAATAAGGCTGGGAAGGTCTTGAGAGAGTTCTTTGCTTTTACCCATCATGAGATGTTTCTTCTGTGACACCTTTGGTAATGAGACACCTTTTTATAGGCCATCACTTGCGACTGAACCAGCTGATATTAACCACTTAAGGACCGGGCCTATTTTTTACACTTGTTGTTTACAAGTTAAAATAATTTTTTTTGTTTGAAAAATAATATATATATTGTTTCGGGGTTCTAAGTAATTTTCTGACACCCTGCAATACTTTATGTCACACCATATTTGCAAAGCGGTCTAACAAACGCAATGTTTTTACTTTTTATTTTTACACTGTTTTGTGTTACGTTTATTCCCATTACAAGGAATGAAAACATTCCTTGTAATAGATAAAAAGCATGACAGGGCCGCTTTAATGTGAGATCTGGGGTCAAGAAGATCTCAAATCTCACATTTACACTTAAATGCAATAAAAAATCTTTTTGTTTTTTCAATAATAAAAATAAAATGGTCTATTTAAGACCATTGGGTGGAAGGGACATTGGACGTCGGTTCCATCATCCAATGGTATGGAGTCGAGTGGTGGCCATCATTCCCTCACTCGACTTCCTGCCTCTGAGGGGAGAACATTGGATCGTCTCCGCCACTATCGACGGATCCGGTAGACGACCAGGACACGCTGGGGGGGCACCTCTCTCGTCACAGATAAAAGTGATCTTGTGGCAAATCCGCCGCAAGACCACTTTTACCTCAAAGCAAATCGCCTGCCATTTTAAAAAATAAGGGGGGTTATGGCAGCCATGTGCTGCCATAATAACAGTATTCAACAACAAATTACTGATGTATAACGATGGTGGGCAGTCCGGAAGTGGTTAATTTGCACTGACAAGGGACAGGATTGCTTTCTAATTACTTACAGATTTAATCTGGTGTCTTGGTTTCCCATTCCTTTTTGCACCTCCCTTTCTTCATGTGTCAATTACTTTTTCCCTGTGTCATTCCATTTTATTACACATAATTTAATTTCTTACATTATTTATTTTGGTTTCTTTGTATGTATGGATTGTATGGGTTATTAACGGCATGTGGTGAAAATTTCATGTCAATAGCACCATTAGAAATATATTTACCTAGAAAAATGGTGACATATTCAATACTTATTTTACCCGCTGTATATGCGCATACACTATATATACACACTGTGTATATATATATACACACACACACACATACATACATACACACACACTAAAGTGGTCTTTTTTTTATATGTATTGCTTTGGATAGAATGGGGATAAGTTGCAAGTACTGTCAGATTTTCATGGCTTTATCTATCCCTGATAAGGTGGATTTCCCTCACTTCCTGTCCCTGTGGCACTCAACTTTGGGACAGGAAGTAGTGGAAATTTCCCTAATTCAGACAGTAAAAATCTGACAGTTGTCAGATTGGAGTTCACTTCTGCTATGGTGTCCCTGGGACAGAAAGTGAGAGAATTCCTCCCCATCAGGAATTATTATTGTGAATATTAATAATAGTAATTAAAAATTCTGAGAAATAATAATAATCCCAGATAGGGAGGATTTCCATCACTTCCTATTCCTGTAACACCAAGGCAGAAGTGAGCTGAAATCTGTGTAAGGACCACTGTCAGATTTTCACTGTCTGAACCCCCAAAACATTAGATATATTTTTTATCAGATACCCTATA
The DNA here is from genome assembly GCA_018402905.1 of Glandirana rugosa. Classification (NCBI taxonomy): domain Eukaryota; kingdom Metazoa; phylum Chordata; class Amphibia; order Anura; family Ranidae; genus Glandirana; species Glandirana rugosa. The sequence continues at coordinate 435,080 of BLSH010459181.1, read as the reverse complement.
GAATATAAAAGTGGTTGTTGCAATTTTTTATGTCACACTGTATTTGCGTAGCAGTCTTTCCAACGCAATTTTTTTGGAAAAAAAAATACACTTCAATGAATTAAAAAAAAAAACAAAGTAAAGTTAGCCTAATTTTTGTATAATGTGAAATATGATTTTTCGTCGAGTAAATAGATACCAAACATGTCATGCTTTAAAATTGCGCACACTTGGAATGGCGACAAACTACAGTACTTAAAAATCTCCATAGGCGACACTTTAAAAAAATGTATGGTTATCTGTTACAGAGGGGGTCTTGCGCTAGAATTATTTCTCTCACTCTATCGATCGGGGTGATACCTCCCATACTTATGTATGCGTTCGCTTTGGCGTGCGAGCAGAGGGTTGGGGCGCTTTTAAATGTTTTTTTATTATTTTTACACTGTCCCTTTAATTATTTTTTCATCACCTTTTATTGCTGTCACAAGAAATGTAAGAAACGGGTACTCTTTATGGAGGGATCTGAGGTCTATAAGACCCCAAACCACTCCTCTGCACTTGAAAGTATTCAAAACGCCAAGATTGGCATTTTTGAATACTTAGGATTTTTTAAAATGGCGCCGTTGGCTGCCGAGTAAACCGGAAGTGACACTGTGACGTCACTTCTGGGTTACTACATCCAAGACCGATCAAAGCCAATTCCAGCTTTGTTCGGGTCCCCGGCCAGCTGGTGGACGTGCTGGCTGGTGGCTCGGGTCTCCTGGTGGGACAGGAGAGCCTGGGCGAGCTGCGGAAGGCAGGAGGGGGGAAGGAATGTCCCCTCCAGCTGCCTGTAATAACTGCTTAGCCGCATTAGTTGTTATCACAAAGACGACCATCGTCTCTAAAAAAATGGTACCAGGGTGTTTGGTACAACAACTTGAATCCAATGACGTACAGATAATAAAATAAGCCATTTGATTACAATGCTCAGAACGATGTTCCACCAATCCTAGCCTGATTCCAAGTCTATCAGATGTTTAGATAATCCTTGGTAGTGGTCCCTTTAAGGCTCCGTCCACCAAGGATAATCCATATGTAAGGTAAAGCAAAGTGACTTTCTAGGAGGCCCATCCTGCTGCTTTTTGTTTTAAGATAAGGTGTTTTTTGTCGATTTGAATGTAAGAGTTACTATTTTTGTAAATAAATATATTGATTTTAACTACTAGACTATGGGAGGTCACTTTGCTTTACCCTAAACATATGGATCAGGCGTAGTGGATGGAGCCTTAAAGGGACCACTACCAAGGATTAGCTAAATACTTCTGATAGACTTGGAATCAGGCTAGGATTGGTGGAAAATCGCCCTGAGCTTTGTAATCAAAAGGCTTATTTGATTACTCATTAAGGTGTCACAAGATGTCACAAGGGAGTAAAAGCACACTATTTTGTTTACACATGTTCACATGAGAAGCACTTTATTTGGAAACAAGTGATTAGAACTGTCACATCACCGCTGGAGAATGAACTGTTATACACTTTATTATATACTGTAGATGCACTTTTGAAGTGGACTGCACTATTGTCATGCACTTTATATGCTAGTTATGTGTATCATGATATACATCATAGGTTATGAAATTATTATGATTTGCTGATATATATATATATATATACACACACACAGTATACAAAAGTAAGTGCACCCCTCACATTTTTTAAATATTTTATTATATCTTTTCATGTGACAACACTGAAGAAATGACACTTTGCTACAATGTAAAGTAGTGAGTGTACAGCTTGTATAACTGTAAATTTGCTGTCCCCTCAAAATAACTCAACACACAGCCAATTATGTCTAAACCGCTGGCAACAAAAGTGAAAAAGTGAGTACACCCCTAAGTGAAAATGTCCAAATTGGGCCTAATTAGACATTTTCCCTGCCGGGTGTCATGTGACTCATTAGTGTTACAAGGTCTCAGTTGTGAATGGGGAGCAGGTGTGTTCAATTTGGTGTTATCGCTCATATTCTCGTATACTGGTCACTGGAAGTTCAACATGGCACCTCATGGCAAAGAACTCTCTGAGGATCTGAAAAAAAGAATTGTTGCTCCACATAAAGATGGCCTAGGCTTTAAGATTGCCAAGACCTTGAAACTGAGCTGCAGCACGGTGGCCAAGCCCATACAGTGGTTTAACAGGACATGTTCCTCTCAGAACAGGCCTCACCATGGTCGACCAAAGAAGTTGCTCAGCATTATATCCAGAAGTTGTCTTTGGGGAAATAGATGTATGAATGCTGCCAGCATTGCTGCAGAGGTTTAAGGGGTGTGGGGGTCAGCCTGTCAGTGCTCAGACCATACACCACACACTGCATCAAATTGGTCTGCAAGGTTGTTGTCCCAGAAGGAAGCCTCTTTTAAAGATGATGCACAAGAAAGCCCTCAAACAGTTTGCTGAAGACAAGCAGACTAAGGACATGGATTACTGTAACCATCTCCTGTGGTCTGATGAGACCAAGATAAACTTATTTGGTTCAGATGGTGTCAAGCATGTGTGGCGGTAACCTGGTGAGGAGTACAAAGACAAGTGTGTCTTGCCTATAGTCAAGCATGGTGGTTGGAGGGTTATGGTCTGAGGCTGCATGAGTGCTGCCAGCACTGGGGAGCTACAGTTTATTGAGGGAACCATGAATGCCAACCTGTACTGTGACATACTGAAGCAGAGCATGATCCCCTCCCTTCGGAGACTGGGCCGCAGGGCAGTATTCCAACATGATAACGATCCCAAACACACCTCCAAGATGACCACTGTCTTGCTAAAGAAGCCGAGGGTAAAGGTGATGGACTGGCCAAGCATGTCTCCAGACTTAAACCCTATTGAGCATCTGAGGGGCATCCTCAAACAGAAGGTGGAGGAGCGCAAGGTCTCTAACATCCACCAGCTCCGTGATGTCGTCATGGAGGAGTGGAAGAGGACTCCAGTGGCAACCTGCAAAGTTATGGTGAACTCAATGCCCAAGAGGGTTAAGGCAGTGCTGGAAAATAATGGTGGTCACACAAAATATTGACACTTTGGGCCCAATTTGGACATTTTCACTTAGGGGTGTACTCACTTTTGTTGCCAGCGGTTTAGACATTAATGGCTGTGTGTTGAGTTATTTTGAGGGGACAGCAAATTTACACTGTTATACAAGCTATAGACTCACTACTTTACATTGTAGCAAAGTGTCATTTCTTCAGTGTTGTCATATGAATGATAGAATAAAATATTTACAAAAATGTGAGGGGCGTACTCACATTTGTGAGATACTGTATATACTTTAGAGTGTGTGTAACACTAGTCTTTGCATACAAATTATCTATACTTGTGAAAACACAGTGTGTGGCTGCGGCAACTCATTTTAATAATTGTGTATTACTTAACTTTAGTTTTAATTTGTGCACACCACACTTGGATCATTATTTTGCACTTAGGTAGCGCAGAGGTACACATTTGCCTATAAAACCATTAACCACTTTCCGTCCAGCATACGTATATATATGTCCTGGCTAACGTGGTTCTACCAGGATCATGGCTGCAGCTGGTACCGTTTTTTTAGTGACAGCAGTCGACTTTCTTGTAAAAGTGATCACTTTTACAGTGCTGCAGAACATCCATTCTAAGGTCTGATGAATGAAGCCAGAAGCAACTAGGATTTAGTCACTTCTGGTTTCAGAGCTGTATTTCCCTGGTCGTTACAGCCAGGGAAGCAGCTGACCAAACATGGTCTGTGCTTGATTAGCTGTCTTGGAGGGTAGGGGAGACATTAGGGGTCTAATAGATCCTCGTTGTCTCCATAAACAGTACCGGTCACTGCTCAAAGCTATCACAAGGGGACTTGTTCACTCCTTTGTGATAGCAATAAAGTTAATTTAAAAAAAGTAAAGAAAAAAAATAAAATAAATTAAACAGATAAAAATAATAAAAAAACAAATTAAAAGTGTCCCTGTCCCTCCATGCTCACACACAACTGCAAAGGCGCACATAGGTCTGGCACGCATATGTAAAGGGTGATTGCACCACACTTGTGAGGTATCGCCATGGACATAGAGCAATAATTCCAGTGCCAGAGCCCACATTGAATTCCAAACTGATATCCTGAAAAGGCTTTTAAAGCATCACCTATTGACAATTTTAGATACGGCAATTTGTTGCCATTTCAGAGGTATGTGCAATTTGAAATCTTGACATGTTTGGTATCTATTTACTTGGCAAATCATCATATTTTATATTGTACCAAACAAAAACATACTATATTAGGTTTGCATGCACTAAAATTCATTTTCAATGAAAATTTACAAAAGCAAATGTGCAAATACTGTGCAAGCTAAAAAAATAAAAAAATGCAACAGCTGACAGTTTATTCTCCAGGGCCTCTGCTTAAAAAAAAAAAAAAAAAGTATAATGTTTGGGGATTCTAAATAATTTTCTAGCAAAAACAAAATGTTGATTTAATACATATGTGAGAAATGGCGAAATTGGCAGCGAATGGTCAATGAATTATTTCCTAAGTAAAAGGTATAGCCTGAGATCTGTACATCAGTGTTTATTGTATTTGTAGTATTAGTCTAATGCTGGTATACAATATAGTAATTATGTTACATAAAACTCACCACATTATAATTTGAGTGTACAAACTCCTTAGGTCTCATGCACACAGAGCTTAACAAACGCTGCTTATACAGGCGTTCGGCATTTTTGTTTTTGCCTGTAAAGGTACCTATATGCCAACCTACTGTATGTATCCATATACACACATATATATATATATACACACACACACATACACTTTTACAAGAGTATTTAAAGCGGTTGTATCCCCTTTGCATGATTTTTAAACATGCACCATTTAGGAGATATTCACCCTGCATGCAGCCGCTGATGTCGGTGGCACATGCACAGTGAAGTTCTGGCGAAGGCCCGGCGTATCCTGTCGGACACTGCCAGAACAGAGGGCTCCCTCGCACATGCGCGGGAGTGATGTTTTGCAGCCACTCACAGCGCCGGAGCTGCGTACCCAGAAGGAACATCTGAGGGAAGATGTCTACTCCCTCTGCGGGGACCGGGCAGCCCTGACGGATACTCGTTCTAAGGTGAGTATTTCATATTGAGCTAGTATGCAGTGCATGCTAGCTCATTATGCCTTTGCCTTACAGGGTTTTTTTTTTTCTTTACATGGATGTACAACTGCTTTAATGTGGAGCATTTACAGACAGAAAGATAATGCCATCAAAGACGTGTTCTGAAAGGAGCTTAAAATTGAACTTTAGTCAAAAAATTAAGTCCTGCTAGATCATTTAGGCTGACCCCTTTTGCAGGTATAGCTATGTAAAACATTAAAAATAAATTTAGACTATACTGTTTAAAATCCAGCAATACAGTTTCACCCTGCTCTGCACATGCTCAGCTGCTTTCCATTTTTAGGCACCGCCCAGTTTGCAGAGGCCGATCTGCTGACAGCCCTAAATTAAACTTCCTATGCTTTACAGCCAAGGAAGCTACTTCTGTTTGATCTGTAACTGCCATGGTGCTGCACACGTGATCAGTTATGACACCAGCCATTTGATGGTTTGAGAGTTTGGTTGAACACACAAGCAAATGTGACAGTTGGCATTCCCAGCATTGCAGGAACTTAAAGCGGAGGTTACACCCAAAAGTGGAACTTCCACTGGTCGGATCCCCCCTCAGATGTCACATTTGGCACCTTTTAGGGGGGAGGGGGAAGAGGACACCTGTCTTTAGACAGGTGTCCTTTTCCACACATCCGGGAGCTCAGGCTGGCAGCTACTGGCGGCTGCTGACTCCCCCCCCCCCCTGCTATTGGCCGCCGGGCCAATAACAGAGCGCATTGGAGCTACGCACATGCGTAGTAAGGTGCCCGGCGTGAAGCTGTAATGCTACACTGCCGGGTTCCCTTACCCACAATGGACGCGGCTGCACCTGACCCCCAATCTGAAGATTGGCAGCAGATGCCGACATCGCTGGACTCCAGGACAGGTAAGCGTCCTATTATTAAAAGTCAGCAGCTACTGTATGTGTAGCTGCTGACTTTTAATTTTCTTAGTATTAGGCGGAGCTCCGCTTCAACTATTTTTTTAAACCATTAAACTGGTGTTCCGCCTGGGGAAAAAAAATTAAAGTTAGCAGCTACAAATACTGTAGCTGCTGACTTTTAATATATGGACATTTACCTGTCCAGGGAGCCCGTAATGTCGGCTCCCCAGCAGACTTTCGGATCGGCTGTTAAGTGCTGCCGCTGCCATTCATTGTAAGGGAAACCAGCAGTGAAGCCTATCACCTTCACAGCCAGTTCCCTACTGCGCACTGCAATTTCTAACTGGCCCGGCGGCGGAGGAGGGAGGGTCAAACTTCTGAGGGAAAGCACCGCAGCGCTGTCTCCTAGAAGTGGGGAATGGTGCCTGTCAAAAACAGGTACCTGTTCCCCCCTCCAACCTGAGGGGGGGGGGAGCACATAAGCGGAGGTTACACTTTTGGGTAGAACTCTGCTTTAAATCGATGGGCTTAGTTCCGCTTTATGATTTACTGCTGCTCATGGGCTCTGGGCTTCAGCAAAATGGCAGCCTCCAGCAAGAAGAAACAGCACACTCTAATGTTGGTATTTATTAATGTGGAATGTACGTTCCCGACTAGAGAACATCATTTTTTTTCAAGTTGTTATGGGTAAAGGTCCACTGTAAGGTCAGAAAAAATAAGTGTATATGCCAACAAGCATGCAAATCCATTCCAATGGCCAGAATAAAATAAAATTCTGGCCAGTAAAATGCATTCACCCTCAAACACAATGCATTCACGCTCAAACACATGCATAAACCTGCATATAATACGTGGTTTTTGTGCATTTATTTATTTTTTTGCGCCAATTACCTGCCAGAAATTCTGGCAATCACAGTGGCTTTCTCAGACGCCGAGTGTGCATGAAGTCTTATGTTGGGCAGACGCATTGCGATAAAACTGAATGATCAACTGAATGATCAATGTCTGATTAGTCAGAATAATTGAGTGAGACAAAAATGAGCTACTGTACAGATGTGACGGGAGAAAAAAATTTCTCTTACGTTCATTGACAGACGCAGCCTCTATTCGTGACACGTGGGTTATGTACCTTTTACTAGGAGTAGACTAGGCAGAACGAAAGTTCAGAAACCAAAGCTGGCCCCTTCCAGGGGGCCATCCTTTCTCAGCACATAACCCCTCAGCCCTGCATAGCATATCAGTTTTCTTCTGCCTAGTGCAAGGAGTTAGACCTGGTTCCCTGCTGGGAACTGCGGTTCCCCAAATGTTTTTTTCTTTTCTGCTTTTGCGCAAGCCTTCTGATGAAGACTGCAATCAAGTAGCCGGCTGGGGACCACGCGGATACTCATAGGTCCTGCCATCTCCCCATCGACGGATGCGAGCCACCCTTAGCACTGGCGGGGTCCGCTGCATCCTGCTCGGCTCCGCAAAAGCCCCACCTGCGTACCCAGCATCCAGGGTCCAGGGGTCGCTTGGCCGGCAGCATCCCTCCCCATCTGGGGGGAGGAAGGTCTGCACTGGGTGGCTACCCAATGCGCCCGTCTGGATGAGTGAGTGACACCCCCCTCCCTCCTGGTGGTGGGGGGGGGGGTGATTAGAGGTGCCCTTTGGGGGGGTGCACTGGTCACTGACCTTCTCTCCCCTCCCCCCGCACGCCCGCCAGCCTGATGTCCTGTCCGCAGGGGCCGCACCGCCGATCACCTGCTGCTGCCGTGAGCGGCATGGGCCGCTCCGTTTGCCATGCGGTCCGCCGCCATTTTGGCGACGTCGGCTGCCATTTTCCAGGAGTCGCGGCCACCGCCATTTTGCCGTGGTCGTGGCCATTTTGGATGAGTTTTGGCCTCTAGTGGCTGTGGCGGCCATTTTTGGTTAGTCCCCCTGTATGGGACTTTACATGTACTTTTGGCGCCATTCCTTCCGGGAACGCAGTGGCAGCAGCACCGGCAGCTTGGCAGATCGAAGCAGCGGCACGGCACGCGGTGGCATTGGCAGACAGTGGCGGCCTCCTTTTGGCACACAGTGGCACAGGGTTCCGCAAGTATTGCTGGCTTTCTCACTGGGGTGCAGGAGTGGCGGTGCTGAGTCCTACTGGGCAGTCCTGAGGCCTTGCAGGGGTTGGCACTGTGGGGGTGATGGCTGGTAGGCCTCACAAGTGTCCAGGCAGTGGCGCAATGGCGGCTGAACCGACAGTTGCTTCTCCGGAGGGGTCCGCAGAAGCACAGGCTGCGCTGGGACCTCTTGTTCCCCTAGATCAGTTAACCTCCATCTTGGAGTTTTTCGCCCGGGGGGAATCGGACCGGTGCAGGGGGGTCCCAAAAAGCATTCCCCTTCCCCCGCAAATCCTCTGAGGATGACTCGGAACCGGAAGGGGGCTCTGGGGTCACAGGGACCCCCGTGGAGCTCTCAGACGGAGAGCTGGCGCCCTCGGATGGGGAGGAGGACCAGGGGGCCTTGGTGGCGTGCGAAAAGACGCTGGTGGGCGCCCTGGTCGCGGCCCTTCACAATTCACTGCGCCTGGATCAGGCTGGAGAGGCACAGGCGTCTGCCTATACTTTTGGGTCCAAGAAGCCCTCTCGTGCTCCTAAGGTTTTTCCTTACCTCCAGTATTTTGACCAGTATGTGTATAAGGAATGGAAACGTCCGCTGAATTCCTTTACCCAGCCAAAACGTTTTTCTGTGCGCTATCCCTTTGAGGACAGCCTGTTACAGAAATGGGTCTCCCCCGCGGTGGATCCGCCTGTGGCCCGCCTGAACAAGGCGACAACTATTCCCCTGGAGGGGTCTCCCTCTTTTAGGGATCCAGCCGATAGGCGGACGGAAGCAGTGTCTAAGGCACTCTTTTTGGTGGCGGGGGCAGCCATGCGACCGGCCTTGGCGTCTGTCATGGTATCTCAGTCGCTCACGGAGTGTGCGATAGAGTGGAGTGAGGCCCGGGGCAGCGTAGATTCGATTGAGTCCGTGCAGCGAGCAGACCACCTTCGTTATCTTTGTGACGCAGCTCTGGACTTGGTACCAATGTCAAAAATGTCAGTTTTTGCAATCATTATTAGGCGCCTGCGACGCTGGTCGGGTGACCACACGTCCAAGAAAGGTCTCACGGATCTTCCCTTTGAAGGTGGTCACCTATTTGGACCCCAATTGGATGAAATCATTAAGGATTTCACTGGGGGGGGGGGGAAGAGCACGTTTCTTCCCGAACCCAAATGGCGTGACCAGAGCCGCAAACAGGGGCCTCAGCCCGCTGGGCAGAAACGTTTTTTTCGTGCGCCCGATAAGGCGGGCAGGAACTCCCAGCCCAGCAAGTCTGCCTCGGGCCCTGGTAAGCGTCACTGGCAACGCAAGCCCGAAAAGACGTTGGACACTGTGCAGGCGAAGGTATTTCTACCTCCGGACAAGTTGCTGGCACTGCAAATAGCAGTGCGGTCCTTGCTGTCACGACGGTGGTCCTCCTTACGTTTTTGCATGCAGGTGTTGGGACACATGGTCTTGTCCTTCGAGGTGATACCGTACGCCCAGAATCACACCCGGCTCCTGCAGCGAGCGATACTACTGCAGTGGGACAGGTCCCCTTTGTCTCTGGATCGTTTGATCCGGTTGGATCATCGGACCAGGGGGTCGTTGACTTGGTGACTTCGGGCCCCGGCATTGAACCTGGGGAATTCGTTTCTTCCCCTAAAATGGTCGATATTCACGACAGATGCCAGCCTCTTGGGCTGTGGAGGAGTCCTGGGGAACCTGTCGGCTCAGGGCCGTTGGTCGACGCAGGAGTCTCAACTTCCGATCAATGTGTTGGAGCTGAGGGCGATCAAGCTCTGTCTATTCCGCTGGTCGGCGAGGCTGCGTGGCCTTCCAGTTCGGGTCCAGTCGGACAACGCCACGGCCGTGGCGTACGTGAACCATCAAGGCGGAACAAGAAGCTCGGCAGCAGCGGCAGAGGCAGCTCACATCCTAAAGTGGGCAGAGCTCTCTGCCATCTACATTCCGGGCGTAGAAAATTTTCCTAAGTCGCCAAAAGCTGGACCAGGGAGAATGGTCCCTGTATCCAGAGGTCTTTCGCCAGATTTGCGAAAGGTGGGGCACGCCAGATGTGGATCTTCTGGCATCCAGATTCAATCACAAGGTGAAGACCTTTGTGAGCAGGTCAAGGGACCCATTGGTGGCTCTGGTGCAGATGGTAACAGACGTTCCCTGGCGGCTTCAGCTTCGCGAAGATCTACTGTCGCAGGGCCCCATCTTGCACCCTGCTTTACCCTCGCTGGCTTTGACGGCATTGCTATTGAGTCCCAGGTGTTGAGGGACAGGGGGATCTCTGAGTCAGTGATCCCCACTATGCTTAAGGCGCGCAAGTGTACTTTGTGCGAGTCGGGGGGTTGGAACCCCCGTTCCTTTGCAGTTGCTCGGGTGCTGGCCTTTCTTCAACAAGGCCTGGACCAAAAGTTGGCTTTGAGCACCCTCAAGGGCCAGATCTCCGCTCTGGCGATTCTCTTTCAGCGTCCTTTGGCGACGCATTCTTTGATCCGTACATTTGTACAGGGTGTACTTCATGTGGCTCCTCGGGCACGGTCGCCCTTGGCACCATGGGATCTAAACTTAGTGCTTTCTGTACTGCAGAAACCACCTTATGAGAAGATCAGGGATATTTCCTTACATTTGCTGTCTCAGAAGATTGCCTTCTTGGTGGCTATCACATCCGCTAGGCGGGTGTCTGAATTGTCAGCTTTGTCGTGTAGGTCTCCTTATTTGGTCCTACATAAGGATAAGGCGGTGCTGCACCCTTCTCCTTCGTTCCTTCCGTAGGTGGTATCCTCTTTTCACATTACTGAGGACATTGTCCTCCCTTCCTTGTGTCCTCACTCGTCTCACCCTAAGGAGATTGCTCTGCATTCCTTGGATGTGGTGAGAGCATTGTGGGTGTATTTGGCAGCTACGGCTCCTATTAGGAAGTCGGATGCCCTGTTTGTGCTGACAGATGGGCCGCGCAAAGGGTTGGCGGCTTCGTTGGCCACTGTTTCCCGTTGGATCAGACGGACCGTGACCCATGCGTATACTGTTCAGGGACAAGAACCCCCTTTTCCGGTCACGGCTCATTCCACCAGGGCAGTTAGCACTTCCTGGGCGTTTAGACCCCAAGCATTGGTGTCTCAGGTGTGCAAGGCGGCTACTTGGGCCTCGGTGCACACTTTTGTTAAGTTTTACAAAGTTGATGTGTCAGCATCCGCGGATGCTGCTTTTGGCCGCAAAGTTTTACAGGCGGCGGTGTAGGCGCGGCTGGCGCCTCCTGAGATTTTCTGTGGGTACAGTTGTTATTGTTTGCCCATCCCTCTTGTTTGACACTGCTTTGGGACGTCCCCACGTGTCATGAATAGAGGCTGCGTCTGTCAAAGAATGTAAGAGAAAATGGGATTTTATTAAGAACTTACCGTAAAATCCTTTTCTCTGAGTTCATTGACAGACACAGCACCCACCCCTCGGTGTTGTGTTTGTACGGCTTGTTACGAACTGATATGCTATGCAGGGCTGAGGGGTTATGTGCTGAGTAAGGACGGCCCACGACACAGACAGTTACTTGAGTCTCTTTTCCTAAAATGCCATTCAAGAATTATTTTAGGGTAAAAGAGAATGTAAGAAACTGTCTGCGTCGGAGATAAGTACTGTGCACCCCTGCAGGGTTTCGTCACAGTTTGTTCTCCCTACCCGTTTGTTATTGTTGACATGGGTGTCTTTTAGAGTCCTCCGCGGTCGGCGCGGATGTGGCGGCGGACATTTTGAAACGCCGG
>BLSH010459181.1:412756-422943 GCA_018402905.1 Glandirana rugosa | reverse complement strand
ACGTAAAAAACAAAAAGATCGTATTTTCAAGGACAAATTACTAGAAAAAAAGAGGTTATGGACGTTAAAGACGGTCGTTATCCGCTACAAGTATGTTCGTCGTCTGGGACACTGACTCCTGTAATCTTCCCCAGTTAGAAGTACATTACAGTCACCTCCTGAGGAGTACGTCTATGTTCCTTACTGGGTAGGTGGGGACTAGGTGTCGTGGGTCCCTTCTACGGTAGTGTTTGACCCGTCTACCGTTACAACCTCAACACCCACCTTCCCACCTACCGTTACGTTCCTTACCTACGTGTACCTTCGAGGAGTAGAGATACACTAGCGGCGAGTTGCCAACATGCTGACGGACAGTAACGTGGAGGAGTTCGAGATCAAGGAGGATGAGCCGTGGTATGATCACCAGGACTTGCAGCAAGGTGAGCCTGAGCGGCGATCACATAGAGATGAGGAGCTTCCATGTGCATCCATTCCTTGCATTGCCATCCACCCTTCCACCCACAACTCCAACATTGCCATCTGCCCAGTTTGTGATGGCATCTTCCCTGGGTGCTGTGGATCAGGGGTGGATGGGTCATTCCTTGTATCTGCATGAGGAGTCCTCCACTGACATTACATGAAGATTGACCCCTTCTAATGTCCTCAGTCACAGGGTCTGCTGCTTGTATGAACATCGCCTATTGCTGGCAGAAATTGCAGGTATTGGAGAAAAAAAGATCATTAAACAGGAACTTTTATGCTAGAAAAACAAAAAATGCATAAGAAGATGGGTGCAATGTTTGCACCCATGTGAATAAGGCTTATTTTTACTGATCTATGCGCTGCGCTAGTTTACGTGGCCGTGTGTGCACAAGCTAATTAGAAGCAATGGGCTGCGTTTTAGATCAGCAAAAAATGTAGCATTTTAGTCATCCGATGTGTAAAAGTCTATAATGTCAGCAATCCGCGTAATGCTGCTTTATTGTAAAAATCCAATCTGATTTCTTCCAATCAGAAGTGTGAGTCCTGTGTACAATACATTGGAGGTCAGACGATGAGTAAACGTCTGTGATCAGGAGCTGACTGTATCCCCGGATTGTAGACGTCACATCATCAGCGATCATTGCCTGACCCGATTGTATCCCCGGATTGTACGCTGCATTGTAGACTCCACATTATAGGGCCATTATCCATCTGTGATCACTGCCCACTAATACAAGACAGATGATGGACATCTGACCCCAGACAGAGATGATCTGTCACCTCTTATTGCCACAGAACACTGTACTTTAATAATGATCCTCTTGGTGTAGTATATGGAGGGCTCTTGATGACTCTCTCTGATAATCTATACAAGATGTATAGCTGCTGTGTAACATTCTGTAACCCCAGAGGGGAGGATGTGGTGTGATTGATGCAATCCCTTTAAAAATGTTACCAGGGCAGGGATGTGATGTGAGACGGATGTGTACGCTGCTACAGTACTGTCCAGCAAAGGGAAGCTCAGAACATTAGAGCAGCTTTTCTCAACCTTCTTACCATCTCTTCCTTCTTCAACCCTCTCAGAAAACTCCTGTAAAATCCGTTCTTTGGCGATCAGGGAAGAATGCCCTTTACATTGGCGATCAGGGAAGAATTGCCCCTTTACATTGGCGATGAGGGAAGAATTGCCCCTTTACAATGGCGATCAGGGAAGAATGCCCTTTACATTGGCGATCAGGGAAGAATGCCCTTTACATTGGCGATCAGGGAAGAATTTGCCCTTTACATTGGCGATCAGGGAAGAATTGGCCCTTTACATTGGCGATCAGGGAAGAATTGCCCCTTTACATTGGCGATCAGGGAAGAATTGCCCCTTTACATTGGCGATCAGGGAAGAATTGCCCCTTTACATTGGCGATCAGGGAAGAATTGCCCCTTTACATTGGCGATCGCGATCAGGGAAGAATTGGCCCTTTACATTGGCGATCAGGGAAGAATTGGCCCTTTACATTGGCGATCAGGGAAGAATTGGCCCTTTACATTGGCGATCAGGGAAGAATTGGCCCTTTACATTGGCGATCAGGGAAGAATTGCCCCTTTACATTGGCGATCAGGGAAGAATTGCCCCTTTACATTGGCGATCAGGGAAGAATTGCCCCTTTACTTTGGCGATCAGGGAAGAATTGCCCCTTTACTTTGGCGATCAGGGAAGAATTGCCCCTTTACATTGGCGATCAGGGAAGAATTGCCCCTTTACACTGGCAATGAGATCAATCAGCCACAGCTCAAGGAACCCCTAGCAACCTCTGGAGGAACCCTGATTTAGAATGCCTGTGCTACAGTATACTACTTGGGTTTAAGGCAGCTTGTAATAGCAATTCATCAAGTGCTCTTACTCCAGAGGAACCCTTGAAATAATTTTCAGGTCTCGGGCAACCACTGATTAAATGTAGTTAATTACCTTAAATCGGTGATCAGCGGGCTTGTAGTCAGAATTGCCACCCTTACAGGCCACTAAATAGATCATTGGTGCCCTTCTGTTGACTGCCAAGTGGCATTGGTCTTGGAACTATGCAAGCACCATCACACAGGAGGTCCATCAGCCACAGCTCAAGAATCCCCCAACAACCTCCGGAGGAACCTTGGCAGAGAATAGCTGTATTAGACTATTTAATTCACATGTGTACATTCCTAATACTTTGGGTTGGATGTGATGTTCCAGAATCTCTTTATGAAAGGAAAGTGTCATATCCAACTAAACCTACACTGAGCATCAGGCAAAGCACACAGAGGAGACGCTCTGATATAAGGTATAATCTGCCATTTTTTTTTTAAATATAGATCAGACACTGGGACAAATATTGATATATAACACAGGGGATGGCATGAATAGATTATAGTGGCTTAACAACCAATTTAAGCTACTAGCTGTTTAGCTTGTGTGCTCCCGGAAGGCACAGGTACAGCGTCCAGCCCCACTGCCTTTCAAACTGTATGGCAGGCTGAAAAATGCTGCAGCTGTACAGGGTTGAATGTTACTCTGGGTGGTACTAGTGTTTATCGCTGTATTCCTTCAGGGATATATGCCCAAGATTCTTTGTTCTGGGCATTCGCCTCCTGAATGCATAGGGCTGTAAATGCACACACAACCCAGTACAGCGTTTAGCCCTATCCAGCTTTGAAGATTCTTTTGAAGAAGAACTCAATTTGGAGAAACTCCCTATTTTTACTGCAGTTGGCACCGGAGTATAATGGAACATTTTAGGCACCTCCAGCTCCCTCCTGCAGTGAGTCTTGCATCTTATGTCATAATTTGGCCAAACATCTACAGGGCGGCTGGCGATGGAATATTTCTCTTATATGAACACTGAGACTTGTCCAGTAATTATAGTATGCAGACATCCCCCTTATTGGGTTTGGGAAATTACTATTTTGGTCTGTGTCATGCTGACCACACACACACCAGTGTTTTAAGGCAAATCAACTTGTATTCAGCTTTTGATTGCAGAATAAACTAAATGGCAGATATTAATCACTTAACAACCGCCCCATAGCCAAATCATGTCTACAGGGCGGTTGCTTAATTCTGGGAGGGCGTACTATGACGTCCTCCCGTGAACGCGCACCCCCCTGGGGCGTGCACCCGTGACCGGGCCCGGCGCTTCAGGGATCGCGGTAAATGGCTGCTCGCAACCACGTGATCGCTCCGTGAAATGACGGGGCAATCCCACGTAAACAACCCGGCTTTTCTCTCCCCTCTCCGCACCAATCGGTGCAGTGTGAGAGGAGAGGGGAGAGATCAGATGCAGCAGCACCTGCTATGTGCCAGGCTGCACCCCCCACACCCAGCCAGCCATGCTCACCCAGTCATCCCCATCCCTGCTCATCTATCCCCATCCATGGCTCATTTGTGCCTCATTCATGCTCATCCATACCACATCAGTTCTCATCCATGCCTCTACAGTGCCTGTCCATGCCACTATAGTGCCTCACAATAGTGTAAAAGGTAGTCAAATTAGATTTGAAATGTATGTCCCTAGATCACCTAACGGTGCTCCCTGCATGTTGGGCCTCTGTATGTGGCCAGGCTGTGTAAAAGTCCCACACATGTGGTATCGCCATACTCAGGAGGAGTAGTAGAATGTATTTTGGGGTGTAATTTGTGGTATGCATATGCTGTGTGCGAGAAATAACCTGTTAATATGACAATTTTGTGAAAAAAGAAAAAAAAATCTTCATTTTGCAAAGAATTGTGGGAAAAAATTGCAACTTCAAAAAACTCACCATGTCTCTTACTAAATACTTTAGAATGTCTACTTTCCTGGCTTGTTAGGGTCTCAAGAAATGATATGTCAGTACATCAGGTGTGATCAATTTTCAGTGGCACCATAGCTTGTAGAATCTATAACTTTCACAAAGACCAAATAATATACACTAATTTTGTTTTTTTGTTTTTTACCAAAGATATGTAGCAGTATAAATTTTGGCCAACATTTATGGAGAAAAATGACTAATTTGCAAAATTTATAACGGAAACGAAGAAAAATGCATTTTTTTTTAACAAAATTTTCAGTCTTTTTTCATTTTATAGCGCAAAAAAAAATAACCACTTGCCGACCGGCGTCTGATGGCGACAAAGTGGTTGGATATCGCAAACCGCCGTCATATGATGGCGGCTGCGAGATCCCACACTGTGAGCGCGCGCGCCTCTGGAGGCGCGCTCACTGTGTTCGGGGGAGGGGGGGGCAGGGAGCGGGTAGGGTGGACTTGATTGCCGCCGGCTACCCCCGATGGCCCCCCCCCCCCAGGGAAAGAACGGAGGTGCGTGTAAGTAAACACGGATCTCATAGAGGGGGGAAGGGCTGTGATCACAGGCTTCCTGTATACGGAAGCCGTGATCACTCCCCTCCCCCTGCCAGCCCAGCACTAATGCAGTTAGAACATGCCCAGGGAACACAGTTAACCACTAAAAATCGCAGATCTCCACTATTACTAGTAAAAAATAAAAACCCCAGAAATGAATTCTCATAATCCGTAAACGCGGCAACTTTTGCGCAAACCAATCAATAAACGCCGATTGCAATTTTTTTCCTTTTTTCTTTTTTTACCAAAAATATGAGGAAGAATATAAATCGGCCAAAACCGATGAAAAAAAAAATATATATTTTTATTTATTTTTTTTTTGGATTTGTATTTTAGCAAAAAGTAAGAAATTTGGGTTTTTTTGCAAAATTGTCGCTCTTTTTTTGTTTATAGCGGTGATCAGAAATGACTCAGAGGTGATCAAATACCACCAAAAGAAATCTCTATTTGTGCGAAAAAAAGGACGCAAATTTTGTTTGGGTACAACGTCGCACGACCGCGCAATTGTCAGTTAAAGCAACGCAGTGCCGAATCGCAAAAAGTGCTCTGGTCCTAAAGTGTGAAATCCTTCCGGGGCTGTAGTGGTTAAATACCGCTAAAAGAAAGCTCTATTTGTGTGAAAAAAGGACAAAAAATTCATATAGGTATAGTGTTGCATGACTGAGTAATTGTCATTCGAAATGTGAGAGCACTGAAAGCAATATATCGGCGGCCCGGAGAACCGATCTGTTGCTGGCGGAAGTTGATCATAGAGCTGACTGGTGACCAGATGGTCACCAGTCATCTCTAGGCTTCTTGGAGGTCCAGGCGCGACGTATGATGTCACGTCCAGCTGGCCAGATGTAAACAATGCCCGGGGACTCGGCTGGAAAAGCCGAGATCGCTCGTTTTTTTTTTATTTATTTTTTTTTTTCTGATCTCGGCCTTTCCAGCCTAGAGGAGAGATGCGGGGTCTTATTGACCCCCTATCTCTCCATAAAGAGTACCTGTCACACACCATTCCTATTACATGGGATGCTTACGTTCCTTGTAACAGGAATTAAAGTGATCCAAAAAAAATTTTTTTAAAGAGACAGTGTAATAATAAAAAAGTAAAGTTAAAATAAACAATAATAAAAAAAATGAAAGTGCCCCCGTCACCGCGAGCTCGCGCACAGATGCGAACGCACACGTAAGTCGCGCCGCATATGTAAATGGCGTTCAAACCACACATGTGAGGTATTGCTGCGAACGTTAGAACGAGAGCAATAATTCTCACACTAGGCCTCCTCTGTAACTCTAAACATGTAACCTGTAAAAAATGTTAACGCGTCTCCTATGGGAATTTTTTAGTACCGAAGTTTGGCGCCATTCCACGACTGTGCGCAATTTCAAAGTGTGACATGCGAGGTATCAATTTACTCAGCATAACCTCCTCTTTCACATTATGCAAAAAAATTGGGCTAACTTTACTGTTTTCTTATTTTTTAATGCATGAAACTGTTTTTTTTCTCCCCCAAAAAAACGCGTTTGAAAAATTACTGCGCAAATACCGTGTGAGATAAAAAGTTGCAATGATCACCTTTTTATTCCCTAAGGTCTTTGCTAAAAAAAACATATATAACTTTTGGGGGTTCTGAGTAATTTTGTAGGAAAAAAAAATTATGATTTTTACATGTTGGAGCAAAGTGTCAGATTTTGCCCAGGAAGCAAGTGGTTAAACAGCTATGAAGAGAGAGTGAGGTAAGCCTGTATAGAATTAATAGAGCTGTTTTATTTTTGCAAAATAAGTACATATTGGTACATGGGGGAGCTGGAATTTAGGAGAAAAAAAATGAATAAAGGTGAACTTGGCCTTTAAGCCCCCTGCCAGTTTTTTTTTGTTCCTGTCTGTATACCATTTGGGAAATTTCCTTTTACTTCCTGTCTCAGAGACACAGCAGGAAATGAGAGGAAATCTCCCAATGTAAGTGGACCTCTCCTCTTAGACATTTTGTCCTCAGGACAGATCATGTTCTGGGGACAACTCTATACTATGGGACTCCCCCCTCACTTTTTTTTTTTTTGGTGAAGATTCTGACCAGTAAAAATAAAGAGTTGAATCTCCTCATTTGTAGGACAGACAGCAATTCAAATTTAAAAAAAGTATCTAACCCAGTGGCGGCCCATGCATTTAGGGGCTCACGGATGCCGCCCCCCCCATCCATGCGTCCGGCCCCCTGATCTATATACAGGGCACATGGATTCCAGTGGGGGGGGTTGAAACACGTGATTAGAGCCAGAGGCTCTAATAGGTTAAGAATAGGGTGGGCTTGGGGCACAGAGCACTGCGCCCGAAGTCCACCCAGTTGTGTGATGATAGCGAATGAATATTCACCATTTTCACACAAAATCTCCTCCTCACCAATCAGGAAGGGGGTCCTTTCCTGATTGGCCGGGACGTCTAGTGCTTAAGAGGAAGAGAGGGGAGACGCATGGAGGAGGAGCGGACACCGGAGCCGATGCCCGCACATTGCCACCCACCACCTAGATAGACCCGCCCGCCATGCTGGAGGGGACACTGGAGCCACTGCCTGCACCTCGCCACCCAGATGGGGCCCGCCCGCTGTGCTGGAGGGGACACGGGAGCAGCTGCCCGTACGCTGCCCACCTAGATGGGGTAAGGACCAACTGGCAGACAGCGCGCGGGGGGGGAGGTTCTTAGTGCCGCATCACTGCTCACCTGGGGGAGTGGTTGTCTGCCGCCCCCCAAAAAAAACGCCAGCCGCCACTGGACTAACCCATGGGTGCTCAACCTGTGGTTTGCCTGCTGTTGCAGAACTACAAGTCCCACAAGGCATTGCAAGGCTGACAGTTACAAGCATGGCTCCCAAAGGCAGAGGCATGGTGGGAATTTTAGCACTGCAACAGCTGGAGGGCCACAATTTGAGCACCCATGGGCTAGCCCTTTCCCACTCTAAAACTTAAAGTGCGTCTCTAGACAAAACATTTTTTGACAGTCTTTTTTTATTTTGGGTAGAAAAAGCCTCGTCTGGCGTCTTCACCATAAACAGCTGCATTGTTGTGTGTTCAATGGGGCAGTGAATTGATATTTCAGTTGTCGGTAGTTGCACAAAAGTTATACCTTATGACCATTTCCTAAAGTTGACCTTCTCTCCAATCCTGAAAGTGTAAAAAAAAAAAAGGCACATTATTAATACAAAGGATTACCATACCTACCTTTCCTGGAAGACAACGGTTACCTTGCAATATGGCCAACCTTCTGAGTGCCGCTTCTAACTGAGCCATCATCTTCACTCAGACCTTGTTCATACAGATGGCAAGGGGTGGTAAAAATATAAGGTTGATCCGTTTTTTTACCACCTCCGCCCACCTGCTTACAAGCAGATATAGCAACTGCTCAAGCCTGCTTTTATTCCCGCAGCAATGGTAACTTCATGTCCTGCTAAATGCATCCATTAAAGGCAATGGGACCGTGCCACAACCTTGTACCAAATGCTTGGCACGTGGTTGCAGCATGGTAAAATCTCTTTTGGCATCAGGAAAAAAAAGCATTCAGGAGGTGGCAGTATCACCTGCACACCACACCTTTGTTGCCTCTGAATAGTGATCCACTGGAGATCTCTTTCAGAGGGGTAGTTAAGTCCACCATCCTTATGAAAGAAGCCTTAGGGCATCTTCCTTGTTTTTAAGGCTGCTTTCTGAACGTATGCCCACCTAATTTATATTGTTTACACTTTGCTGATATATTGGCAATGTGTACAAAATCGGAACTATAGCCCTAGGTGTGCATGCACAGGATTGGCTGCACAATCACACCCAGCGCTCTCTTGGAGTTCCCTGAAAGCTTCTGGGGTATGTTGTTCATATATAAGGAGTCTGGGCAGTACCCTTTCAAATTTATTTCGTTAAACATGTATGTATGTATATAAAAAAAAAAAAAAAAAAAAAAGCCAATGCTGAAGCTGAAATCTCACCCCTGTGCATTCCTGCTCTGTATCAATGCGTCTATTTTGCTCTCTCCTGTGGGAACGAATGTGGCAGTCAGAGTTGTAAAGGAAAGCATGTCAATCATTGAAGCTGCACCTGCAGCCAGAAGTTCTTTGTTCAGCAAAGAATGGATTATGCAATGGAAGTTCTAATCTTTGTATCTGTTGTTGGACTCTAGAGCTGACTGCTTCCACGCTGTTCACTTGGCATGCGATGTAAAGCATGGAGGTTCATCGAACGTTTTTTTTTAAAAGCAAATATTTTGGATGGCAATCCATGACCCCAGCTTCCATGCTTGTGTAGTTGCTGTATGTGCGTATGGAACAGAATACTGGCGATTTGCTTGAGACTCTTAATATCTCCACAATGCTAACCTTGGACCCGGCAAATATGTCCAACATGCCTAAACAAGACTGGAACCAAAGTAAATCTATACTTTAACTTTATCATAAACTATTAACTTTGAAATATTTTTTTTTTTGTAACTTTTTCTTTCTATTCTGTTTTATATCTGTGCTGCTGATCACCTCTAAGCGCTCTAATAGACTTTCTGTCTACATGCTCCAGCGTCAAGTGTACATCATTGCTTCCTTATAAAGACAACAGTAGCCCATGTCTGCATGGCCACTTCCATCAGAAGTGATCTGACAGGGTGACAACACGGGAGGCACAATTAGGAGACGGGAAGGGGCTGATAAAGAACCTTCATAGATGGATGATGATAAATTCCAAATTTTGTTGAAAACTACATATTTAAAAAGAATCATAAAAATCTTATACCGCTTGAATAAGATTTTAATGATTGGGTTTTGAACCTACTTTGAATAAAAGCAGAACTTCACTCTCTCAACCAACATTGACTATTTTTAATCCTAATACTTCTAGCATTCGTAAATGGATAGAAAGATGTATTCTATCTACTTTTTTTTTTTTTTTTTTTTTTTTAAATGTATGTGTGTATACATATATGTTCTTTTTGTTTAAGGGCAGATGGATTCCAGGAAGTAAATACTACATGAATCATCTGCCCTTACTCAAGATGGCCACGACTAGAAATGCTAGGGGGGGTGTTAGAGCTGCAAGTTTAATTATATTAAAATCGCGATCTCGATCTACCCCCCGCGATCTCCATTGGGCATTACCGCGATTTTCAGTGCAGTTAATGGGGTCCGACTTGGGGGGCGAATCAGCGCGACTTGACAGTAATAAAAGTGCCTTTAGTCTTTTCAAGTTGGAGCGACTTGAGTCTCAGGGGAGGCAGCCAAGTCTGGGCAGAGAGCTAAGTTCTGAGTTTCCATTGATAAGAGTTACAAAGTAATTTACTTCAAAGGCATTGAACTCTGAGTGAACTCCCCTTGAAGTACATCATAAATGAAGGACCTTAGGTAGACGGG
>BLSH010459181.1:390255-404832 GCA_018402905.1 Glandirana rugosa | reverse complement strand
AGCAAGGAGAAAAAGATTACATGTAACTTTTTCTCCATTCAAGAGGAAAAAGGGCACTGGGACGGGTTGTATAGTTACTGATCACTGATATAGCCAATCACAACGTGATGGACAACCAGGCCTCCCAGCTGCCGAACGCAAGTATGACACCCTTGAGTAGAGCTGCACCATTCTGGCTAAAATGAGAATCACGATTTTTTTGCTTAGAATAAAGATCACGATTCCTGCGGCGTAACATCATCTTTCACATTCTACAAAGAAATTGGGCTAATTTTACTGTTTAGTTTTCTTTAATTCGTTAAAGTTAATTTTTTTTTTTTAATTGTATTTGAAAGACTGCTGCGCAAATACAGTGTGACATAAAATATTGCAACAGCCATTTTATTCTCTAGGGTCTCTGCTAAAAAAATATATATATCATGTTTGGAGGTTCTAAGTAATTTTTGAGCAAAAAATACTGACTTTTACTTGTAAGCAACAAATGTCAGAAAAGCTTAGTCTTTTAAGTGGCTAAACTGACCTCCTACAGACCGAAGTTCATTCCTTTGATCTAAAATAACCGAGAGATACAATGTTTATAGTTCTCTCCCAGGGCTGACAATGTTGTGAAACTTGGCATGCTGCCTGTTTTTTTTTTTTTTTTTTTTTTGTCAGCTGTGAGCAGAGAACTCTCTGCACTGAATTGAAGAAATGCTGCGTTAAAGTGGTTTTATACCCTGAAATGTGATTTTTTTTTTTTTTTACCCACAGGTAAACCTATAATAAGGCTTACCTGTAGGTAAAATGAATACCTCCTAAACTTGTATGGTTTAGGAGATATTCACTCTGCATGCAGCCGCTAAAGTTGGCAGTGCATGCGCTGTGAAGAGCCGGCGGAGGCTGCTGGAAAATAAGAACTCAATCTCGCATGCGCAGGAGTGACGTCTTGCAACTCCAGCCACTCACAGTGCCAGAGCCGCGAACCCGGAAGAAAGAAGATGGACATCATGTCGGCTCCCTCAGCGCTGACCGAGTCAGGCATCTGGGGCCTCGTTCTAAGGTAAGCATTTCATAATGTGTTAGTATGCGATGCATACTAACACATTATGCTATTGTCTTGCAGGTTTTTTTTTTTTTTTTTTTCTGTGCGGGTTTACTACCGCTTTAAGATCGGGAGGGGGGTTGAATCGAGATCGCAATTTTTTTTAACGATTAATTGTGCAGCTCTACCCCTTAGTTGTCAGTGTCAGCTCAGTCTCTGGGCTGGGAGCACACTGTGCAGCACCCTCCCAGCACTTCAGTGAGGCGGCATCTGTGTGTACCCCTGTTGTAAATGGGTTAAAGTGGAACTAAAGTTAGATAATAAGCAATTGTTAGCAGTCGGGTATTGTTGGCAAGAGACTCTGTATATAATTTCTGCTATAAGTTATTTTCCTCCACCTGATACCACTTTTTTCCCAAATGGTATACTGATAACCACACATCTTGGTATACATTTTCTGTACCTGTAAAATGCCTGGAGTAAGGCTGCATTCACACCTGAGCGACACGTTTTCAGGCATATTTGAAGCATTTTGTAGTGCGACATTGGGCGTTTGCAAATGCCCGATGTCGCGCTAATATGTGCGCTTGCCGCATTTCCATTGATTCTATATCAATAGAAAGTGTCAAACGCCGGAATATGCCCGATTCACGTGTCAAAAATGCCTCCGGGAGTAGTTTGAGCTTCAGGTGTTTTCAGGCTTTTGGCTTCAGGCGTTTTTAAGTGGAGAAGTGAACCATCTCCATAGAGAAACATTGATTTTTTTTTCCCCTCCAGCGTTTTGTAGCTTCATGCTTCGGGCATATTTGAGCTACAAAACGCTCAGGTGTGAATGGAGCCCAAGTGCTGTAACTCTGGAAAGTATTTCATCCTGGTCAGCTAATAGAGGAAATAAGCACTTTGTGAGAGGTCATCTCTTAAAAAAGTAAGGTGGTAGTTGTCACCAAAAAAGGTGTCACTGGAACTGCTGTCCCCATTGGAAGATTTACCCTACCTTTGGTTCTTTTGACTAAAAATGTCCCATCCCTTTCTGCCTCAGTGCCAAAGGTCTCCATGGCAAATGAGGCGAATCTACCCAGCGAAGGCACACATCACAATTTCAGAAAAGGTGAACTAACACCCTACACCCTCTCCACCACTCTGGTCCTCGCTGTACTTGCCTCCTGTGGACGATGCACCATCAATGCCCAGACCGCCTATGTAGAGGTCCAGGGATGTGAAATCCCACTCTTCTCCCTCTTCATTTAGTAGGTCTTCCAGGACAGCTCAGGGCGCTTTTGATTGGTCAGCACCGGCACTTGTAGCAGCCACGGGAGGTAGGTACTGGTAGGGCTGCCACCTCATCCCTTTAAAACCGAACACATATTAATTACACAGTTTCTGTGGCTGATTAAGGTGGTAATTAAACTCACTTAGTGCCTTATCTGCATTAAATTAGCCTCAGAACCTGTGCAATTCATATGTGTTTGGGTTTAAAGGGATGATGTGGCAACCCTAGGTACAGCGAGGGACCAGGAGGGTGGGGCAGGTGTTGGGTGTTCACCTTTTTATTTTCCCCGAAAAGGTGAGCGGACACTAACTCTGCACAGAATTCCTTGCTTCTTGCTATTGGGTTGATGAGAATAATTTTGCTTTATGCATAATATAACAAATCTAATGAAATCATTTGAAGAGTCTCTGCCTTTATGCTACCTAAACAAATCCATTTGCTGATTTATAATTTATGGCCTGCCTGTTTTTTCCTGGCAAAGACCAGTGAATGGAGCCCTGTGTGTCACTGGCCAGCTGTGCTGATCTCAATCTATTTAGTCATGGACGTTGCTTTAGTTCTCCCCTCAATGTGGAAAGCCTTTGTTGGTGTCGGATTTGACATCTTGGAATGCAGAGTGCATTTTTCAATCCTCTTTAACAATTCTTAATGGTACATAAGACATCCTGTATGACAAAAGAACTTGGTCCATATAACAAAAGAATTCCTATTTTCCAACTCTTTTCCTCAAGTCCGCCTATCATCACATAGACCTAGCTAAAATGGCATCCCAAATCCATGCCAGGTACTGGAAAGTATCCCCACACAGCTAACCATATTCTCCAAAAATCTGGAAGCTGGAATAGGGAAATCCAACTGCTGACCACAAATAATCCGTCTCATCCACTCACAGCTGCAGCCAAATTTAAATATTTGGCGGTACTGCCACCGCGGTGACCCATTTAGGTGTACAGGGTCATGCTGCAACCTTGTGCAGTGCATGTAGTTACAGCTCAATTGTTCAGACTTTGAGGCCTCATACACACGGGCGTTTTTAACGGCGCATTTTTGAGCTGTTTTTACAGCTTAACCGGTTCCCGACCGCGCGCAGTACATTTACTGCTGCAGAGTGGCGCTGTCCCATGAATCGCCGTATATAAGCGTTCTCGTGCCCGCTGCACTCTGCAGGAGTATGCCCGCGGCTCGGGCAGACCTGATGTCCGCCGGCGAGCCGTGATGACCTGCCAGAGAGAAAGAACGGGGAACCGTCGATGTAATCATGACAGTTCTCTGTTCTGTCAATGGGCATGTGAGAGATCTACTGATCCCTGTCACTGGAATCAGTTAGATCTCTTATGCCCATGGCAGCCCAGCCCCCTCACAGTAAGAACACTCCTAGGAAACACAGTTAACCCCTAGATCTCCCCCTGCAGGTAAACCCCCTCACTGCCAATGACATTTATACAGTAATCAGTGGGTATTTACATTTCTGATCGCTGTATAAATGTCATTGGTTTAAAAAAAAGTGTAAAAAATGTCCGACATGTCCGCCCCAATATCACAGTCCCAATAAAAATCGCAGATCGCCGCCATTACCAGTAAAAAAAAAAAAAAAAAAGTAAAAAAATGAATTCTCATGGTTTGAAAACGCTGCAACTTTTGCGCAAACCAATCAATAAACGCTGATTGCAATTTTTTTTTCTTTTTTTTAATAAAAATATGAGGAAGAATATAAATAGACTAAAACCGATGAATACATTTTTTTTTTTTTTAATATATATTTTTGAATATGTATTTTAGCAAAATGTATTTTGTTTAACTGTCGCTCTTTTTTGTTTATAGAGGTGATCAGAAATGACGCAGAGTTGATCAAATACCACCAAAAGAAAGCTCTAATTTTGGGGGAAAAAAGGACATAAATTTTGTTTGGGTACAACATCGCACGACCGCGCAATTTTCAAAAAGGCACCGTGCCGAATCGCAAAAAGTGCTCTGGTCCTAACATGGGAAATCCTTCCGGGGGTGAAGTGGTTAAGAACGCCACACCATGTTATTCTATGGCCTCATACACACGTTGAAGTTTTTGGGCTGTAGAAGGCGTCGGCGTTCTTAAGCTGTAAATCTAACGCAGGACCTTCGTGTTCCGAAGCTGCAGTGTTATGGCGTTTTTGACGCTGAGCCGGCATGGAATGGGTTTTTTTTTTAGACAAAACACAATGTAGCGCTGACACTCACGAACGCCGATGCAAAACGCCAACAAAATTGCATTTTAACGCCGTTTTTTTTTTTTTTTTTTTTTTTTACCCCTGGCATCGGACCTGACATTACAGCTCGTTTTAACAAAATATCGGTGTGTATGAGGCCTTGGGGTTAAAACAGGCGATGAGGAAGCTACATGTCGCCTCCTCTCCGCCTCTCAAGCACACTTGCGTGTTCGCTTCCTCACCATATTTAACCCTAAGGTTGCTGAACCACTACAGGGAGTGTGAATAAGTTGTTCTTCATGCGAGACTGCACAAAAATGCCCCTTATTTATTTAGCTGATAGCACGACACTCTTTCCCATGTATACATAAATACCCCTACTTCCTGCTGACCTTTCAGGTTTGCTGTACCTGTCATACCTGTACTATTTTAAACCTAAAGTCTGCATGTATAACCTATTTATGTATACCTTCCACTCTGATCCTTGTACTTCAGGTAGGGAATGGCACATCACACATGCTTTATAGTAAAAAAAAAAAAAATATATATATATATATATATATATATTATATTGTACTAGTAAGCACTAATAATATGTGGATGGGCGCTGCTTGGTGTACAATTAATGCCTTGTTGCAAGGCATCTTCTACACAGAGCACAGGGTTTCTGGGTGCTGCAGCGAAGTGCTCTCTCCTCACCCATTCACAAAATCCCTTTTATTTACTTTACAGAATACAGGGCGTTTTGTGAATGGAAGAGAGATGTTGCATACCTACCCCTCCTCTACCCTCCCCTCCCCTCTCCTATTCACCATCATTTCCTGCGGGATCTCCCTGAAGCTAATGTTTACTTGCCTACAGTGCCATTACTGACCTACTTGTTCTGCAGGGTGCCTCTGTTTAGAGGTGGCTATCTTGGTAGAAGCAGGGCTTTGCTTCCTCATGTAAGAGTCTTCAGCAAGATCAACGGTGAACAGCATAGTAATATGATGTAATTAAATCTCAAAAGACGAGCAGTCTGAGGCAACAGCGCCTTGGAACACACTGCAGATATATGCAGGATACACCGGAGTGGCGCCTATATCATCACACACCAGGAAGTACACTGCTATTTTTATGGGAGAATGCCTTATTCATACACAGCAGTACAAGGAAAAAGACAATCCTAGAGCTCACTTTCGGCAATTCACTAACAGGACTACCCTCCAATGGGTGCCCCGGAATGTCATTCATGGGCTAAACCAACAGAAGGAGCCCAAGTCTAAATTAGTAAAGGAGTATAAAAACTTGGTATCTTGGATCCAGTAATTCCTGACGCTTTTGTGAAGGAGGCTGTGCCCAGAGCTTTATTTCAGGCCCGTAAAGTGCTTTTGATGTACTGGAAAATCTCCTTACCCCTGCCCCGCACGAATGGACTATTATCATGAGTACCACCCTTCGTTAAGAAAAAAAAACATATATCAACATAGGGGTTGCCCTACTACATTTGATAAAACATGGGATGGATGTCTGTACCTGGTTTAGCACCCATGAAGTTAGTCTTACCCCAAATGTTAGGCTATGGCACATCACCTACTCGCTAAGGTATTTTAAAGTGCTTCTAAAGCCTTAAGGTTTTTCACTTTAATGCATTTTATGCATTAAGGTGAAAAACCATCTGTGCTGCAGTTGCCCCCCAGAGCCACCCTTTTTCTTACCTGAACTTGATCAGACCCAGTAATGTGCACAAGCGCAGAGGCTCCAGCCACAATCTCTCTCTCTCTCTCTCTCTCTCTCTCTCATTGGACAGATTGATAGCAGCAGCCATTGACTCCCACTGCTGTCAATCAAATCTTGTAACACGGAGGTGGGGCCGAGTCCTGCTGTCTGTGTCAATGGACGCAGCAGCGGGACTCAGGAGTGAGCATGCACGGGTACCCTCAGGGAAGGTGGCTTTCCCTGGGGGCCCCCGATGAAGAAGAGGGGCCTGGAGCGCCGGTGGTGGACCCCAGAATAGGAGGACCGGGGCTGCTCTGTGCAAAACCATTGCACAGAGCAGGTAAATATAGGCATGTTTTTTTTTTTTTATTAAAAAGGAAAGTAAAGTTTACAACCACTTAATTTCAGAATTTACCCTTGGATAATATGTTTAATTGCAAAATTACCTTTAGGGCCCCTTTCACACTAGAGCAACTTGTCCTGCAACTTGGGACTGCAAAGTTGCATGACAAGTCGTACTCCATGATTTCCTATGAGTACCATTCATATCTGTGCGACTTCAAAGTAGTCCCTGCACTACTTTGGTCTTGATGCGACTTGAGGTCCATGGACCTCAGGATTACACAGTCGCATCAAAATCGGGGCAAAAAATTGTGAAAGGGGCCTTACTTGTCTCATAGACTGGTCAATTTATGATTATTGAGTCGAGGTTACATCTGTATATTACTTTGGAATTTTGCTGATTACTTTGTGCACTTGTATGTTCAAGTGGCAGATATTTTGATGTATACTGTTTTAATGACACAGATATTCTGGAACTTTTTTTGTTCTGCTTAATAAACTTTATTTATAATTAAGAAAACCAAAAAACCAAGGAATGTTTAGATCCACTGTCAGAATGCTGCAGAGAAAGAACCCTTGCTTTTTTTTTTTTTTTAATGGAAGCCGTGGTGTCTCTGCATAGGTCTTCTGAGTCAAAGCTGGAGTTCTTCATTCAGCAGGAGCCATGAGCTTTGCTTTTAGGAGACCTAGAGCAGTGGTTCTCAACTCCGGTCCTCGGGACCCACCAACAGGCCAGATTTTAAGTATTACCTTGGGGAGATGCAGACTAGAATACTGCAATCACTGAGCAGCAAATGATATCACTTGTGATATTTTTCAGTTATCCTGCAAACCTGGCTTGTTAGTGGGTCCCGAGGACAGGAGTTAAGAACCACTGACCTAGAGGGATTTAATGGGGATGCATTCTGTTTAGCGTGCAAAGCCTTCAGTGATGGACTTTGGATTATGAATCTACTGGCAAATCTCTGTTTGGTATTTATAAGCTCACTCCTGTGGCATTTTTTATATATATATATATATATTTCTACTGCTATATTTTACTTATTTCTAGATCTGCAGCTTGCGGCTGAGTTGGGGAAGACTTTATTGGATCGCAATACGGAACTGGAGGAATCTTTGCAACAGATGTATGTTACCAACCAGGAGCAGATCCAGGAAATTGAAGTATGTTCTCTGTGTTACGGAGCACACTGCTGTACATTCACACTCTTGCACAGATAGATCGCTCTTCTGTCTTTTCAGTCTGTGTTTAGCATTCAGAGTTTAATGCAGGCCAGGCAGCTGGCGACTGATTGGGCAATCTCCTCTAACACACTGGCAGCACTTATTGTATCACCTGTAGGCAAACTATCATTTTATTGTAACAGATGAACTAGAAAGGCTATGGTAAGAACTAAAAAAATCAAAAATCCCTTTCATAGTGCAAAGCACAGTAGGCCCTTTCATGGGATTTTATAAAGTGTGTTTAAGATGCTCTTTAGAATTACACATGTCGATGTGGGTGATGGTTTCATGTATCATCTGTAAACGGGTACAAGAATTTTGGGTCAAGCACCGCACGTGTAGGCGCGCTGAGATTGTCCATACAGACACTCTGCAGCTGAGCTCCCCCCAGAGGAGATAAGGGACTGCTCTGTGAAATATTGCTACAGTCCTCATCATCATCAATATCAATAACCTCTTTTTATTTGAATTAAAAAAAGAACAAAAAGACCTTTTAATCCCACTCTAATAACTTCCAGTTTTGTTATCTATAAGCTGGAGGCAAATCTTTCTAAATGTTACTGCAGCCACAGCCTCAACTTAGAAACTGCCTGAATCTGCTATACGAGTCGGTGAAGCTAGCATAACTGGTAGCAGGGACTCCTAAATCTGGCGAAGGCCATTTTTAAGGAGCCATACCACCAGAAAAGTGTCAAAAGTGGTTTATTGAATCCACCCCCCCCCTTTTTTTTTTATTTATTTATTTATTTTTCTTTTTTAGAAATGTAAAAAGTGAGGAAGTGGTGATACATATAGACAAAAATAACCGCAACGTCCAAATAAATGCAAACAACTGATAAATGGGAAAATCCCAAATATATAATTTATCCCCCCGGACTTTTAAGGCGGATCAGGTAATCAAGGTATTTCAAAAAGGAAAGGAAAAATAAGTATAGTAAAAAATAATAATTTTATTCATACAAAAATATTGATAGATAAAAAATGAAACTGACAAACAAGGCAATACATGTTTCATCAACAAGAAAAAATGCACATGAATGTAATTTGAATAAACAAAATATAAAATGTAAAATGTAAGATGCAGAGTACCACAAATTAGTCAGCATAAAGACAATTGGACTCGCTGCATTTGGGATATGCACACTGGAATGACCACTGTAGATAGCAGGGTCCAAGGGCAATATCACAAACGTCCCAACATGTTTCGGTTAATCCTTCTTCAGGGGATATAAAGGCATCAAGAGCAACATGAGTAAACTATCTGTGAAAGATCAAGTCATAAATAAGACAATGTATGGTATAAACGTATTGTAGAGACAAATTAATGAAATTAAATAAATTGGGTAAATAAGCGTTCATTATGGGAAAACATGACGCACTTACATATATGCTGGGGGCACCCAACAACCAAGCAGATGTCAGCCCGTGAAAATCTGGAGAAGAGGAATCCAGACAAAGCTCAGGGGGTGCTGGCACCCCGGATGGGGGGACACAGAATATTGTGGAACCACGAGGGGCCCAAAGTGGCTGTACCGGCCCACCCACACAGAACGTGTGGGTTATACTGAAGAAAAAAATAAAAATGTAAGGATATTTATGTAAAGTATAGAATAAATACCGTAATTAAAAGATAAATATAGGTAGTAGGATGTCTTAGATCCATGCCAAATAGTGCCTATTTGAAAAAGTCATTATTAAAGGTAGTAATTAAAACAAATTTCCTAATCAAAATTGTATAGAGATACTGAAAATTAAGTATCGCCTAAGGGAGGCGAGTTGGTATATTGAACAAAACTTGATTATATCGGTGGTCAGTGTGAAAAACACACCGTCCACATACATATTTAAAAAAAAAAAAAAAAAAAAAAAATGTTAACGGCACTAAGGCATGGATCAAGGAAAGAGGTATACTGGTCATGTTACAATACCTGGTCCGTGCGGTCGGTGTGAGTACAGACTGCATAAGAGCGGCTAAGTACTGACCTGACTATAAAAAGGTGTAGGTGTCTGCGGCAGCCAATCCGGGAAGACACTAAACAGGTGCTGGCCGTTCGCAGAGTGCGGGCAATTAAGTCCGCACGAACTAACGCCTTGGGTCCCTCCGGAGTGAACGGCGCACGGCGTGACCTCACCGTAAGGGCGGGATGACGTCACGCGTCGGACCTCCGCCGGTGGGTGTGTCCGAGCGGACGGAAAGCCGCTCGGACAAAAAGCTCGCTCCAACAAGGAGCAAACCAAAGCGGCCAACAGGCTGAAGTGGCAAGCTCCAGTGGAGCCTACCCGCCGGGTGGCGCACAAAAGCCCCCAGAACCGGGAACACATGCAACCCCCAGTGGTGAATGATGGAATTGTGCATCTAGGTTGGTAATGCTGAAAGTGTGGGTGCAAATCAGCAAATGAATAATAAATGAAAAATAGAAGAATAGGAGAGGAGAAAAAAGAAAGAAAGAAAGAGAAAAAAAAAGGAAGAAATGGGCCGAATAAGGGAAAAAGGAAACCAGAAAGGGAAATAGTGGAAATGTGTATATGTTTATAAATTGAGTTCACACCCCCCCTGAAGCCCAGGAGGAAGGGTTTGAAACTGCAGATCTCGTTGAGTCCAGGGGGAGATGTAGCCTGGAGGGTGTGGATCCACCACAGTTCACGCTGGAGGAGCCGCTTGTTGAAATCGCCTCCGCGTGAACCGTAGTGGATCCGATCCAAAGCTAGAAAATAGACTTTGGGAAGAAAGGTGGGATGAACTGAAGCAGTATGTCGACCTAAAGGAGTGTCAGGGTCACGTTTGGTTATGGATAAGGTATGTTGGTATATCCTTTTCCCAAATTCATTTTTGGTTTTACCGACACAGTAACCTCCACATTCACAAGAAAGGAGGTAAACAATGCCAGGAGTTTTACAATTCACAAAGTGTTTAGGACAAAAGACTTGTCGATTGGGCAGTATGATTTTATTACGTCTATCCATATATTGGCAATAGTGGCACCCCCCGCAGGAGAAAGCACCATGACGTATGCATGGGTCTCTCCTGTGGGTACTAAATTCACTAGAGACCAGTCTGTCACCGACCGAGGGAGCCCTACGATAGGCTACGGCTGGTGCATCAGAGACAAATGAAGATAATTGAGAGTCCATAGTGAGGAGATGCCAGTACTTGCCCAGGATACGTTTAATTTGTTTGTGCTGAGTAGAGTAGGTAGTAACTATTCGTGTAGTTGGATCCGAAGAGGGTATTTTTTTTCTTCTTGTTGAGAAGGTCAGCACGGGGAATACTTCGGACCCTCCTGAAGGCACGCTTCAAGGAAGCTCCGGAGTAGCCTCGTTCCAAGAGTCGTACTTGTAATTTCTTAGCCTCTTGTAAAAAAGAAGATTCATCAGAGCAATTGCGACGCACCCGAAGGTACTGACTATAGGGGATAGAAGCCAGGAGTGGCTTGGGGTGAAAACTACTGGCACTTCCAGCATTACCAACCTAGATGCCCAATTCCATCATTCACCACCGGGTGTTCCCAGTTCTGGGGCTTTTGTGCGCCACCCGGTGGGTAGGCTCCACTGGAGCTTGCCGCTTCGGCCTGTTGGCCGCTTTGGTTTGCTCCTTGTTGGAGCGAGCTTTTTGTCCGAGCGGCTTTCCGTCCGCTCGGACACACCCGCCGGCGGAGGTCCAACGCGTGACGTCATCCCGCCCTTACGGCAGGGTCACGCCACGCGCCGTTCACTCCGGAGGGACCCAAGGCATTCATTCGTGTGGACTTAATTGCCTGCACTCTGCGAACGGCCAGCACCTGTTTAGTGTCTTCCCGGATTGGCTGCCGCAGACACCTACGCCTATTTATAGTCAGGTCAGTACTTAGCCGCTCTTATGCAGCCCGTACTCACACCGACCGCACGAACCAGGTATTGTAACAACATGACCAGTATACCTCTTTCCTTCATCCATGCCTTAGTGCCGTTTAACCTTTTATTTTTTTATTTTTTTTTAATATGTATGTGGATGGTGTGTTTTTCACACTGACCACCAATATAATCAAGTTTTGTTCAATATACCAACTCGCCTCCCTTAGGCGATACTTAATTTTCAGTATCTCTATACAATTTTGATTACTAAATTTGTTTTAATTACTACCTTTTAATTATGACTTTTACATCACTACCTTCAAGTATGACTTTTTCAAATAGGCACTATTTGGCATGGATCTAAGACATCCTACTACCTATATTTATCTGTTAATTCCGGTATTTATTCTATACTTTACAAGACCCTGCACAAGGAGAGGGGAGCAGTAACAGGTCTACAATATATTACAGGAAACTCCTACACACTGAAAAAATACAGGATTCATTTATGCTTCTCAAATCTGGAGGCAGTGGATTATTTAAAGGAGTAAATAACCTGAAATAACAGCTGCCATTGTTGACACCTCCTTGTGAGCATGAAGGTTGACTGGTTGCCAACCTGACCCTCTCGATGCAGTTTGAATCCCTGGCAAACAAATAAATAAAATTAAAGGGCTACCGACCACTTTGACATTCCTGATCTGCATGCTTGCTGCAGGTCATTTTGTAGCTGGCTGATTCAAAAGGAAAGTGTTTGTAATTTCACTTACATTAATAAAAATAATTTTATGTTTGCATTAAATAATTGTTGACAATACCCTAATGTGTCTGTGAAAATGAAAACCCTGTTCTAGGTCCCATCAATGATTTTTTTTTTTGTCATGGCACTATGAGGACTACCACTCTAAAAATAACCTTCCTGGCAGCCCAGTAAGAAGGGTTAATCTGAAATGGGACATAGTGACCTGCCTTAGGTTAATCCACACTTTACAACAAATCCTCCTTGTATGAAGATGCCATAGACAATGATACTAAAAGGGTTGTCCAGGGTAATACAGGTTTTTGCATGAAAAGCCACATAGAGAATTTGAATACTAGCTGCGAGGTTCAGTAGTACCTTCTTAATCTGATAAAAAGAAACATGCTATCCATAGTATTTGTTCTGTCTTGCATAGAAAGCATCCCAGATCTTGCCTCTTAACCAAAACAAGATAAATTTTACTAGGCCTTTCCTTATACACTGCAATGATTATTCTGGGTAACTGCCCCATTTAAAGCAGACCTCCAGCCAGCCATTGAATACAAAGTGCAAAAAGAACTTAAAGAAGTCCTCTCACTTTGATTTTTTTTTAGTAGTGTGTTCTGTTCTCCAGGGGACAAAGTGCAGATACTAATTTGCCATATCTTCCTATGCATTGTCTTGTCTAAGGCTATCTGTGAGGTTAAACGGGGCCCCCCTCCATGGCCATCCAACAATGCAGGTAGCAAGACGATGACTGCTTTGACAAATGGAGCTTTTCTACACCTACAACTTGCCCGGGTTCCTGAAACATTTTAGCTGACAAGTTCCCCTCCCCCTGCGTTCCTTGTGAGATGCTTGTCTCCAGCAAATGATTGGAGCTAGAAAAATGTGCTTTCTTTCAATGCAACAGTCTCCTTGCTAGCTATGTTGTTGGACACCCATGGAGGGAGGTCCAACATAACAGCTAGCTTTAGACAGCACTACATGTATTTTGTCCCCTGGCGAACCGAATGTGTCAATGACAATTGAAGTGAAGTCTTATGAGGTTTAGTCACTTTATGTATTGCCATATTTTCTGGGGCTGCGGTTAGGAGAGCTGCAGGTCTTGTACTCAGGTGCTTACAGTTATTTGTTCACCCCACTCTTCTCTATTAGTGTATTAAATTTATATACATCAGATATATCAGAACACATTACTGCACTCTAATCTCTTTCAAGTCAAAACAGTAAATGGGACATTATAGAGAGCATGCCATTTTATTTTGTGTTTTTTGATTACTTTTATGGCAGTACCTGACAAAGCAGGTGGACTTGCTGAGACGGATGAATGAGCAGCATGCCAAGGTTTATGAGCAGCTGGATGTCACAGCCAGAGAGCTGGAAGATGCCAATCAGAAATTGGTGCTGGAGAGCAAGGCATCACAACAAAAGATTATTGGGTAAGAATGCTCATTACATTCCGCACCTTTCTCCAAGAGCAGCTATCACAGCAAATACAAAACAAAATCCGGTTTCCAGTAGAAGCAGTTTTTTACCTCTGTATTTCACGTTATACTTTGTATTCTATGTTTTCTTATTTCTCTAAGCAGGAGTGTGTCTGTATGTTGTTTTTTTCCCCCAGTTTTATAATGATGGGTAAATCCCCCAAAGAGATCCTCTTAGGGCTGGTTCACACTAGCTCCTTTTAAGCTGCCTTGATCTGCATAGATCAATGCAGGCTTACCACAAGGACACCAAGAAAACAATTGTTTTCTATTAGGGGTGCGCATCTTCAGTGGTCTTGCGATTCGATTACGATTATCATGTCAACGATTCGATTCCGCGATACATCACGATTACTGCCGATGTTTTACATCAACAAATTCAAGCAGTCAGAAGAACTGAAGGATGGAAGAATCAAAGGAAGGATGGAGGAGTATGGGGTTAGGGAAGGAAAATCCTTGAATAGGAAAGGGAGGATGGATGAGTCTGGAGATAAGAAAGGAGGAATCCATGAGTAGGAAAGGAAGGAGGAGAAGTCTGGGGATAGGAACTAAAAGATGGCAAGAGTCTGGGGATAGAACTGGAGGATGGAGGGGTCAAGGCATCAGAATTGAAAGATGGTGAAATCCATAGAATGGAAGAGTCCGGGGATAGGGAAGGAGGAATCCATGAATAAGAACGAATGGATGGAAGAATCATAGGATAGGAATGGAAGGCTGGGAGAGTCCAGGAATATTATTTGATTGAGGAGTCGGGGGGGGGGGGGGGTGTTATGAACTGAAGG
>BLSH010459181.1:373654-390245 GCA_018402905.1 Glandirana rugosa | reverse complement strand
GAAAGATGGTGAAATCCATAGAATGGAAGAGTCCGGGGATAGGGAAGGAGGAATCCATGAATAAGAACGAATGGATGGAAGAATCATAGGATAGGAATGGAAGGCTGGAAGAGTCCAGGAAAATTATTTGATGGAGGGGGGGGGGGGGTGTTAGGAACTGAGGGATGGAGGGTTTCAGAGAGCAGAATGAGTGGGGACCTCAGATTTTTCAGGGTTGCATGGGGTGTGGGTTGGAAACTGTGAATGGAGGTGGGGTGGGTGAGGGTAGTGGCTCTGTAGTGGCCATTGGTTTAAATGGGGAGGTGGAAGAGGAATGTGCTGGAAGACATGTCCATCTGGTGCAGTTTGGGTGATCTGGGGTTAGTGACTGGGAGCAGTTTGAGACATTTAAAAGGGAGGGTTGAGCGAGACAGTGGGACCTGCAGCTGGAGGAATGGGCTGTGGAGGACATTATGCAGTTTGACAGCCAGCTGGGGAACATGCTGTCATATCTACAGTAAAAAGTGCAGCGTTATCACTGATGAAACATTCATATAAGCAACATGAGCTATATGTGTCAAATGAAGTCCCATAAATAATGATCCAAACTGATGAGAAAACTGATAAAAAAAAACACATGAACCATATATCAAGGTCCCATAAATTTAGATCAAAAATATTAGATCCAAATGCGGAAAAAAAGTCAGAAAATTCCAGAAGCAGGGAAAAGCAATACAAGTATAAGGCGGCTTTTCAGTGTGCATAGACTGACTTCCAGGTGTTCACACAGTGCAGATGATCTCCACCACCAAGGTTTGTCAAGCCCCTCACCTTATCTATCCGACCCTCTGCGGATCAGATCAGCATAGGCTGCGCTCCCTCTTGTTGCGGAGAGCAACAAGAGGGAGCGCAGCCTATGCTGAAAAGTTCATCATCACAGCTGTTTCCTGTTGGAGGTGGTTAGATGCTGATCTGATCCGCAGAGGGTCAGATAGATAAAAAATGCTTTTTTTCCGCATTTGGATCTAATATTTTTTGATCTAAATTTATGGGACCTTGATATATGGTTCATGTGGTTTTCTCATCAGTTTGGATCATTATTTATGGGACTTCATTTGACACATATAGCTCATGTTGCTTATATGAATGTTTCATCAGTGATAGCGCTGCACTTTTTACTGTTTATTTGAATTGAGGTTGGGATTTATCCTTAGTGTTCAGCAGCTTACCTGTTTATTTTGCCTGGCGCCGATATTTACTTGTTTATTTGATGCGGTCATATCTGCATTAAAAACAAAATAAAGTGAGCGCTGTATGATATTTTTTTTTTTTTTTTCGCAGCTAGCACACAGTAAATATACTACTTTAATAGACAGTAAAACAAAAAATGGCATGCAGCACTTTGTGGTGATAAATGTACAAAAAGTCTTAAGTAGCAAACAAATGTATGTCACCCTCCACCATCACACCTCTGGTTGAGAGTGCCGCAGCCACTCCGAACCATTCTGGGACCAGAGTACTGATGGCTCCGCTCTCCTCCCTGGAGCTCCGCCCGCCGCCGCTGTCGCTCTTAGCAGCGCCAGCGCTGACAGGCCGAGCCACCCCCAGCTCCGGGCCTCCATGTCCCCGCCAACGTGCACACAGCGTGGCTCCTCATCGCCTCATTCCACCACCTTGACCGCTGGATTTACTTGCTATTGGCTGGTGAGGGGGCGGGACAGTGAGGGGAGAGGCAACAGGATTGGTGGAAGGCAGCAACACATAGTTGGCCAGGTTTGAATGTCTGCTAAGCCGCCATTAAGATGACTGTGACAAGGGGGAGGAGCTGCGATGACATCAGCGCACATCACGATTCAGCTGATTTCTGCATCGATGCAGAATCGAGCAAGGCTGAATCGCAATGTATTAATGCGCCAATTTATTTTCAACACCCCTATTTTATATGTGCCTGGTTTACACCGGAATGCTATACTAAGGTGGTTTGCAGTGTGCTGCACAAACAGGCAGACATGGTACAATTTTATGCAGTTGAACTGACCATAGTTCATCTAATCACAATGTGCTGCAATGTGTAGACTTGATTGATTTTGTGACATTCAGGGTGGATAAAAATCAATGATTTTTTTTTTTTTTTTAAATGAAAAAAATCTGATTTTCTTCTTTTTTTTTTATTTTTTTTTTATTTTAAATCAGATTTTTTTTATTTAAATTGATTATTATTATTATTTTTAATCAAATTTATTTTAATAAAATGCTTTTGGAGTAAAAATCTATCTAAAGATAGTTTTCTATTTAGGATACATTAATAATTAAGTTTATTCAGCACGAAATGGAGCTTAGTTGTGGGCATGAGGCTGTATATTCTGCAATAGTTGAATATTTGGTAAATTCATTCAGAGAATGAAAGCTGAGATAACATGCACTGCATTGATGCATTCACACAATTTCTCAGTAACCATGAGATAAAGCAAAGTTCAGGAATATTCCTTTATCCCATTGTTTTGCAAATCTATGCACACTACAAACTGTATAATTGAATCGGTTCTGATATCGCTGTTTTACTAACCTGACAGCTTATTATTCTAAATCGGAAACCTTCATTTTGTTTGCAAATATTAAAGATTCTAAGCCCTTACATTTAAAGAGCACCTGTCATTTCAGATCCATCATGGCAGCGCCTGTTAGTGGGCATCCACTCACCTGCTGCCACCACGTCCCTCACCTTGTAGTGTCACTGCCGCATCACCAGCCGTCCCATTACAGTGAATGAGACTGTCGGTGAGTCAAGAGGTCAGAGGAGGAGGTGCTGCGGGACAGAGATGACAGTTGCTCTTTAAAAATTATGATTTAAATCAAATCCACCCTGGTGACATTTTAATAAATTTAAAGCCCAACTCTGGGAAACTTTAAAATATGCCCTTGCTGTAGGTCTGCACATACGCTCACTGCAAGGGTTAGATACTCATTTAGTCTAGGGATGAGGAGAAGCACTTTAACTTGTGTGTTCCTTGGCTTCCGGTTCCTTTTGGCTTCATGTCCAATGCAGTGCTATGGACACTGGTCTTGATGACCTCAGGACCTTAGCCTGCTCGAGCATGGGAGAGAGACACCGCAGGGACTGGTCTAGCAACATGGTGAATAGATCAGGTGAATAGATCTTCTTCTTTTCTATGTCCCCTAGACCTAAACCAGCCATTGACTGGTGCAGCACCCACTGCAAGAGAACCTTTTTAAAGTTCCCAGGATTAAGCTTTAATAAAGTTAAAAAAAAAAATCTTGCCTTGTTTTGTAACAACGCAGAGCACCACCCCTGCAGAACAGACACTGGTCATTTTTAGCATGCAGCCTGGGGTTTAGTGGTGCTTTTCCCCTTTTATTGAAAAAAATGTATGAGGTAACCGTATATTCCAGTGGTGTGTACAAGAAGCTCTGTTTAATACATATACCAAACACTTTCTATACAAGAGCCCAATGCCTTTTGATTTACTTGTAAAAGTTGTTTTTGTGCACAATATTTGCTGTATTTGATGCTGATATGTATGTGTTTGAAAGGACTTGCAGCTTCTGGCCATCTCACTGGTGAAATTTTATTGCCATGGCTATACAGCACAGAATCTGTGTCGGCAATCCCACCCAGGCATCATGTGGACAATATATCAGATTTGGATTATGTAAATCTCAGAAGAACAATTTTAATTAACTATTGAAGCCTGTGAATTGCTGGCAATATAGTTAACTACCCTCCGATTTTAAATCAGACTTGGGCATGCCAAAGAGACCATCTGTTTTTTGACCTTTACTTGCCCTAAAAATGCCGGTTTTATCACTTTGTGTGGAAAAAATCTGGGGCTTTCGAAACACTTGATAGGGATTTTTAAAAAATACTATTTAGTGTATCAGTATGTTACAGCCCTATGTTATATTAAATACATTTATGTATTTTGATGTTGACATTATTGCCCCATTATTTTTGGTAAACGGGGAGCTGCAATCTCTGAATATAATCTTTTCT
The DNA here is from genome assembly GCA_018402905.1 of Glandirana rugosa. Taxonomy (NCBI): domain Eukaryota; kingdom Metazoa; phylum Chordata; class Amphibia; order Anura; family Ranidae; genus Glandirana; species Glandirana rugosa. The sequence continues at coordinate 386,254 of BLSH010459181.1, read as the reverse complement.
CACTTTCCAAATCTACTTTATTAACCAACTCACAATTGGTAATCAGCCCTTCAGATCGAAATTAGCAATTAGCTGGTAATTAGTTTGTGGTAATTGGTTATCTTTCTGTGTTTAGTTTAACGGAAACCATTGAAGGACTGCAGGTCCACATGGATGACCTTCAGAAACAAGTGGAAGAGCTGAGAAAAAACAACCAGTTGTGTCCCAGCCGTGAGAGATTTGAGCAATCCAGGTCAACGCACAGCTTCTCCTGTCTAAAGGAGCTGTATGATCTACGCAAGTAAGTCCCACAAGTCTTCTCTTTTCTAAGCGTTCTCACCTACCGCTTTTGCATTTGGATGCATACCGATGCAACTTTTAGCTGTTAACACCAGTGTTAATTTTGTCGACTAAAACATTTTAGTCGAGTAACTTAATACCATTTTAGTCTACTAAAATATGACTAAAACTATTGAGATGACTAAATTACAACTAAAATGGGACAAAAACTAAAATGCCATTTTAGTCAAAAGACTAAAACTAAATTGAAATTTGATGTCAAAATTAACTTCGGTCTGTAGTGCATATTCATACCTCAATACCATAAATAATAACATAATAGATTTTTCACTCCAGCAGTATATAATGAGTTTGGAAATTGTAGAGAAATGCTTAAATAATGCATTACAATTTGACTACACAGATTCATTTTTAGACGATTAAAATGAGTTTTAATCGACTAAAATATACTGGAAATTTTAGTTGACCAAAATGTAGGACATTTTAGTCAACTAAAATGGCCTGGAGATTTAGTAAACTAAATATGACTAAAACAATTGCAGAAGACTAAATTGGGACTAAAACTAAAATGCCATTTTAGTCCTAAGACTAAAACTAAATTGAAATTTGCTGCCAAAATTAACACTGGTTAACACTGAAAATTGTTCAGTAGTATTTAAAGCTTGTATACCACGTTATTACTGACCCTACAGTTAGCGACAATGATCACTGGGACAAATACAGAGGATACATTTCCCCCCGCAGGGTTCCAACCACTTTTCAACATGAGACTCCTTCCTCCCACTATATTAAAGTGATTGTAAAGGCTCGCTTTAAAAAAAAAACAAAAAAAATGTTATACTTGCCTCCTCTGTGCAGTTTGTTTTGCACAGAGCAGCCCAGATCCTCTTCTTGGGTCCCTCTTCTGCTCTCCTGGCCCCTCCCTCCTTCGTGTGCCCCCTCAGCCAGCAGCTTGCTACAGGGGGCACCCAAGCTGAGTCACAGCTCAGTGTATTCATTCAGATACGGACCCCCGAACTGGTCCTGCCCCCTCTCTCCCCTGATTGGCTGACAGACTTTGACAACCGCGGGAGCAAATGGCGCTGCTGCTGTGTCTCAGCCAATTGGGAGGAGTGTCCTGGACGGCTGAGGGGATTGTGGACATCGCTGGAGAGAGAAGGGGCTCAGGGTAAGTATTAGAGGGTGCTGGGGGGGCTGCTGCACACAAGTTTTTTTCTCTTAATGCATATAATGCATTAAGATTAAAAAAAAAACTTCTGCCTTTACAACTCCTTTTAAATGTTTAATGTATTGAAGAAAGTAGTTACTTTTTTTCTTGCATGAATGTGTTACTGGTTTATATTATGGATGGAGTTTTTCCAGGACATTAAATTTTAATTCTTTTCTGCAGATATTTTGTATACGATCATGTTTTTGCTGAGAAGATTGCATCTCTGAATTCTCAGCCTGGACCAATTGAGGAGGAAAATGAGAATTTGAAGAAGACCTTGGCAATCCTGGAAGCACAGCTCGGTACAGAACGCAAAAAAAGAGAAAGCTTAGAGGAAGAATACAACCAGGTTGCAAAAGAAAATGCTGAGCTAGAGCAGGTCCTTCATGAGAGAAACTCCATCCATGCTCGGGCAGAAGAACTGGAGGCAGAGGTGGCAGAAATGCGTCAGATCTGTCGGTCTGACAGTGTATTTGCAAGTAACGTTGAGAAATTGATCCCAGAGTCCATCTTCATCTCCTTCAAAGAAAATGCAGACAAGGATATAGAGCCGGAGGCAAGTATACGGCCCACAGAAGGGAACAAAAGGCCTTTAAAAAGAAGCAGCAGTGAGATGATCCTACCCAGTGCTACTGCAGAAGCCATCCGCAATGGCCATGAGGAGACCTGTATTAGGAGAACAGAAGCTGTAAAACAAAGGGGAATTTCACTGCTTAATGAGGTGGACTCTCAGTACAGTGCTTTGAAAATCAAGTATGAGGAGCTTCTACAGCGGTGCCAGTTAGAGGACGATTTCTTCAGTCATAAGGCTGTCCAGACCTCTAAGCTGTCCACCGGCCTCTCCAATGTATCTCCTCCTGAAGATGGTTCTCCAGTACATTCCTTCTCTACCAAGCACAAAGCTGGTTCCCCTGGAACTCAGCCAGAGTATAAAGTTCTTTTTCAGGAAATTTTTAGCTGTATCAATAAAACCAAAGAAGAAATTAACGAGCATCGAACAAAATACAAACAGATTTGTGATTCTAAAGACAGCTAGAGCCCAATGTATTCCAGAACTATTCCACTTTTTCTTTACTTGAAGTGTAAGTCCACTTTTCTGACAGCTTGATGTTGTAATGTGGGATGGCAAAAAAGACAGCTTTCCAAGCCCTTCTAACCGTGTGCTTTAATAGTCTTGAAGTAAATCTTGTTCTAAATGGGGAAAGGCTCAGATTTTGCCTGTTGCCATGAAGAAATTGTATACATGGTGGAATACTGTTTATATTCGCATATCTTGGCTGTAGACCATTGTAGAAATCTATAGCACAAATGTAACTGTTGTTCAACACCAAACCAAGCCCTCTACTGAACTTTAATAACAAAACTGGTAAAGAATGAATAGCATTTAAACATATCTCAGTCATCCTGTACAACAACAAATATGTTGAGAAAGTAGAGTTAAACTTTAGGTCTAAATGTATTAAATGTTTTTTTTTTTTTAAAGCTTGACCATAAAGACTTGTCATGGCTACCTCATTAGCCTATTCACAGTAGAGCAATTCCATATTGGCATTGGGTTTTACTATATGTAGTCCATCCATTTTAATGTACATACATTTCTAATCTCAGATAAGCTTTATAGCTCATAGTGAGCTTCTAGTGTTAAAAAGGTTGAAGACCTGAAATGTGGAGAGGAGTATTGTCACAAGTTGTGTCTGAGGTCTCCATTTTTTCCCCCCATTACATACATACCTTTTGTTCTGCACTGTGTCTCAGGAGGTTGCGATCGTAGTAAAAAAAAAAAAAACAAAAAAAAAAAAACAAAACAGGGCTAGGCTTTCTCATGTCAGCGCCTGCCAATGTGATGACCTTTGAGGAATTATTCAAGAAAAGTAGCAGGAGAGGTGCAGGAAGCCCAGATCACCGACTGAATGCAGTGCAGGTTCTGGGGTACAGCTTCCTCTCCAACAAGCACAATAATGACCTCAAATCTGGTGAGACTAGCAGCCACAAGCAGTGTATCGATCTCACACTGCAGTAGTCATATAAGGAAATGCACTGCCATTTTAGTTCTAGTCCTAGATTTTTCATGGTACTACTTGGGTACAATTACCATTTCTAGATGTTCGCTACAACATGACAAATCTTGACTTTAAAGGTCCACATTAACATGTTTTGTCTGTTCTTTGGAAAACTCCATACAGTAGACGCACTTCTGGTGTTACCTTGCTTTTTCTATTTTTTTTTTTCTAACTATATGTGCATTCAGATTGGGAGAGTAAATACATGGGAAAAGAAAAGTTTTCTAATAAATTTCTGCGTAAATATATGGAGTTGATATAGTATATATAGTATAGTATGGTAGCATCTCTATAAAGCTAAAGAAGCATAGGGCTAGCCTATTTCTGTTTTAAACAGAAAGTTTAAAATAATACTGTGAAGTAAATTAGAGACAAGTATTTTTCACTTGTTTTATGCCACAAAATGTAATTATTATTTATACAGAATCCTTTTATCCATTAAATGGAATTCCAACTACAGTATTTATTGCTTTACCTGTTGTCCAAGCATAGTTGACAAGGGCAGCAATGCTATTTTTGGAAGAACCAGGCTTCCAGAGAATGGTGGTTACCCATTCACAACTGGGGACCTTAAATGTGTAGGTAACAGGTGATCTTTTTAAGAAGCATTTTTCCTTAATTTTCTATTATCTATAATAAGTTAGATTAAATAGTCATTTTAAATCTACTAAAGTAGGTAGTGACTTGATCGAAGTATGATTTTGCTTTAGAAACCTGTTTAACTTATTAAAAATGGGCAAAAGGAAATGATTTTACAGTTATTTTGTGAGTTTGTATTTCTAATATATTTTTTACCTACTAAAATAACTGCTCTATTGTTTAGAACATGTATCATCTTATGGACTTTGTTAATTTGGGAGTTTAAAGTAGAGCTATAGGCAAAACCTTTCTTTTTTTTGTTCATTTTGGATAGAGTAAGGGGGGGTTATAACCCCTGGCAGTTTTTTTGTTTTCTTTTGCCGTCTGTGTCCTATTGGAGAGATATTTATCTTCACTTCCTGTCCCATAGACAAAACAGCAAGTGAGAAGAAATCCCTGCAAATTGGGATAATCCCCATTGGAAGATTTTCTCTGTATTACTTTTTTGGGACAGCTGAAAACATGGGATTTCTTTCAATGACAATTGTAAACAGGACAAATACAGAGTGAATGTCCCTGACAGGGGCACAGACCCCAGTAAAAAAAAACTGTTAGGTGTCCTAATCCCTCTCTATGTCCAAAACTAAAAAAAAAAATAAAAAAATTATATTGTCTCTAGTTATACTTTAATCATGAACCACTATAAGGGGAGCCTATAGCATGGTAACTGGTAGGCTAGTGTAGAATAGTCTGAAATATAACATGCTGTATACGATTGTCACTTATTCTGAATACCAAGTTATTTCTAAAAAAAAGTGTGGGCATATCTCGATAATCCCATCTGCTATACCTGAGCATGAGCGTAGGGGAGGTAGGGTTCGAAGATGCCAGGAAATAACAGTAGTTCTGTCAGGAAAGAGAGGATTAGGTAGGTTATAGTAAATATGGGAAAAGAAGAGAAAACTGGAAATTACAGTTGACAGTGGGCTGCGAAGGGCAAAATATCTGCTACTTCCATAATTCTTTTTTTTAGAATAACCCAGAAATAAGGATGGTGCGACTGAAGCTTAAATTGGCCATAGATGGATTGAAATAGAGCCCATTCAGCAGGAATAGGACGAATTTCCACCCATGTGTGGCCATTTCTGCTTGACAGAAGTCAACCTAATGATTGAAATTTGTTGAATGGGTTTATTGGTAAAAGTCTCAATCAGTGGCTGCGGCCAATGGGTGACCAAAAAAAAGAGACTTTTGTAAACAAACTATGGTAATCTTAGATTGTGTTTTGGAAGGTAACGTGTATGTGTAGGTCATTATTCCTGTCCATAAGGTGATAAATAAAGAGAAATTATTACCAGAAAAGCCATCTACCATGCAAACTCTTCAGCTTACCGATTTTTTTATCAAAGCTCTATCTAATTGCTAAGAATTGGTTCCTAATCTACGGATATGCTCCATTATGTTTTTGCCATTCCAGAATATTCATGTGGGCGATATGTGCGTATTAAAATATTTTCTGTAAAAAAATATGATCTGGATCTTTATTTGTTTTACATTTTTTGAGTTTTAATTAAAAATAACATTTGGCAACTGGTGACAACCTATATCTGGAGTACAGTTTAAGCTGAAACTGTAGAGATGAACGAAAGAACGTATCTACACTTATGGCAATAAGTTGCTAGTGAAGCATGTTCAGGTGGTATATCAGTACTACACCATGAAATTATGCCGATTTAATTATTTTTTCATTTTCTTATTTAGAGAATGATACAGGTGGATCCAGCACCATCTTGAACATTTCTGACTGGCCTTTTTAGATCTATTCATTTGTATTTCTGCTTGCTTGGCCTATTCATGTGCTACTTCTTTGGATTAGGAGCAGACTACAAAAAGGGATACTGCATGAAAGGTTCTTAGCTCAGGTTGTACAGATCACCCCTAGAGTGTGATGTTTCCTAGTCATTGTGCCATAATGGCCATAAAGTGTCTACCACAGTGTTCCTCCGTCTCCAAAGGGGTCCCACAGGTATGGAATTTGCATACTACAGAAATTATTAGTATTAATAGATAGATATAGCACCAACAGTTTTCACATCGCTTTACAACATGAGGGCAGACATTGGAGAACATTTGCTTGTTTATAACTAAATTGGTGAATATGTGTTGAACTGGTACCTCTATAACCCTGAGGGGCTTAAGCTATTCCTCCTCCACAGGCACAAACATGCAAATCCCCCCCCCCCAACCAAAAATGTACATGTCTTTGTGGGAAGATATGTGCAAGTCTTCCAACAAGCAAAGCTAGCCACAATGCTTGCAGGCAGCTTAAAGAGAACTTGTGGCTAAACCAAAATTACAAGGTTACCTGCAACAACAGTTAGCTGTCAGCATAAACTGCCAGGAAATATTGCTGCACAAAATCTCAATTTAAAGCTCTTCAGAGTTTCCTGACGTTGATATGCAAAGTGGCTCTATATTGTAATCCACATAAGATTGGCACACCCATATGTCATGACAAGGTCTGGGACACCTGATAGTTGTTGCACAAGGCTGTGTACTGTGGCACAGAGGCAATGGGCATAACAAACCTTCCCTACCAGGAAGTGTATAAGAAGCTCAGGACAACTCTGGGTTTCTGCAGTAGCAGCTTTATGTGCTCAAAGCCTTTGCTGTTACAGTATCTCACAAAAGTGAGTACAGTACAACCCTCACATTTTTGTAAATATTTTATTCTATCTTTTCATGTGACAATACTGAAGAAATTTGACTTTGCTACAATGTAAAGTAGTGAGTGTATAACAGTGTAAATGTGCTGTTCCCTCTAAATAACTCAACACACAGCCATTAATGTCTAAGCCGCTGGCAACAAAGTTGAGTACACCCCTACATGAAAATGTCCAAATTGGACCCAATTAGCCATTTTCCCTCACCGGTGTCACGTGACTCGTTAGTGTTTCTAGGTCTCAGGTGTGAATGGGGAGCAGCTGTGTTAAATTTGGTGTTATCGCTCTCACTCTTTCATACTGGTCGCTGGAAGTTCAGCATGGCACTTCATGGCAAAGAACTCGCTGAGGATCTGAAAAAAAATAATTGTTTCCCTACATAAAGATGGCCTAGGCTACAAGAATATTGCCAAAACCCTGAAACTGGGCTGCAGCATGGTGGCCAAGACCATACAGTGGTTTAACAGGGCAGGTTCCACTCCAAACAGGCCTCGCCATGGTTGACCAAATAGGTTGATTGCACGTGTTCAGCGTCATATCCAGAGGCTGTCTTTGGGAAATAGACCTAAGAGCATTGCTGCAGAGGTTGAAGGGGTGGGTGGGGGGTCTGATATCCACCAGCTCTGTGATGTCCTCATGGAGGAGTGGAAGAGGACTCCAGTGGCAATCTGTGAAGCTCTGGTGAACTCCATGCCCAAGAGGGTTAAGGCAGTGCTGGAAAATAATGATGGCCACACAAAATATTGACAATTTGGACATTTTCACTTAGGGGTGTACTCACTTTTGTTGCCAGCGGTTTATACATTAATGGCTGTGTGTTGTGCTGAGTTATTTTGAGGGGACAGCAAATTTACACTGTTATACAAGCTGTACACTCACTACTTTACATTGTAGCAAAGTGTCATTTCTTCAGTGTTGTCACATGAAAAGCTAAAAATAAAATATTTACAATAATTTTAGGGGTTTACTCACTTATGTGAGATACCGTATAAACTTTATTTTGGTCACACGTTTGCTTTAAGGAAGGATAGGTAAATCCTCCAGCTGCTGCAGGACTCTGGGACTCATAAGTGTGGCCATCAGTCTTGTAATTGCTGGCGGACCAAAGATTGCCACAAAGCAGGGGATAGGCATACGGTTTTCTGTGGGAATAGATGAGAGGTGGCATGACTTGTACAGAGAAGATAAAAAAAAAAAAAAAGATTGTATGTGTATATTATTTCCGCGCTTAGGATGAAAAGATGTGTGTGTGTGTGTATGTATGTATGTGTGTATATATATATATATATATATATATATATATTTTATGAGACTGCTGCCTTCCTAAAATTCCCTACTCATAAGGAATAAAGAGGAAATGGCGCTGTCTCTTCAGCTTATGGGGTATATCTGTGTGTGTGTGTGTGTGTATATATATATATATTATAATTTGTGTTATACTTCACTACTAAAATCATGTATCTGTAGAAAAAATTAAACTGTGCAATTCCATATAAATATATAACACCACTATAAAAAAAAACATGTGCAATCTTCAGTGTAATAAATAAAAAATGAATTGGTATAGTATGTTGGATTACAAAAACTAAAAATAGTCCATATTTTACATCCAGTCCATCAGAAAAAAAGTCCCAAAAAATCCTTAAAAAGTGTATGTATCATATATCCTCAAATAAAAATATATGTGAAAAAATAATAAACCATTAAAAATGTAAAATACACAAAAATTGTAAATGTTGAAACATGAAATATAAAATCCAAAACTTTAGTGCTTCATCTGTGCTTTTAATAAAAAGGTGATGTTCACATGTGCTCCGTTCTTGTATTCCCACTCACCACAGCGTTACAACCCTGCAGGGATAACCCGCATGCAGCTGATATGATCTCCACTCCTGTGCTCTACTTAGATGGTATTCATCCGGGATTCGGTCATATATTCACAGGGCACCCTCCGATGGCATGTTATATATAAAGAACCAAAAATCCAATATAGCGTAATTCCGTATGGAAGTTCATTTATTTGTATAAAAAGTACATGGAAAAAGTAAAAACATCCCCGGCTGGCAGTTTTAAGTACAAGTCCGGCAGCCTCCACTGCTATTGAGGAAGGTATGGAACTTCTTCCCCCTCCGCCGGCTTGTGTACCACCAGACTCGGATTTTAGTAGTGAAGTATAACACAAATTATACAATATATATATATATATATATATATATATTGATATACCCCATAAGCTGAAGAGACAGCGCCATTTCCTCTTTATTTATGTTTCATCTTTATTCCTTATGAGTAGGAAATTTTAGGAAGGCAGCGGTCATATATATATATATATATATATATATATATATACACACACACACACACACACACACACACACACACACACACACATCTTTTCATCCTAAGCGCGGAAATAATATACATTTCTTTGCAACCAGTATTGGTTACAATTTTCTGCAGCTATGGATATTTTTGGTTATATGAACAATAGAAACATCAATACTGATGACATTTTCAATCAAGAGCAGGTGAATAAAAAAACAGGATCTAGTGAGCCTATTTAAACAACTAAGACACATCCTGGAGAAACAATTAAGACTATGGTGGGATATTGCCACTTTAGAAACTTACATAAGAGAAAAAAATGACACCCAGGAGGCTCAGATGGGACCTTCATCCAAATGATGATGTGGATGATTTAGCCTTAATGGAGGATTGGTATTCTCTGTTTAATAAATGTGAGATGGAACTCCTCTGTAACATTGTGAAAAGGAGACAGTTTAAATTAAGGAAAGTGGAGGCCCAGGTGAATGACATTAGGGGATTATTGGTACCCTTTGCCAATCATAAAGACTATAAGGGCAAAGAGTTAGAGTTACAGGATATGATTAAAACATATGACAGCTGGACGTGCTAAGGAGAGGAAGCATAGGAACAGGGCTCCTGATTCCTCATAAAAAATCCCTCTCCATCTGCATCCCTGCTAAGCAGCAAACATGCAGACACCCTACTAACCATCCACTCCGATCAGCAACCTGTCCTTGAGACCGCCATCGAGAGGATCCGCTGCCTGTAACATCTGCGGCCTACGACTCTACACACAACCGCCGCCATACCGCGGAGCTCAAGGCACACCGGACGCCATCCAAGGCCCAGGTGAGCGACCCTAAAAACAATCTACATCGGGTCCCCGAGAGGTACAGAGGAGTTCGGGGGAGCGGGATCACCGCTACTTAAGGACCTCGTGTACTCCCGCAAAGGAAGCCACCACTGCAGCCTACTAAATACACCCCCCCGGGGATGGCGGCCGGTACACCCGGGAAAAAACAAAACAAACCAACCTCTACCCATCCTAGCCCCAGCAACCGCCATCTCCCCCAACAAACAGTTTTGGAAGCCTTACCGTCCGCCTGACGGCCGCGACACTTAAGCGGCAGACCATCCCGAAATCTAGCCCCCGGCTTCGGCCTAACCACGGTTCTGGCGGCCATCTTGCTACACCTGCCAGCCCGCATAGACAATCACCCAAAATCTAGGCCGCGGATTCGGCCTACTTGTGGGGACGGCGGCCATCTTGCTACACCTTACTACTCACAGCAAATCAACAGGCCCACCACATTCTCCACAAGGCAAAACAACACCTGACGACCTGATGGCTATCTAATTGCACAGCTCCCGCAGACTGAGGGACTTTACTAATTAAAAAGGAGATCCTCTGGGGGCGTGGTCTGGACATGGCCGTGTGAGGACACAGTTTCAGAGAGCTCCTGCCGGACCCCTGCTCCCCTCAGCTAATACCGCCATAGATTTGCACATTATGCTTTCAGCAAAGAAGCGCAAAACTCAAGCACACAAGAAGAATCTCAAGACTGCAAGAACAAGCGGAGAACTGCTCCAATATTTCACTGGCACTTCAGAAGCTTCCCCATCAGCTAAGATGGCGGCGCCACGCGACTCCCAATCTGAGATGCCGGAGATACATAACCCGCCGACATCCCCGTCTCCTTCACTTATCTCGGACTCGGGTACAGACATCCCGGCTCTGTTCCGGACTGATCTACCGCCCTCCTCACATCAGCCGCTGACACTTCGGGCGGATGCAGAGCTCCGGACCCTACTGGCAGCGCTGCCCACTAAGGCGGACATTGCAGCGCTATTCACCCGAATGGAAGAACATCACAAAAAAGAGATTCACGGGGTCAGACAAGAGGTATCTGCACTGAAGGACAGGCTGACGGCTGGAGAAACTACAGTCACAACTCTGGAACAAAGACTGGGAGTAGTGGAGACCAGAGTGGAGGCACAGGAGGAGGAGGTGGCAGCGTTACAACTGCACATGGAGGAAATGGAGGACCGGAGCCGTAGGAACAACCTGCGGCTCCGGGGACTCCCAGAGGCAACCACAACTGAAAATCTGAATGACACTGCAGCTGAAATCTTCCGCATTGCGGTAGGAGAAGATGTACCACAGCGTATGGAACTAGATCGCATACATCGTGCCCTGGGACCCCGCTCCAGTGACCCCAACAGACCCAGAGACGTGGTGTGCAGAGTCCACCATTATACACACAAGGAACTGATACTACGGAAAGCTTGGGAATCTGGGACAGTAGAGTTCGATGGTGCACAAATTAAAATCCTGCCAGACATATCAAGGGCTACATTACAGCGCAGAGCTATGTTACGTCCACTGCTGGAATTAAGCCGTAACTTGGGATGCACATATCGCTGGGGATACCCTCTATCAGTAACATTCCGTAAGAACCAAAGATTTTTTACTCTTAGGAAACCAGGGGACTTACCAGCACTTTTCCAGTTTTTGGATACAACCCCCATAATGATCTTGAACTGGCTGGCGCCGCTACCGAGACAACCAAACCAAGAGAGATCACGAGATTACAACAGAAGCTCTTCCCCCAGACCACAAAGACCCCGCCGACAGCCCAGAGGATCCTCACCAGGAAGCTCACGAGAGATGTGAGCTTCAGGAAGCGACACCCCCAGTGATGCTTCTAATGGGACACTCCGGGGACCCCTGGGGTGAGTTACGAGTTGTTTTTCATACAGTTGACTGTTATAATTGTTATGACTAAGATTCAATCCTTTACACTACCATACTAAACGGAACCGCCAGTGAAGATTACAATAACACGAACTGGGTATGGAATAGGAAAATCCTCACAGGGGATGATGAGGAACCGGGTCACTTATCGCATCCCGGGGGAGATGAGGACATGGAATGAGGAATCCACCCTGGCTCCCTCAGACATGAGACTTTTGAACAGAAAGGATTACTGTCACAGATCCACCCCACTATGGAGATGGAACTGCTCATTGGAGAACCAGGGAGGGCCACATACCTCGGAGGATGACTGGGATTTTTGGTTAGAGACAACGAGGTTTCCCTAAATCCGGATGTATGGGAACTCATACCCCTGGAGTAAAGTAGAGATACAACACTTATGGTAACCGAGTCTGATGCAGAGGCAACCATTTAGACTTAACGGGACAGGGGCGCCCGGGGTGAGGTCCCCGCTCCCCCTTGGGGGGGGAGGGGACAACCCCTGGGATGTCTACAGAAGCAGCCACCGGTTTAGAATGGGCAATTGAGATGGCTGATATGCTGGTGTGAAGAGTTTTATTATAAAATTACCATGGCATATAATGTTTAGTTAGGATGTTATAATGTATGGCTTGAATTTACGTTCTTGTTCTTATTAACGCTTTGCAGCAATGCTGAGGGGGGGGG
>BLSH010459181.1:346036-367756 GCA_018402905.1 Glandirana rugosa | reverse complement strand
ATTCCAACCTCTCCCTTACAAACTTAGCTTTTACCTTGAGAAATTTGCTAAGTGTGGAGAACACGTACAAGAAGCTAAAGAAGAACCCCAAGAGGGATTTTGAGAAAAAATTTAAATCTTTTATCAAAAAAGGCAAGGAAGTGGGGATACTAAATAAGAAAGAGGCCAGATACTTAATATCAGAATCAGCGAAAACTCCTGTTATGTACTATCTGCCGAAGATACATAAAAGGCTTGGTAGACCTATTATTAGTGGGATTAATTCATTGTTTTCCAGACTTGGGGAATATTTAGATCAATTTCTGAAACCATTAGTAAAGGAAGGAAGATCTTACCTTCGAGATAGTACCCAGTTAATTACGGAACTAGAGCATGTGGGAAACTGCATCCTGGCTACTGTTGATGTGAATTCATTATACACAAGTATAGCACAAAAAGATGGCCTTAAAGAGGTTGAAAAAGCGTTATATAAAAACTCCAATTTGAAACATGAGCAGATACAATACATCCTGGAAGGACTGAAATTGGCAATGGAAAGCAATTACTTCTGGTATGACCATCAATATTATGTGCAGGAAAAGAGTGTGGCTATGGGAGCGAGGTATGCCCCCAGTGTCGCAAATCTCTTCATGGACTTGTGGGAAGAAAAATATATTTATAACATCAACAGGCCAGAACTAAGGTTCTATCGAAGATATATAGATGACGTTATCATTTTGTGGGAAGGCACTGTAGAATCACTTCAGACTTTCATAGAAGAAATGAATAAGAATATATATGACATCTTCACAGGAGAGTGGAGTCAAGACGAAATTAACTATCTGGATTTACATATATCTAAAGTGGAGGACAAACTTTACACTAAAACATACTTTAAAGGTACAGATAGGAATTGGTATATTCCTATTTCCAGCTGTCACCATCCTAGTTGGAAGAAGAATATACCAAAAGGACAACTGATGAGGATACAAAGGAATTGTCGGAATATGGAAGATTTTGATATACAAGCAGATGTTTTGATTAAAAAATTTGAAGAAAAGGGATACTCAGTGCAAGAGTTGATAAAAACTAAGGAAGTAGTTAGGAACACCACTAGAAGACTCGGAGAAGAATAAGAAATCACCCAATGATGTATCATTCATCACGGGCTATAACAGACAATACAAGTCGATAGAGAGAATTTTTTTTAAATATTGGCCTATTTTAAAAACAGACAAAGTGTTGTCAAAAATATTACCCCAGAAACCAAGGAAGTGAAATTAATGGCAAATATGAAAGGATTTTACAAATGTCAAAGATGTCTCCCTTGTAGAGAAAGTGAACCGCAACCCAGAAAGAAGGAAACATTCAAATCTAGGACATCGAATAGGGAATATCAAATTAAAGAACTGATCACATGTAACAGTACACACGTCACATACGTGATTGAATGTCCATGTCACCTTCAATACGTAAGGAGAACCGCGAGACCTCTATACAAGAGGATTAGGGAACACATAAATAATATAAAAAAGGGATTCCCTAAACACAATCTATCATGGCATTTTAAAGAGGTCCACCATAAAGATCCTTCAGGACTAATTTTTTACGGTATAGACAGAATCAAAAATGATTGGAGAGGTGGTAATAAAAAGATTAGGGTATCTCAAAACGAAACCCTTGTGCCAGCCGGATTAAACATTGATATAAATCTGAATTGTTTTATATCCAATTTTTAACCAACACACACCCATAGGTTATATTAACTATCTTCTTCCCCCCCCCCCCTTTTTTCTCCCCCGAGGCAAATTTATATATATATATATATATGGTTTAGGGTATGATATTGCAGTACTCTTACGTATATATGTATGTAAGTACATTTCCATATATATACAATTTCGGGGAATTTTATAATTATGGTTTTACAATTTAATGATAATCTTTTAACAACACATGATTGTATGTTTTAGTAATAGAGTCTCTTATTAACGCATTCTGGATATTTTGGGTTTGTTTCTAATACATGATGTTAAGTTTTACAAGGTAAAAGCTTGAAGTGATTGTAGCCGTATTAGTGCAATAGTGCCAGAGAAAATTGAGTACTGTCCGTGATACTTTTTTTATTTGCACTAACATAAAAAATTTTCAGGACAAGCTTTCGGGGTACCTCCCCTTCTTCAAGGTCCAAGCAGTCTGCTTGATATTAAGTATCTGGCCTCTTTCTTATTTAGTATCCCCACTTCCTTGCCTTTTTTGATAAAAGATTTACATTTTTTCTCAAAATCCCTCTTGGGGTTCTTCTTTAGCTTCTTGTACGTGTTCTCCACACTTAGCAAATTTCTCAAGGTAAAAGCTAAGTTTGTAAGGGAGAGGTTGGAATTTCTTCCATATTTTAACACCTGTTATTCCCTATATTGTCCACTTGGTGGCGGATTCCATCGTGTCTTTTATTTTTACTTAACAAGTCAAGAGTACCTTGCATATATATTTTAAATGGATTAGTTTTTATATTTTAAATTGAGACATTTTTTGTGAATCGCTTTAAATATTATCATGGAATGAGCTGAGGAAATTAGGGAGATTCAAGTGTACTAGTTCGGACCGTCCTTCAGTTTTCGTATATAAGCGGTAGGCGTACCAAGATGGCCACCGCTTCTGATGATGTCTTATGACGAAACGTGTTAGATGGGGCTAGAGAGTAAGTCGCACGTCACGTCCGAGTCTGGTGGTTCATGCTAGTGGAACGCAAGACGGCGGAGGGGGAAGAAGTTCCATACCTTCCTCAATAGCAGCGGAGGCTGCCGAACTTGTACATAAAACTGCCAGCCAGGGATGTTTTTACTTTTTCCATATACTTTTTATACAAATAAATGAACTTCCATACGGAATTACGCTATATTGGAATTTTGGTTCTTTATATAGAACATGCCATCGGAGGGTGCCCTGTGAATATATGACCAAATCCCGGATGAATACCATCTAAGTAGAGCACAGGAGTGGAGATCATATCAGTTGTATGCGGGTAACCCCTGCAGGGGTGTAACGCTGTGGTGAGTGGAGATACAAGAGGGGAGCACATGTGAACATCACCTCTTTGTTACAAGCACAGATGAAGCACCAAAGTAACTGGATTTTTTAATTTTTTTTCAACATTTACAATTTTTGTGTATTTTACATTTTTAATGATTTATTATTTTTTCACATATATTTTTATTTGAGGATATATGATACATACACTTTTTAAGAATTTTTTGGGACTTTTTTTCTGATGGACTGGATGTAAAATATGGACTATTTTTAGTTTTTGTAATCCAACATACTATACCAATTCATTTTTTATTTATTACACTGAAGATTGCACATTGCACGTTTTTATAGTGGTGTTATATATTTATATGGAATTGCACAGTTTAATTTTTTCTACAGATACATGATTTTAGTAGTGAAGTATAACACAAATTATACAATATATACACTGATATACCCCATAAGCTGGAGATAGCGCCATTTCCTCTTTATTTATGTTTAAAAAAAAAAAGATTACAAATACCTTGTGCAGCAGAGAACATGCTGTAATGATATCACGTGCTGGACACACGAAAACTGGCAGCCATTTTGTGCAAGGTCAGCCATGACGGTTTTAGCTTAAGACAAACACTACCAAGACCTCACTCCTTTTCCCTCTGCTTTCAGGATAGGAATTCCTGGATCATCTTGCAAGTCCCCAAAATGTCTGGAATGGTTTGCCAGGCCTGATCATAAACAAATAAACCAGATCCATTAAGAGATCACACAGGATGCCTTGAGATAATGAGTGTCATAAAAATGAGGCATTCCGGCAGCTGTGACCTTTGCAGAGACCCCTAATCAATTTAAAGCTTAGGAATTCACTCATGTTTCATAACTCCAGACAGGAACGTGACATCTTAATAAAAAGTACATAGTTGAATGCGGAATTGGACACTGAACAAATTGAATTCAAACATCCATGGACCCGATCATACGAGGAACCACTGATAGTTTCTTTTCCTCCTAGAGTACTGGAATAGTGACAACCTGTCATGTAAAAGTGTTAATCTTGTCCCTAAAGCTCTTAATGCAAGCTATAATGAACCTGTTCCTTTGAAGAGTGCTACTGTTTAGGATAAATCATCTGAATATTCCTGTATGTGGTGACAGCGTGTGTTACCAGTGATTAATCTAAAATCATAAGTGGTATTGCTAAGATCCAGGTCTTCTGGCCAGTATCCAGAGGCAGTGAAAGGGTTAATTGCTTGAATTAGCCCGGCAACAATTGCTCTCAGGCTGCCTTTACCTAGATGGTGGTCCCGCAAGGTGGAAAATCTTTGTGCTGGAGGCCTTGCCATCAGTAAAGATAACGTGCAGAGAACTCATTCACTTGCATCGTTTTTTTCTTTTTCATAAAGGATTAGATTTATTTACTTGTAATGTGTGTTTTTTTTAACCTTTCTAGAAAATTGACTCCAGGAATTTCCTTCCACAGCCCCCTCCCTTGTTGCATGTCATCACCCTCTTATCTTATGGGAGCATGTAATTAGATAATCCTTCGCATTAACCCTGCAGTTTTGCTCCCCTCCTTACATACACTTTTATGTAGTAGCCAGGGGTGGAGTGAGGGAATACTATACATCACTTGAGTAATGGCTCTAAAGATGGGCGTACATTTTTTTTTCTCTCCAGCCTGCAGCTACATAGCACAGATGGCTGAATCTCCCACTGCAGCTATTCTATTTTGACAGCCCTGCCTGCTTTCAAAATACCTGAACAGATTCTGCATGTGATTGGATGCACCTGCTGCTTGGCCAAAAAAAAGTCTGCCCAGCTTTTTCAATTTTTTTTTTTTTTTACCCCAATCGAAGGATGTCAGATGTGAGAGTAGTGACAAGATCGCCCACTGAGCAAATGTTGGTTGGTTCAACAGCAACCGACTAATATTTACACAGTATAGGGCTAGCTTAAGTTTGCTGCGACTGCTGCCATCACATTCAAGATAGCAGTACCCAACAATCTCAGGAATTTTGGATGTCTACACAAGGGAGGCTTTTACAAAAGAATAACATGTCCATATAATCTTATAACATGATTTTATGTTTTCTTTTGGAATGGTCTGCTGCAAGGGTCTCTTCACATAGAACAGGAGCAGACAACAAGATTGAGATCAATTCTTATGCATATTCATAGCCCTCTCAACTTCAGATACTGGCGTAAAATTGTCAACAATGCTAGATGTAGGGCTCTTAGCAGCTCTGCCTTCAGCAACAGCAGAAATCTTGTGTGACTCTTGAAATATTATACACAAGGATCCATTCAATATGTGGCTGTTTTTTTTTTCTTATGATCTGTAGCTGTACCAGAAATTAAAGTATAAATAAAGGCAAACCTTTTTTTTTTTTAGTGTTGGATAGAGTGGAGAGGGATTTAGAACACCTGTCTGTTTTTATTGTTGTCTGTGCCCCCGTTAAGGAGGTTCACCCTCTCAATTTGTCCTTGAAAGTAAAAGAAAATCCCAAATTTCGGGTTGTCCCCAGAAAAGTAAGAAAAGGGAAATCTTCCAATGGGACACTAGTTCTGGTGACCTGAAGGTCCTCAAGGATTTCCCTTAATTTGTAGGGATTTCCTCTCGATTCCTGCTTGGCTATGGGACAGGAAGTGAAAGGAAATCTCTGCAACAGATGGCAAGAAAAAAAATCTGAAGTTTTACTTTAATGTTACAGTTTCCTGACTTTGGTCAAGCTTATCTAATTACAGAATGGAGATGTGGCACAACACTGTGTAGTTTGTCTATGATGCACAGAAGCTACTTCATACTGAAGGGACACCTGGCAGTATACATATTTTCCATTTTTAAAAAGATAAAGTGGCTTCATAGGAACCTCCACCAATGTATGCAAAAAGTCCAGAAATGAAACCTGGCTTTGTGAGAACTCCATTTAAGTACTCTATATTGACTTGCAGTTCTTAGAATATATACAGTATCTCACAAAAGTGAGTACGCCCCTCACATTTTTGTAAATATTTTTTCATGTGACAACACTGAAGAAATGACATTTTGCTATAATGTATAGTAGTGAATGTACAACTTGTATAACAGTGTTGTCCCCGCAAAATAACTCGACACACATCCATTAATGTCTACACTGCTAGTAACAAAAGTGAGTACACCCCTAAGCGAAAATGTCCAAATCGGGCCCAATTAGCCATTTTCCCTCCCCTATGTCATGTGACTCATTCGTTTTACAAGGTCTTGGGTGTGAATGTGGAGCAGGTATGTTAAATTTGGTGTTATCGCTCTCACTCTCTCATACTGGTCACTGGAAGTTCAATGTGGCACCTCACAGCATAAAACTCTCTGAGGATCTGAAAAAAAATAATTAATGCTCTACATAAAGAAGGCCTAGGCCATAATAAGATTTAGTGAATTGTCTGATAAAATAGAGATAAATGAGTCCCAGTAATATGAGGATATCTCCTCCAACTTCAAGTAATACAAACGCAGTGAAATATAAATTATAAAAATAAACCGTGAAGGGGTGCATATGCATTATGAAAACTATGAGCTTTTCAGTCCATGTGTATAGTCAATAAAGATACGGGCGTAGGAAGATTATGCCCAAAGTTCATCACAAGGGTGATAAAGGATCTAGAATATTAAAAGAAACTTATGTTGAGCACACCGGAGTACAAAACCGTAAATTAATCTTCTTGCATAGCTTCTTTATAGAATCGGGGAGAATATAGCAATACACAGACCTATAAACCACGCTGCATAAAGGGTAGTTTACCGGGTTCACATATATCTCCCGAGTATTTTAAAATATTATAAATACTAAATGAACCCGGACCATACCGGAACTAATGAAAATAAGATATATACTAAATATAATAAATCTCACATATTTTTAAAAGATGAGTGATAATTACTAAAAATGATTATATGAATCTAAGAGTTGCAAAATAGTCACAGAAACAGCTCAGCATGTGAGATAATATAGCTAAAATTTAGGAATCAAACTGGACATATATAGAGACAGGTACTATATGAAACAGGTCATATGTAAAAAACATTCATATATATAAAATATAAAAATATAAAGAGTATATATATATATATATATATATATATATATTGTGTTGGGAAGGGGTACACATATATTAGTTCCATCATGTAGTGATATCCAGGAGGGGGGGGGGGGTGGGACATACTTATATGGTCAAGCTTTGTTGATAAACGCATTTATGTCCCAGTCCACATTTAATCCAAAAGGGGAGAAACTTTTTATTGGTAAATCCAATAAACCACTTGTTGGGAGACCCCCCTAAGTGGGTCACCTCCCCTCCATGGGGGAACATATCTATCAATTATTGAAAATATCGTGCCTGCAGGGTTTCTGTTGTGGGCCCTCAAATAGTGTTTAGGAACACTATGGTTCGTTTTGCCTTTTATAATGTTAGGAATGTGCTCACTGACATGTATGGAGAAGGTTCTGATGGTCCTTAAAACATACTGCTTGCCGCAAGGGCAGGTGAGCAAGTAAACCACGTTTTTAGTTTCACACGTGCAAAAACTCTTGATAGGGTAAGAGATGTTAGTGGTGGTAGATGAAAATTCTAAAATTTTCCTACTCTTACAGTGATTCAACTTGCAGACCCTGCATCTGTGGCAGGGATAGAAACCTTTTAAATCATGGAAGAAGCTCACTTTCCGAGGGGGTTCAAGAATGTTAGGGGCAATCTTATGCCGCAGGGCTGGTGCCCCCCTAAAGATGACTTTAGCTTGCGGGGGTAACAGAGGCCCTAGGATACTGTCACTCTGAAGGATATTCCAATGTTTTTTGAACATGCTGTTAATCTGTCTATGTTGCAGAGAGAATGAAGTGAAAAAGGACCAATTTGTATTCCTTGTCGTCCATAGTTCCGGTTTTTGGTCCCATATCCAATAGTGTTGCCCTGTCTGTTTCAAGAGCCCTGTTCATTTCCTCGTTGACATCTTTAACGTCATAACCCCTCTCAACGAACCTCTTTTTCAAAATCTCAGCTTGGTTGATGAAATCCTGAGCTTCAGAGCAGTTCCTCCTTAATCTGAGGAATTGGCTCCAAGGGACAGATTTGAGCCATGACTCATGATGACAGCTATCCCTAGGGATATATCCATTCCTGTCCGTAGGTTTAAAATATGTTCTAGTGCTAATATTTCCATCATTGATCATAATTTCCAAATCAAGAAAATGTATGTTGGTTTTGCTATAAGTTCATTTTCAGTGCCATTCCACAGGAGGAGGACGTTGTCAATATATCTAGCCCACAATATCAATTGGGGTTGCTTAAGGGCATAAACGATATGCTCCCATTTGGCCATGAAAAGGTTCGCCAAGCTAGGGGCGAATTTAGCCCCCATGGTGACACCCTTCACTTGTTTGTAGAATTTGTTCCCAAACCAAAAATAGTTGTGGGTAGCAGCAAATTCCAATAATTCAATGATATAGTTCTTTTGTATGTTCTGAAGGGTAGCATCAGAAGACAAAAAATATGTGACTGCATCTATTCCTCTCTCATGTGGCATGCAGGTATAAAGAGATGCCATGTCCGCTGTGGCAATCAGTCCTTGGTTGTGTATCTGAGTATGTTTTAAGAGGTTAATAACATCCTTAGTATCCTGTAGGAAGGAAGGGGTTTTTTTGACTAGTGGTTGCAAAAAGTGATCCACATATTTCCCCACCCGGGAGGTGATGGAGTCTATACCAGTCTATATAGGTCTCCCGGGTGGGTTGTGGGAATCCTTGTGGATTTTAGGTAAGTAATATAGAGTAGGAATACAGGGGGCCTTTGGAATCAAGAAGGCTCTTTCCTTCTTATTCAAGATCTTATCCTTGTACCCTCTATCCACAATGGTCTTCAGTTCCTTCTTGTAACTTTGTGTGGGGTCCTTAATCAATTCGCTATAGGTGAGTTGGTCACTCAGGATATGCTCCATTTCCTTCAAATAATCTGATTTGTGTAGAACAACTATGCCTCCACCTTTGTCGGCAGGGCGGATGATAAGGTCCTTTCTTTCACATAAGGATTTTAGGCCATCTTTAAGTTTATTGTTCCGAGTGGTCCTTTTGATGTGTACTTGCTCTAAGTCCTGCAGAACCAGGTCCTTAAATATCTTCACGGCTGGCGCCACCTGGCCAGGAGGGTTGAAGAGTGAAGGATTTGTGAGGTTGGTGCTAGTAATATACCTATTCCGGGGCTCGACTGTCGGGTTTGAAATCATATACCATTGTATATTAATTTCTCTAATAAATTTCTGGACAACTATGAAGGTGTGAAACTTGTCCATAGGTCGTGGTGGAGCAAATTTAAGTCCTTTATTTAGAACGTATCTTTCGTTAGGGGTTAGAGTTGCTTTGCTGAGGTTGAAGATGCCCGAGTTGGTTAATTCCTCTTCCGTTTTTTTTATTTAACCACTTGCCGACTGCCGATCGGCATCTGACGGCGACAGAGTGGCTCTGTAAGGCAAAACGCCGTCATACGACGGCGGCTGCCAGATCACTGTGTCCGGGGAGGGCCAAGGAGCGGGTGCGGCGGATTTGATCTCCACCAGCTACCCGCGATCCCCCCCCCCGGAGTGAAAGAACGGAGGTCCGTGTAAGTAAACACGGACCTCCGTTCTGTGAGAGGGGGAAGGACTGTGATCACAGCCTTCCTTTACATGGAAGCTGTGATCACTTCCCTTCCCCTGTTAGGGCAGCCCCCATACAGTAAGAACACGCCCAGGGAACACAGTTAACCCTTAGAGCGCCCCCTGCAGGTTAACCCCTTCACTGCCAATGGCATTTACACAGTAATCAGTGCATTTTTATAGCACTGATCGCTGTATAAATGCCAATGGTCCCAAAAAAGTGTCAAAATGTGCAGACATGTCCACCCTAATATCGCAGTACCGCTAAGAATCGCAGATCGCCGCCATTACTATTAAAAAATAAAAAAAATTAAAAACCCCAGAAATGAATTCTCATCATCCGTAAATTCGACCACTTTTGCGCAAACCAATCAATAAACGCCGATTGCGATTTTTTAAATCACAAATATGAGGAAGAATATAAATCGGCCAAAACCGATGAAAAAAAATGTTTTTTTATATTTTTTTTTTGGATTTGTATTTTAGCAAAAAGTAAGACATTTTTTTTTTTTGCAAAATTGTCGCTCTTCTTTTGTTTATAGCGGCGATCAGAAATGACACAGCTGTGATCAAATACCACCAAAAGAAAGCTCTATTTGTGGGAAAAAAGGACGCAAATTTCGTTTGGATACAACGTCGCACGACCGCACAATTTTCAGTTAAAGCGACGCAGTGCCGAATCTCAAAAAGGGCTCTGGTCCTAAAGTGTGAAATCCTTCCGGGGCTGAAGTGGTTAAAAGGTTTCTATCCCTGCTGCAGATGCAGGGTCTGCAAGTTGAATCACTGTAAGAGTAGGAAAATTTTAGAATTTTCATCTACCACCACTAACATCTCTTACCCTATCAAGAGTTTTTGCATGTGTGAAACTAAAAACGTGGTTTACTTGCTCACCTGCCCTTGCGGCAAGCAGTATGTTGGAAGGACCATCAGAACCTTCTCCATACGTGTCAGTGAGCACATTACTAACATTATAAAAGGCAAAACGAACCATAGTGTTCCTAAACACTATTTGAGGGCCCACAACAGAAACCCTGCAGGCACGATATTTTCAATAATTGATAGATATGTTCCCCCATGGAGGGGAGGTGACCCAGTTAGGGGGGTCTCCCAACAAGAGGTTTATTGGATTTACCAACTAAAAAGTTTCTCCCCTTTCGGGTTAAATGTGGACTGGGACATAAATGCGTTTATCAACAAAGCTTGACCATATAAGTATGTCCCACCCCCCCCCCTCCTGGATATCACTACACGATGGAACTAATAGATGTGTACCCCTTCCCAACACAATATATATACTCTTTATATTTTTATATTTTATATATATGAATGTTTTTTACATATGACCATTTTATACATATGACCTGTTTCATATAGTACCTGTCTCTATATATGTCCGGTCTGATTCCTAAATTTTAGCTATATTATCTCACATGCTGAGCTGTTTCTGTGACTATTTTGCAACTCTTAGATTCATATAATCATTTTTAGTAATTATCACTCATCTTTTAAAATATGTGAGATTTATTATATTTAGTATATATCTTATTTTCATTAGTTCCGGTATGGTCCGGGTTCATTTAGTATTTATAATATTTTAAAATACTCGGGAGATATATGTGAGCCCGGTAAACTACCCTTTATGCAGCGTGGTTTATAGGTCTGTGTATTGCTATATTCTCCCCGATTCTATAAAAGAAGCTATGCAAGAAGATTCATTTCCGGTTTTGTACTCCGGTGTGCTCAACATAAGTTTCTTTTAATATTCTAGATCCTTTATCATTTTGGCCTTCCGATATGTCATTTCCGCCACCTTTCAGTCATTGAAATACATGATTGGCTGGCTACGAAGTTAACACTTCCTGTGTAAACACTTCCGGTGTTTTTACCGCCGGATGTGCGTCACTGGGACGCATAACAGACACTGGTCCCAACAGGAAGTGGTGTACGCCGTATAATTTTTATCTTTTATCAGTGAAACTCCACACTTAGCCACTATATTATATTTTATATATTTTATAGATTCACCTTGTATACTAAAACTATCCAGTATGGCCACATATTTGGACTGGATACATGCTATTGGAACGCACGCCAGGCCGCCATGACCGGAAGTGCGGTCTTTTCAATTGCGGGAGAATGGAGCATTTAAGCGCAGCCTTCCGGGGGGCCAGCAGCCCCCAGACGACGTGTATTTAACACGAAACGCGTCGGGCGCTGCTGACCCTGGATTGCTACGTTGCAAGTTTTTTTACTGTGTCTATCTATAAGCTTATGGATTTTTAATATTTTTTGAATAGTCACCTCATCAAAGAGGTTTTTTATACTATGGCGAGTCTTCTCTTCTCTACACATATTTGAGCCTGTTACAGGCCTCCATACATTGGATCCCTGGACGTATACGGATTGTGTGACGACTCTCCAACCCACTGGACCCCGGACGAACCGAGGATAGTGTGACGTGGCCTCTACACATCATGAAAGTCCATATCCACCCCATTCAGAAGCTGTATTACATCTTGGTTCTAGTAAGCCTTCATTCTTTAAGGGGTTGGAGTGTCTGGAGTATTTTTACTGATCTTGGCCTGGCTATACTGCCTTGCACAACGATAGAACATTGATGTTTATTTGAACTTTTACCTGCACAACCACTATTGGAGTATTCATTGTTGCACCCTTGTGATGAACTTTGGGCATAATCTTCCTACGCCCGTATCTTTATTGACTATACACATGGACTGAAAAGCTCATAGTTTTTATAATACATATGCACCCCTTCACGGTTTATTTTTATAGTTTATATTTCACTGCGTTTGTATTACTTGAAGTTGGAGGAGATATCCTCATATTACTGGGACTCATTTCTCTCTATTTTATCAGACCATTCACTACATGTTGATATTGATTTATCTGATGTTTTGTATTTAAGTCTTGAGTTTAGCGATACTTCCTGTATCCCCCCATCTTTTACAATTAGTTTGGTCGTTGTGTGGCAGCTTACTCACCCCTTTGAATTGTTTAAGCCTAACGCAGTAATATCTATCTTGCTATAATAAGATTGCCAAGACCCTGAAACTGAGCTGTAGCACAGTGGCCAAGACCATACACTGGTTTAACAGGACATGTTACACTCAGAACAGACCTCTCCAAGGTTGACCAAAGAAGTTGAGTGCACGTTCTTGTGTCATATCCAGAGGTTGTCTTTGGAAAATAGACGTATGAGTGCTACCAGCGTTGCTGCAGAGGTTGAAGGGGTGGGGGTGGGGGGGTCAGCCTGTCAGTGCTCAGACCATACGCCGCACACTGCATGGCTGTCATCCCAGAAGGAAGCCTCTTCTAAAGATGATGCACAACAAAGCCCGCAAACAGTTTGCTGAAGACAGACAGACTAAGGACATGGATTACTGGAACCATGTTCTGTGGTCTGATGAAACCAAGATAAACGTATTTGATTCAGATGGTGTCAAGCGTGTGTGGCGGCAACCGGGTGAGGAGTACAAAGACAAAGGTGTCTTGCCTACAGTGAAGCATGGTGGTGGGAGTGTCATGGTCTGGGGCTGCATGAGTGCTACTGGCACTGGGGAGCTACAGTTCATTGAGGGAACCATGAATGCCAACATGTACTGTGACATACTGAAGCAGAGCATGATCCCCTCCCTTCAGAGACTGAGCCGCAGGGCAGTATTCCAACATAACAACCCCAAACCCACCTCCAAGACGACCACTGCCTTGCTAAAGAAGCTGAGGGTGAAGGTGATGGACTGGCCAAGCATGTCTCCAGACCTAAACCCTATTGAGCATCTGTGGGGCATCCTCAAACGAAAGATGGAGTAATGTAACATCTACCAGCTCCGTAAGGTCATCATGGAGGAGTGGAAGAGGACTCCAGTGGCAACCTGTGAAGCTCTGGTGAACTTCATGCTGAAAAGGGCAGTGTTGGAGAATAATGGTGGCCACACAAAATATCGACACTTTGGGCCCAATTTGGACATTTTTCACTTAGGAGTTTACTGACTTTTGTTGCCACCGGTTTAGACATTAATGGCTATGTGTTGTGTTATTTTGAGGTGACAGCAAATTTACACTGTTATACAAGATATACACGCACTACTTTACATTGTAGCAAAGTGCAATTTCTTCAGTGTTGTCACATGAAAAGATATAACAAAATATTTACAAAAATGTGAGGGATGTACTCACTTTTGTGAGATAGTGTATATCATTTTTAGAATAATGTAGAGATTGCATTTCTGCAAAAGTACAAACCATCTTCATTGCTGTAGAGTGTTCAATATTTCTAAGAAAACCAGCTGGAAATCGCATTGTAAAGGAGTAAACTCCATATTATAAGCAAGCTCAGGAAATCCTAACGCTGGTCATACACCATGTATAAACATGCTACATTTTTTGTGTCTGAGACCACATTGTTCAAAGAACCCCGAGGATATGACAGAACTCAAAGCAACAAGGCCTGGAAATAATACAGGAACTTGGGAAGCCAAAAGATTTTGATGTTTATTCTCCCAATCAAGCCAGGAAATAGGATATTGTCCTCCCAAAAAAAGGCAGTAACTCTACTTCTGCTTTCATTTGTATACAATGTTATGCTACACAGACTCACCAATCATCCATTTATTTTGGTTCAAAAAATATAAGGCCTAATAACCTATTTGATGTTACTATATGCTGAACTACAAAGAGTGCATAGAATATTAAAATCTTTTGTTGATTCCTCACCAGACATCTCATACACCACCAGCTGTTGGTTAAAACCAAAATGGCACACTCTTAAGCTGGCCATACATTATACAGTTTTCTTGTTCAATTTCCTTTAGATTTATCTTCATCTATAGTGCAAGGGCCTGCCTGATTGCATACAAATTGAAAGTGTTTAGGTTTGACCTCATATTATATGGTTTTGGTAAATCTAAAGGAAAATTGAACAAGAGAATTGTATAATGTATAGCCACCCTTACAGTATGACAAAATTAAAGTTTATGGATATATTATTTTAGGTTGGGTGACTTTAGTCCTCTCCACTTATTCATACAGTTGATCCTTTCTTGTTACAAGAATCACAGCTCCAAAACCTTTGGAGCCAACTTCTAGCACCATTAGCGCAAAACCGTGCTTTATACTCCTATGGCAGCCCTTGTTGTCCCTTTGCAAGGCACCCTGTCCTAGTTCTCTCACCAAGCACTGACAGCCACTTTTAGGCCCCTTTCACATGGACGGATAGAATCCTGCTTTTAGCTGCGGATAGATGAAGTTATCTACCGCAGCTATACTGTGACAATGCTTACCTATGGCCCCTTTCACACTCTGCATTTAGCAACGGTTTTGTTACAGACGATTTCGAACGATTAGAAAAAATGGATTGGAATGCATCCAGGAACGATGTTATGCAGCTAACCGCACGTATCTGCATGAATCTGCAGGTAAACTGTGTCAGCTACGGATAGCAATGGCAACAAGCATAGAAAATCAATAGGAAGCACTTCAGAAATGTCAAGAATGTTAACAATGTTTCCACTGCAGCTAAACGTAGCAGCATGTATCCGTGGCTAATCGGAATGTACAAATGCAAGTAATCATTGTGCTTTAGCCTCTGGTATCTGACTTGCATTTAGCAATGGCAGAACAGCCTAAGGCTCCATGCACTGTTGTCTGAACTCCCTAAAACCGCATTCAAGAGTCATTCTTCTGACCACAAAAAAAGTTGAAAGCTTAAAAACAACCATAAACGTCCAAAAATGCTCAAAGACGCTGACGCTCAAAAATGCTGACATGCAAAAAACCTAAAAAAAAAAAAAAAAAAGCTGATAAAAGCTGAAAAGCTCACTACAAAGCTACTGACGTTTTTAGAACTTTTTTTTAACGTCCAGTGTGCATGGAGCCTAAGGATAGGCAGCTTCCTCTCAAAGTATAATTACAGCAGTATCTTAATTAGGTTTAAAGTGGAGTACCACCCAAAAGTGGAACTTCCGTTAAGTGAAGGTGACCCCTGGCATGCCACAATTAGCATGTCATTTTTTGGGGGGGGCGTATACCAGTTTTTTACAGGTATTCAGCTTCCACTTCCTCTCGCGGCACCAGTGAAAAAGTTCACCTCTCCCCCCCTCCCTCAGCAATCTTCTGGGACCTGTGACGTGCCCCAGCCATTTATGGTTCGCACATGCGCAGTACACGCCCAGCTTTGAAGCCAAGGCCGGGCGCCCTCACTTGCTATGCCAGCGCCGTGGAGGGGAGGGGGAGAGGAGTGAGGCAGTGGGCGGCAGCATCGCTGGACCCTGGGGCAGGCGAGTGTCTCATTATTAAAAGTCAGCAGCTACACTTTTTGTAGCTGCTGACCTTTAAAATGGTGGAACTCTGCTTTAATTTAGCCAGGAACATTCATAGCCTGAGAAAAGAAAGTTGCACCCTTTGCGGGAATTTGTACTTATTCAGCCAAGAGAGTTTATGGGTTTGATGCAAAGACATTGCTCGCAATGAGCATTTCTATTCATCCCAAAGACACTAATAAGATTGAAGTAAGTGTGCAGACCACTCAATCTCCCACACACCAAACAAGGGCACAGTCATGCAGAAACAGAACAGGGGATCTCCTAAACTGTAACCAAAAGTTTGAAAAAGCACTATAGTACAGAATGTCTGTATGCTATAACATTAACTTTGCTGAAACCAAGGGGTCTAAACGCATTACCTGAAACTTTGAAGTAAGCAGCACAGAAGGTAGCATTTTCCTACTAAACCCAGATTCATCCCTTAAGCCCCATACACACAGGCCGAATGTCGTGAGACATTGGCCGATTCAATAAAAACCGGCGGACATTCAGCCTGTGTGTATGTTGTCCGGTCCAACAGAAGCTGGCCAAGCATGCTGAAAAAAAAAAAAGCAGCCAAGCGGCTCCAGTTCACCGGAGATGACTGGAGTGTTCTGGCGTGGGGGCCATCCCCCTGTCAGAGCACAACAGCTAAGCGGTCAAGATCGCTGTACTCTAGTACAGCGGCTCCGACCTGAGCGGTCAGTTTTTTACAGTACAAGGCACAGGGTGGATAATCATAGAACCTGGGATGTCCCCAAACAAAGAAGAAAGGTGGGCAAGAACAGGGCAAACAGAACTCTGTCAACAGGCCAACAATAACAAGGGTCATCAAACCCAACTCTGAGTGCTTGGAGAAGGTATGATCTGAAGATCAGGTGGTGGCCTTGTAAAGCCGGGCAACAGAGGCTTGATGTTGGAGTGCCCGGGAAACACCCACTGATCTGATAGAGTGAGCACGTAAGACTGCTGGAGGTGTCTTATCCTATGTAAGCTCTTGAGATGAGTTGTCATATCTACCTGACAATAGTGAATTTTAAAGCAGGATGTTCTTTGCAAACCCCTGATGACAAGACAAGGAGAGTCTTTCTTTCTTATAGAAGTGTTGGCTTTTAGATAAACTCTGATAGCTCTGACAGCATCCAGGAAATGAAGAGCAATATCTTTTGGGTTCATAAGAGCAGCCAGGGCACAAGGAGGAAATGACTATGTCTTCATTAAGGTGAAAGGTAGGTAGGTCTTTGTCTTGGTGAAGGATCAAAAATGGATTCTTACAAAAGAGAGCCACTAGTCCAGAGACATGTCTGACAGACATGATAGCCACTAACAAGCACTTTGAGGGAAAGATCATCAAGAGAGTTCTTTGTTGGGTTCAAATGGTGCTTTCTGCAGAGCAGAGAGAATCAAATTAATGTCCCAAGGAAACACAGGGCGATGTAAGGGTGAAACACCTTGAATAAAGGTTTTTACAAGGGAAAAAGAAGCCAGAGTTTTTTTTGTAACAAAATGGACAAGGCTAAAACTTGTTTTTTTAAAGTAGAGCTCAAGCAATTTTTTTCATTTTGGACAGAAAAAAGGAGGGTTATAAACCGTCAGGCTTTTTTTCCCCATTAGTGTCCTACTGGGGAGATTTTCCTTCACTTCCTGTCCCATAGACAAAACAGGAAGTGAGAATGTTTCTTTAAAGTGAGGAAATCGTACAGTAAAAGAACCAGAACTAGTGTCCCCATTGGATGATTTCCCCTCTATTCCTGTCCTGGTGTCAACCCAAAATGTGGGATTTTATTTTACTTTCACTTTCGATGATAAATGACAGGACAAATAGCAAGCGTGAATCTCCCTGACGGAGACACAAACCGCAAAAGAAATAAACTGACAGGTGTTCTAATCCCTCTCCACACTATTGAAAAAATACATTTAAAAAGTTAAGTTTTGCCTTTAGTTATACTGTAAGAGTACTTAAGGCCAACTTCTGGTCAAGTCCCAATTGTAGGAAGGCAAGGCACAGAGAAACCTTTGGCATTGAAGTATCTAAGTTTATACCAGGCAAAGAAAGTTTTTCAATTACAAAAGTACATTTTTCTGGAAGTGGCTTGCCTGGCTAAGAGCAATGTGGGAATGGTAGAATTAGATACCCTGTCGCTCAAGATCTGGGTTTCAACAGCCATACCATTAAAGCTTGTAAAATTGGGGGCGTGGCCTGCAGCGCGATGGAGTAAGCCGCACATGGACTGAGCTCCGCACACCCGATCTCCTGTACAACTAATCCTGGGGCAGAGAAGGAAGTGAGAGTTACCCCATACCAGGTCCTGACATCTGCAGACACCCCAGCATCATGTCCCCGACGAAAAAGAACACGGAGGCCGCCAGTCAGCTGGCAAAGTTCCGCCGCCAGGAACAGGAGCAGGCCAAAGATGGCGCTGGGGAAGTGGCTGAGGCGGAGCGGGCAAAGGCAGCAGACACAGAACGCATACTAGAGGCAGTGTCTCAATGTCAGAACACGCTTACATCCAAAATAGATGAGATGAAGATAGAGATATCCCACATCAGGCAAGATATCTCTAAACTCCGGGACAGGGTAAAGGAAACTGAAACCAGGGTGAGTGCAACAGAGGACATTGTGTTTCCCCTCCAGAATACAGCTGAGGAGTTGCAACGTCAGATACAACAGATCACCATGAAGCAGGATGATATGGAAAACCGCCTTAGAAGGTGCAATCTCAGATTCGTGGGTCTCCCAGAACGGGCCGAGGGCACGGACGCGGAGGGTTTTCTAGAGAACCTGCTTATAGCCACCTATGGCAGAGAGGCGCTATCAGTGATGTTTGCCGTGGAGAGGGCCCACCGCGTTCCCGGCCGCCCACCACCAGCTGGAGCACCGCCACGCACACTCATCGCCAAGCTACTAAATTACCGGGACAGGGATAAAATCCTGCGCCTGTCCAGAGAAAAGGGCAACATCCCATATGAAGACAAACACCTGGCCGTTTTCCCTGACTTCTCGGGCGAAGTTCAGCGACTCCGCTCCAAGTACCAGGAGGTGAAAAGAAGATTACGCGCCAAGCACATTAAATATTCCATGTTGTTCCCAGCAAAGCTGAGAGTGGAGCGGGAGGGACACGTCCAATTTTTTGAAGACCCTGCCTCAGCCTCCACGTGGCTGGATGGGCTGCCATAAGCCTACATCTGCCTTCCATCTCACGGACATAGTGAGTATACGTTCTGGGGGGTTTTTAAGGGGGGGCTAGGGGATCTCCTGACCTTCTCCATATTTGCTGGTTTTGAGTGCGGGACCTAGTGGCGGGGATGTGTGCCCGGGGAAAATCCCCTTGAGAGAGCTACACAGACAGTGACAATTTCAGTCTGAGACCGCACGGGGCCACCCAGCACATTGTTGTTAGTCCCCCAACAGGACCCTCAATTGCATTACCCAAGCATCCTCTTACCAGACAACCCCCCTATCCAGAACGGAACTGCCGGACTTGGGGGTAAAACGACATGGGGTACACAAGCTGCCCACGTACTTTCCCAGGTTACGATCGGGCATTGTTGCGCATGTCCAAACTGAGCTCAAAGGGACAGCTCCATGGAACTCGGCTACCAAGCTCTGACTAGTGGAGAAGTCGTCCCCACAGAGGGTACCGTAAAGTATTCTCAGTTGCACGGGCTTAGGATACAACGCAATTTTGTTGAACACCAACTTTCAAGTATTAGGCCTCCAGGATATCAGAATCACTGGATGTACTTTTGTATGCCCGTAGTTTGGGGGAAGATGCTCGTGCCGAGTTGGGGTGGCATCGAGCTGGGTATAATACTTAAGGCTCCAGTTGAGCCAGTTAAAATCATAGGTCAGGTACACCTAACATGTTTTTTGCTTCCACAGAGAATCATGAGACTTTGGTCGATTGATGGGTCTGATGCAGCCACACAACGGGCGGTAGTGGGGCTGTGGCTCGGGAAACTATGTATGCTAATGTTGCTTCTATATTTGGGCATGTTTGATTATGGTTTATGTGGGGCGTTCCCCCCCTTGGTCCGATTTCATGCTCGTGGTGAGATAGGCAGATCTGCTGGATCATGACAAAAATAAAATTTATGACATGGAATGTCCGGGGTATCCGTGACAAGATAAAACGTACAGCAGTCCTGCAATTTCTAAAATCCCAAAAGGCACAGATTATTGCGCTGACTGAAACGCATGTCACGGGACACCTGGAGGCTGCATTGAGGCGCCCCTGGTTGGGCTGGACATACCATTCAGTGTTCACACACCAATCCAGGGGCGTCTCCCTCTTGGTGGCCAAATCGGTCCCATTCGAGCTGATACGAGTGCAGTCGGACCAGGGAGGTAGATACTTATTTGTATATGCTTCCATTCAGGACCGTCTGTTGTTGTTACTGGTCTGCTATGTCCCTCCGCCATACAGCTCGGAGGTGGTGAACGAGGGCCTGGCGTTCATGGCACAGTATCCCGCTGTTCCGGCTGTGTGGTTGGGGGACTTTAACATGCCGATGTCCCATGAGTTGGACCGTATGGAGAGCGGAAATGGGGCACATGGTCGGGCAGGGCCCACCCGGCTGCACAGGATTTTAACAGATTTTGAACTTATTGATACGTGGAGACATCTCCACCCGAGCACGAGAGCTTACTCCTGCTACTCTACTAGTCATAACACCATGTCCCGTATTGACTTTATCTTCATATCCAGGTCCTTGCAGCCGGAGCTGGTGGGGGCTGGGTTCGCTCCCAGAATCCTGTCAGACCATGCCCCCTGTTGGGCTGAACTAGATCTGTTAGGGCCGCAATCTGATCCGGTTTGGAAACTTAACACACACTGGCTCGCGTCCATTCAGGAACACGCAGCCATAGAGAGGGAATTTGGATTCTTTTTCCTACACAACTCCGAAAGTGTAAACTTCGGTGCGGTCTGGGAGTCGTTCAAAATGCATGCTCGCATGACCTTATCGAATCGGATTAACAGACTCAAAAGGTCCTCTAACGCGATACTTCAATCTTCATTATCAGCTCTTCACGAGCTGATGGCTGAGTGTGCTAGGCAACCCTCCCCAGAGCTGTTGTCGAAAGTACGGGTACAGTCCAGGGCGGTAGCCCAGTTGCAGCTTGAAAAGGCTAAACAGCATATCTTTTTTAGTAAACAAAGGGTTTTTGAACACGGGGAGAAGGCGGGCAGACTGCTGGCTTACCTAGCCCATATGGACACTAACCCCCCAGTAGTGGTGTCCCTAGTTCAAGCCAATGGCCAGACCACCGCTAATGCCCCTATAGTGGCAGAGGAATTTGGGAAATTCTACAAGGCACTATACGCGTCCCAGACCAACCAGTCAGTCAGAGCTACCCAAGAAATGCTGCAAAAACTACCTATCCCCCAACTCTCACCTGCCCAGAAGCAGATCCTTGAGGCCCCAATAACGACAGACGATATTGCCACAGCAATAGCCCAAATGGCCAAATCTAAGGCACCAGGCCCTGATGGGTTGCCCTTAGAATTCTATTCGTACTACTCTGAGACACTTATTCCCAAACTATTAAAACTATACAACCACATATTTGAATCAGGCAATCTCCCACCCTCCATGGCGGAGGCGCAAATAATAGTACTCCCCAAACCTGGTAAGGATCCAGGCTTCCCGGAATCATATAGACCGATTTCATTGCTCACAGTAGACACTAAACTGCTGGCTAAGATCCTGGCGAACCGCCTGAATCAAGTC
>BLSH010459181.1:300539-332864 GCA_018402905.1 Glandirana rugosa | reverse complement strand
ATTTCTTACCTTTTTCTAGAACGTTATATAGTGGTTGAACAAGTAAGGTACGGATCTTCAGAACCACGAGAGGAATGTTTAGTGCTTCCAGTGTGTTTTATGATCTGCATCATCAAAAACAACACCACACATTAGTAAAAATGTAGTTGATTAAACTCATTTTGACTTCTAAAACATTAGGTTCAATATAATAATTAGTATGAAAGTTCATTACCTCGATGTATCGGCCCAACTTTTTTCTGTGTTCAGGTAGATCAAATTGGTTTTTTCCCCCCACTATAGCAAATTGGCTTATGCTTTGCTGGGGTGTTTTGCCTTCCTCTGGATCAACTGTGGGTGAAGGATTGTGTATATGGTATTGTATGGTTTTATACATTTTTTTTCTTTTTTGGTTAAACTAGATGGACTTGTGTCTTTTTTCAACCCGGCTATGTAGCTCCATTACTTGAAAGTATGATTAATAATATAACTTGGATTACAAAATCTTCAGTTTTACTCAAATTAGTTGATGTAAAAATGATTACACACCACAACAAAAACTACTACGTCTAGTATTTTGTGTGACCTTCGTGATTTGTAAGGAGAGCACCAAGACTTCTAGGCATGGAATGAACAAGTTGGTGATATATTGCAAGATCTTTTTCCATTCTTTAAGAATGACGTCTTTTAGAGGCTGGATGGAGAGTGATGCTCAACTTGTCTCATCAGAATTCCCCATAGGTGTTCGATTGGGTTCAGATCATGAGACTTACTTGGTCACTGTATAATTTTCACCCTGTTCTTCTTCAGAAATGCAACAGTGGCCTTAGATGTGTGTGCATCAAAGGGGCCATGTACCGTCAAATCTCAGATGAGAACCTCCTGCCCTCAGCCAATGCATTGAAAATGGGCCATGGATGGGTATTCTAGCATGACAATGACCCAAAACACACGGCCAAGGCAACAAAGGAGTGGCTCAAGAAGAAGCACATTAAAGTCCTGGTGTGGCCTAGCAAGGCTCCAGACCTTAATCGCATAGAAAATATATGGAGGGAGCTGAAGGTTTGAGTTACCAAACTTTAGCCTCAAAACCTTAATGACTGTAAAAAATTTTTTAAAGCACCCTCATCCCCACACACCACAGAAAACACATATGTAAGCCGCACCAGCAAATGTGAACAGTGTTCAAATCACACATGTGAGGTATCGCTGCGATCGTCAGAGCAAGAGCAATAATTCTAGCAAAAGACATCCTCTGTAACTCTAAACTAGTAACCATTAAACATTTTTTAAAGCATCGCCTATAGAGATTTTTAAGTACCGTAGTTTGACGCTATCCCACGACTGTGCACAATTTTTAACCGCAACATGTTTGGTATTGATACGAACACTCCTGCTACTTCCAAACTTCTTAGTCTAACCTCCTCCTTTGACCTGAAGCAATGGATACATGCCCCTACTCACTCTGAAGGCAATGCCGTTGACCTAGTTTTCTCCCACCTATGCACTCCGCGCAACCTCTCCAACTATCCATTACAGCTCTTGAATCATTACCTTATTGGCTTCACTCTCTCCCTCCAACCGCCTAAAAGTTACCTGCAGAAACCTACGTCATCTCAACCCTTCTCTACTCTGCTACTGACGACCTATATGACAAAATCTCACCCCTATCCTACACCAACCTAGCCACTTCTGTCTACAACACTTTACTTCTAGCCTCAATGGACTCACTGACCCCCTCACTACCCACAGAATCAGGCCCCGACCCCTTCAACCTTGGCAAACAGATACTAGAAGTCTGAAAAAACACATCCGCGCTCATGAGCACCTGTGGTGTAAAACTTAAGCCTCGTACACACTAGCCGATGGTTGGTCAACCGAACGTCCAACTTTTTCCCAAATTGGGCGACGGTGATTTGGTCTAGCATACTAACGTGAAGCAAGTAATCGGCCAACAAAGCCGAAAGTAGTGACATGTTATGAGCGCATAACGAGGAAGTTCAGGTGAATGTGATTTGTGAATTAGGAACACGCGTTACACGACTGAACACTTCCTGGATTCCAAGCATGCGTGTTTGCACTTCCAACTTTTGGTTGGTCAACTTCTGTACACACAAGCCAACAATCGGTCAACTCCTTGTTGGCCAACATAAGTTTTCTAGTCTCGTCGTCCAACTTCTGTTGGACGACGATTGGAAATCTGCTGTAGAATCATGAGTACACATGATCGGATTATCGGCCAACAGGCTGTTGGACGACCATTGTTGACCAAACATCGGACCGTGTGTACGGGCCTTAAGTCTCAGAAAGATTTCAACCAATACAAAACTGCCCTCCAAAAATACAATTCCGGCCTCCTCACTGCCAAGCAGACCTATTTTATCACTCTCATTAGAAACGTATCATCCCGTCCCTGTCAACTCCTCTCTACCTTCAACTCTCTACTTCGTCCTCCACTGCCTCCACTCACCAACTCACTCACTGCCCAAGAGATCACCAATCACTTCAAACTGAAGACTGCTACAGATCTCTGCTGTTCAGATACCCTCCACGCTTTACACTTCATCCCCACAGGTTCAATCATTACTTCCCTGTCTCAACCCCACCACTATAGATGAGGTTGTTAAACTACTTGCCAATGTCCATCTCACCACCTGCCCTCTGGATCCTATTCCCTCGCAAATGCTATGTCCACCCTCTGGCTCTATTCTACACTCTCTAACTCACATCTTTAATCTCTCCCTCTCTTCTGGCATCTTTCCCAACTCTCTAAAACATGCACTGGTTAACCCCATACTTAAAAAGCCCTTCCTGGACCCATCCAATCTTGACAACTTCTGCCCCATCTCCTTGCTCCCCATTTTATCCAAACTCCTTGAACGTCTAGTCTACAACCGACTGTGAGACCACCTTGCTGATAATAGCCTTCTTGATCGCCTTCAGTCTGGTTTTCGTCCTCAACACTCCACAGAAATTGCTCTCCTAAAACTAACAAATTATCTACTAACGGCCAAAACCAATGGACACTTTTCTGTACTCCTACTCCTGGACCTCTCTGCTGCCTTTGATACTGTTGACCACCCCCTTCTCCTCAAAAAACTCCACACTTCTGGTCTCCGTGATTGTACTCTTGGCTGGTTCTCCTCCTACTTATCCAACCTCACCTTTAGGCTCCTTTCACACCAAGGCGTTGGAAAAAAGCCTGTAAAATGCCATGATTTTAGTGTGTGTTTTTGCCACGCTTTTGAAGCACTAGCGCTATAAATAGCGCCCTTCTAATGGCATTTTTTTAAGCGCTTTTCAAGCGTTTGTTTCATTCATGTGACCTTTCCACAGCCTCAGTACACATTTCATGTGCTTTTCAAGCGTTTTTCAAGGGCTTAACCATTATTTTCAATGGACATGGGCATTTTTGAAGAGTTATTTTGAGCGCACAAAACAAGTTGAAACGATGCTGCCTGCAGCACTTTTAGCAACGCCTAGCAAGCGCATGTGTTTTTATGTGCTAATTTTAGAGCAAAAACGCCTGAAAAACACCTTGGCGTGAAAGGGGTCTTAGTGTTACTTACAATTCAACTTCCTCCTCTCCTCTTCCTTTCTCTGTTGGGGTCCCTCAAGGTTCTGTCATTGGACCTCTCCTGTTCTCAATCTAAAACCTCCTCCCTGGGTCAGTTGATAGCCTCCCATGGCTTCTAATACCACCTCTACGCCGACGACACCCAAATCTATTTCTCTACCCCTCAGAGCACTCCCACC
The DNA here is from genome assembly GCA_018402905.1 of Glandirana rugosa. Classification (NCBI taxonomy): domain Eukaryota; kingdom Metazoa; phylum Chordata; class Amphibia; order Anura; family Ranidae; genus Glandirana; species Glandirana rugosa. The sequence goes on along the minus strand of BLSH010459181.1, from coordinate 329,129 downwards.
GTCTCCTCATGTATCACTAATTTACTAACAGATATATCAGCCTGGATGTCACACCACTTCCTCAAAATCAATCTATCCAAAACCAAACGTATAATTTTTCCTCCTTCATATGCCCCTTCCCCTGATAGCTCTGTCAAAATTGATGGCACAACTATAAACCCATCCCCGCATGCCAAGGTCCTAGGTGTAGTTCTGGACTCTAAACTCTCCTTTAAGCCTCACATCCAATCACTGTCCAAATCTTGCTGCCTCAACCTCCGCACCATCTCAAAAATACGCCCCTTTCAAACCGACACAACAAAGCTCTTAATCCTAAATAATGTGAAAACCAAACCTCAAAGTAATAAAAGTAATTTTCACAGTAGCGCTAGGTGTAATATAATAATTCCAATGAATAAATGATCAAATAACTAATTCATAGAATACTGCATAAACAATACATGAAAAAGTTCATAAACAAGTTCATAGAGAGTCCATAGTCCATGTGTTGGAAATGATGAAATACAAACACACCAATAAGGTCCTCCACCAAGTGAAAATCGTGAATGATCACCCTTATAGAAAGAGGCTTACCAGAACACAGATAACAAGCATGTCAACATAAGCAGGTGTATCGATCATTTCCGCAATCCCCAGGTTCCAAAAGCACTCTTATATGCTCTTACATTTAGGAAATAAAGTATCGCATATAGGTATAAACCTGGTGTATCAACGTCCTGTTCCACTCCTCCTCTCCTCCCGTGTCACAGGGAGCATCACCAGCCTGGTTTCCTTGTCGCGACGCCCTTGACATGTTTCGTCACATCCAATTTGGTCACAAGGATGTGACGAAACGCATCAAGGGCGTGGCTACATGGCGACACAGAACCAGGCTGGTGATGCTCCCTGTGACATAGAGGAGAGGAGGAGTGGAACAGGATGTGAATACACCAGGTTTATACCTATATGCGATACTTTTATTCCCTAAATGTAAGAGGATTACTTTTAATAAAGCAACACAGTTTTAAAGAGTTACACTATGCGAGGCTTTATTGTTGTCCCTACATGCCTCGTTCCACGATGGGACACCGCTGAGTGCATTTGGAACCTGGGGATTGTGGGAACTGATCGATACACCTGCTTATGTTGACATGGTGGTTGTTATCTGTGTTCTGGTAAGCCTCTTTCCATAAGGGTGATCATTCACGATTTTCACTTGGAGGACCTTATTGGTGTTTGTATTTCATAATTTCCAACACATGGACTATGGACTCTTTAGAAACTTGTTTATGAACTTTTTCATGTATTGCTTATGCAGTATTGTATGAATTCGTTATTTGATCATTTATTCATTGGAATTATAGGGTGTATATATTACACCTAGCGCTGCTGTGAAAATTACTTTCATTACTTTGAGGTTTGGTTTTCACATTATTTATGTTTATTTGGCTACAGCAGCTGCTTTGATTGATTGATTTGATTCATTTTCAGTTCACTTCTTGATTAATAGCGTGGTGATTGTGGGATTTTTAAAGCTCTTAATCCACTCCCTGGTCATCTCTCATTTCGACTACTGCAACTCCCTTCTCATTGGCCTACCTCTACATAGGCTATCCCCCCTTCAATCCTTCATGAATACTGCTGGCAGACTTATCCACCTTACCAATTGCTCTGTGTCTGCTACTCCTCTCTGTCAATCCCTCCACTGGCTTCCACTCACCCAACATATTAAATTCAAAATACTAACAACTACTTACAAAGCCATCCACAACTCAGCCCCAAATTACATCACTAGCCCAATCTCTAAATACCAACCTTTTTGTTCTCTTTGTTCTTCTCAAGATCTCTTGCTATCTAGCTCCCTCATTACCTCCTCCCATGCTCGCCTCCATGAATTTTCCAGAGCCTCTCCAATCTCATGGAACACCTTACCCCAAACTGTCCGATTATCTTCTACTCTATTAGCTTTTAGACAATCCCTGAAAACCCTTCTCTTCAGAGAAGCCTATCCTACCCACACCTAACAACTGTATTTTCATTTTCTCCATCAGCTCACCCCCCACAGTTATTACCTTTTGTCCCTCTTGACCCTCCCTTCTAGATTGTAAGCTCTAACGAGCAGGGCCCTCTGATTCCTTCTGTATTGATTTGTATTGTAATTGTACTGTCTGCCCCATGTTGTAAAGCCCTGTGCAAACTGTTGGCGCTATATAAATCCTGTATAATAATAATAAATCAATTTACTCAGCGTAACATCTTTCACAATATACAAAAAATTTTGGGCTAACTACGTTTTTTTTAAATTTTTTAATCCAGTGAAGTGTATCTGTTCCCAAGAAAATTGTGTTTGAAAAACCGCTGCGCAAATACGCTGTGATAAAATATTGCAACAACCCCCATTTTATTCTCCAGAGTCTTTGGTAAAATATTTTATATATATATAATATGTTTGGGGGTTCCAAGTAATTTTCTAGCAAAAAATACTGATTTTAATTTGTGAACAAATGTAAAAATAGGTTTTGTCCTTAAAGCGTTTAACCCCAAAAAAAAATGGATCCTGTTCCTATAAAGCATTATATACAGCACAGTGCTTGTAATGTGTCATTTGGCCCCCTGTATCGCCTGAAATACCTGGCTTATCCTGCCAGTTTCTACCTTCCCCCTGTACTTAGAGACCACAATATATCAGGGCTGCTGAGCTCTGACACCATTGTCAATGTACGTGCCTTCCGTTATCTGCAGCTCTCCTGTCTCCCTCTGTCCTCTTCCCCATGTCTGTCAGCTCTCACTAACACTGATCTGCTCTTCTCCCCACTGCTTCAAAACTATCTGACCTTTATATCATCCCCTCTGTCAGATAAAAAGCGGTATCCTAGTGCCTATGCATTATAAAAAAAAAAAAAAATTCTACCTGGTTTAACAGTATCTCCCTGTGATCACATGATTTCAGGCTCTCTGCCCCCCCCCCCCCTTCCCTGGCTGAAGTCAGCAAGGGAATCTTGGCCCCGCCCACTGGAGCTATCAGACAAGTAGAGCTGAGAGCCTGGAGTCATCTTATCACTGGGAGACACTGTTAAAACCTGTAGAAATCTATATATAAGCACAGGCACTAGGATGCACCTTTTTATCTGGCAGAAGGGATGATATAAAGATGAGATAGTGACTTAACCACTTTAAATAGTTCATGAAAATTTGGTTTGAAAGAAAAGAAAATAGGGGGGTAGGCTTTCTAAATCTATTTTGTAACCCTCTGAAACCATCAATTGGGTCACAAATATTCCAGACCTGTAGGTTCAGAGAAAAGCAAACTGTAACAGATGCCTATTCCACTCTTAGGAGTGGGGGCACCCCTTTATTGGGAAAAGGGTTTTGGGATGTACTTAATAGGTATTATGTTCCAAGTCTTGTGCCGAAAGTAAGGATTGTATTTTTGGCTTTGAAAATAAAGTCCAAGAAGAGCAATGATCAGAGAACAGGCGATATGGAATTCCAATCAGATAAGAATAGAGCGTAGTGCTAGACAAACAGGTCTGCCTCACCCATCTAGCACTACGCTCTATTCTTATGTGATTGGAATTCCATATCACCTGTTGTCTGATTTTATCATGTAAGTGTAATTCTTTTTAATAAATTTATACTGGTCAACAGTATTACACTATGTGGAGTGTTTTTATATATCTTCACTGAGGCACGCTGTGACTGTGGCTGGCGTTCTCACCCATACCGGGAGACCCGTTTGTGGAGTTTGCAGCTCCGAAGTGTGGCCGGATACTGAGATGTTATGGTTGGTGTGCCGACGTTGATGTCCACTGGATCTCTTTGGATAACCAATATCTATGCGCATACACTTCTTACTTCTGGTAAGAGTACCTATATACTAACGGTGAAGGTGCACAGTGCATGCTGGTGTATCACAGTTTACTGGAAGTACAAGTCACTTTACTGTTGCCTTAAATGGTGAAGGACTGTATATGAGCTTCTGTTATCACCTACGGATACGGACTTATTATTTTTGTTTTATACTCACATTAACGGAAACTGACTTATTATCATTACCTGTACTAGGTTTATTCACTGTATTTGGGTTGACTAGGCTGGCCCCTAGTCTACCTCTTCATTTTGTTCATTTTTTCATTTGTTCACTTTTTATCATTATTATAGCGCTGCACTTTAAGTTTACAGATATTTATGCAATTTGGGAAGGTTGTAGTGTCAGCAGCTTGATTTATCATTTTGTTCACATTTGTATATTGGTTTGGTAGCGCAATAGTGTTTAATTTTTATAAAGAAAAAGTCCCATAGAAAAAATCTGTGCTGATAAAAGAAAATCCAAGGACAGCAAACATGACAACCAAGGTAAGATCAAACCGGAGGCTTACCAGAAAACGAGAGACCCCTCCCCCCCCCCCCGCCCTTACTCAGGAAGGTCAATAAGCACTTAATCAGACCTCAAATCCAACAGCAAAGGCTTGGGTCCTCTATCAGGTAGCCCCAGGTGGCGAATACAAGGATAGAAGGCAAGTACTCCAGGAGGCTGAACCAGAAAGTCCTGACCTGTGCTCAATGAACAGAGTATATGCAAAATACAAAGCTCCACATTAGTACAGTACTGTACAAATCATATCATTGTAAAAAGTAGTGCACTTACAATTAAAACGTTAAAAGGCATGAATCATATCACATGCTATAAACAGGTCAGTTACCCATAACCAAAATGGGCGAACATCGGTCACGCATGAGCAGTGGCGTGTGTGCGTAGCTCCACCCGACGCATCAGGGGTGACATCACAGATGTAGAGGATAAGAAAGCCCCAAGAGATGGAAATCATGTATAGTGTAGTAATTTTATTGCAGAAATGTATATTAAAATCATAAATATTGCACTCACTTATAAAAGTGCATATAGGAAGTCACTGACCCACACAGCTCACAGTGTCTTGGGACTGCACAACGCCACCCCCATCCACCAGAGCCGGAGTGTGTTCCACAGGACCAGAAGTAATGCTCTGGGAAAACCGGAGAGGCAGTTGACCTCTCAGCCTGGATGCATTTCGCATCACCACACTTGTTGCCCATTCCATTTGTTTATGAATGGGGAATTTTTTTTTTTTTTTATAACTAGCAGGTCCCTCATTACCCAACAAGGCATAGCGAGACAGAATAGTGTGAGACACTTCCAAGGCTTTTGCATACACAAGAAGTGAGCATATTTACACTGGCAAGCATCTTGTTGAAGCCATAACATCAGGTGTATGAAAGGCTGGGGATCTTCCGCTGCCTCCTCTAACACTGCAGCTGGGGTAAGTGTGTCCGTGGAGTATGCAGCAACCCAGGTTTCGACCATCCCGTAGCAAAGTCCTCTTGGCAAAAGGGCAGTAGGAAGTACCTTATAAAGGGTTCTAGGCAAAGTGGGGGTAAAAGTGTAACCTGAGGTTAGATATAAAACCTGGTCATCCACCGGAAACTACACTCTGAAAGGGATTTTACTGACAATTTGGAAAAGTTTAACACTGAATCATTTTCATACACAATTCCCATGTTCCTGATTAAAACGTATAAGATTCACAAAAACTGTAGCAAGTTAGGCTACAGTAGCAATGCCATGCAAGGTAAACTGGTCCTGCCTATCCATGTTGCTGGTCCCTAATCATGGTCCTCTTCACCTGTCACGGTAGACATACCCCTGGATGTGTCTTCAGAGTCTGAATTCCAAAAGGGACAGACCAACCATGGCCCAGGACCTATATAGCACCCTGTGGCTAACTACAGGCATTGCACTAAACACCAAGGTAAGCACTCAAGCATGATCCAGTAACCAAAGCAACATTACAGGCCATTCTTACAACATGCGGTCCAGATACAGCTACCAGGGTTTTATCAAGATTGCACTAACCTAAATGCACTTCTATTGTTAAATTAGAAGACAGTGTAGAGTTGAAGTACCCAAAGTAAAATAAACTGCAGTAAACATGATTAATCTATAAGGGAGAAGAGGCCCATCACCTTAGGACACTGGCAAAAAACAGAGGTCTCATGGAATAGGGCAGGGTTAAAGTGAATGGATGCAGTTGCTGGAGTTTTGGAAGAGGAACGTTGTCCCATTCTTGCCCTATATAGGATTCTAAGTACTCAACAGTTCTGGGTCGCCTTTGACAAATTATTTTTTTCAAGTTGTGCCAATCTTTCAATTTGTAAAAGTTCTGGACTGCAGGCAGGCCAGTTAAGCACTCAGACTTTTCTAACTACGAGGCCATGCTGCTGTCATAGATGAAGTATAGGATTGTCCTGTTTATATATTCAAGGCCTTCCCTGAAAAAGACATCTGGATGGGAGAATATACAGCTCTAAAACCTGGATATACCTTTTAGCATTTCCAGATGTGCAAGCTGCCCATTCCATACACCCTAATGTACCCCCATGCCGTTAGAGATGCAGGCTTTTAAACTGGAGCGCTGATAAGCCAGAAGGCCACTCTTCTCTTTAGTCCAAAATATGCAGTGACTATAGTTGCAAAAAGAACGTCAAATTTCAGTTTGTCTGACCACAGAACAGTTTTCCACTTTGGACCAAAGCTTTCTGGATTATTATGTTCAGATATGGCTTCTTCTTTGCATGTCTGGATGGCACGGAAAACTGTGTTCACACAGTGATTTTTGGAAGTATTCCTGAGCCCATGCAGTGATGTCCATCACAGAATCATGTCCTGACATGTTACGGACATCTGAGAATCATAAATGCATTTGCACGGCTATAAATTGTTTTTAAATTTGTAATTGTATGCTTTTCCTTTTGTCAATAAAATTTTAATTTTTATCTAAACTATTGTCAGATCCTTGAGTACCGAGATAGTCCATGTTCCCTCCTGCTTTGCCAGGGGCTTGTCTGGGGCAGCCCTAGGCTTACCCTTTATTTTATAGTGATGTGTTGTGTGGATGATGGTACCCTCCTCTATCTAAGATTATCTGGTCTGAGGCATACCCTTGAACCATAACAGGTTACTGACATGTTGTCAATTAACCTAAATTAGTTGCAATAGTTAGTTGCATTAGTTGTTCTTCCTTGGTAATACCACTTATTTTGCCAACTTTTTGTTGGCTTGTCCCAACTTATTTGAGAGGTGTTGCTGGCATCAATTTGAAAATGACCTTTTCCCCCCCTACAATAGTGCATTTTCTCAGTTTAAATATTTGATATGTTTTCTATTGTGATTAACCACTTTAATACCATGCACTTTCTTCCCTTCCCGCCCAGACCAATTTCAACGCTGTTGCATTTTGAATGACAATTGCATAGTCATGCGACATTGTACCTAAACAAATTTTTTATCATTTTGTTCCCACAAATCGAGCTTTCTTTTGGTGATATTTGATCACCTCTGGGGTTTTTATTTTTTGCACTACAAATAAAAAAAACTGAATTTTTATTTTCCCCATCACAAAACTTTGTAAACAAGTATGTTTTCCTTCACTGATGGGCACTGATGAGGCTGCACTGACGGGCACTGATATGCAGCGCTGATGGGCACTCATATGCGGGCACTGTTAGGCAGCAGCTATAAGGATGGCACTGGCAGGCATCACAGATGGGCACAGTGTCATCCCTATTGGGCACTGTGTGCCTCTTATCTGGTGGTCTTGGTTGGCATCCTTGTGTGGGCCCCCTGGTGGTCCTGGGTGGCGACCCTGGGGGGGGGGCTGCACTGATAAACAATCAGCACAGACCACCCCACCCCCCGTCAGGAGAGCCGCGGATCGGCTCTCCTCTACTCGCATCTGCAGACACGGTAATGTAAAAGCCGATAACCGGCTCTTCCTGTTTACACTGTGATCATGGCTGATCACATGGTAAAGAGCTTCTGACAGAAGCTCTTTACCTAGATCAGAGATGACTGACACACCACACCACCGATCGCCACGCTGAGCGGCCCCGCGAGCGCACGCCGGTTTGTTAATCCTGCTGGACGTCCTATGGCGCCCAGTATGGATAACTCAACCACTTCCTGGCTGTCATTCTTCATGTGACAGTAGGGAAGTGGTTAAAATACAGGTTTATGAGATTTGCAAATGATTGCATTTTGTTTTTATGCAGATTTTATACAGCAACCTTACTTTTTTTGGAATTGGAGCGGTACATTGGCAACCTAGTCATAATTAATAAGTTGCCTTAGCATACCACAACATATCACTATAGTGTGAACCAGCCCTAAGATTAGGAGTAAGTTACAGTTAGTCAGGTTGAAAAAAGTCCATCTAGTTCAACCAATAATAATAAAAAAAAATGAGTGCGCATGCACGAGGCGCCAGGAGCGGACATGTTGTGGACCGAGCTCCTCACACCATCCAGCTTCTACAGCTTATAATTAGCAACCCGGGTGCAGCCAGCTACCGTACAGGTGGGGGGACCGGAGCATGCAGTTACGGACAGCCGGCCTGACCAAGAAGAACCCGCCACAATACACTACAACAGTCTGAATGGACCAAGCGATCCCAGCCATACACAAGGCCTCCTCCGCCAAGATGGTGCACGGCCAAAGGAAGAAGAAGGATGGCCCAGCGGCGAGACAGTCTCAGCCACCGCTACAGTCGCCGACTAATCCGCGGACGACTCCGGTCTCACCAACCATGCCAGCTTCACCTCAGGGAGGACACCGGATCCATTCTCCTCAGTCACAGGAAGGAATGACACCACCACATGCAGGTGAGCCCTCTCGATCTTCCCCCATCTACGGAGCCCAGCAGGAGGAGGGCATGGACTATGCTGGGTCCCTTGCCTCATCCCTGGACTGGCATATGGCAGAACTGGCTGAAATGAGCCAAGCCAGTTCAGCCGTAACTTCATCCCAGCCACCGCCACCAGCCCCCTACCCTGGAGATGTGGCCTTGCTAGCCAGATTATCTACACTGCTGCAGCAGGAGCTGGCAAAATCACCATGATCACAGCGGAGATTAAGGGGGACTTTCAAAGCATTGGAGAAAGATTAGACACGATCAAATCAAAAGTGTATGGCACAGTGCGCCGTGTCAATAAAAACTCCACAATGATTACCTCCCTCCGAGATTAACTCGATCAAGCCAACGCAAAAATTGAGGATCTCGAAAACAGATGCAGGCGCTATAATTTTCGGCTGCGGGGGGGCACCAGAGTACATTACAGATTTGGAAGCTGCAGTACATAACCTGATGCAGGACTTAATCCCTGACATTTCCCCTCACCACCTGGAGATTGATAGGGTGCACCGTGCACTAACTGCTCAGAGATCGGGTGGTCTGCCCAGGGATATACTGGTAAAACCACATTTTTACAGGAATAAAGAAAGAGTAATGTTGGAGGCCAGGAACTGGGGGGCCTCACTTTAAGAGGTCATCCTGTCCAAATTTTCGCAGACATTTCCCAATTAACCATTCAGAAGAGACGTGCTTGGAAACTGCTGCTTATACATCTGGTTAATCACTGCATAAAGTACAGATGGTCTTTTCCCTTTCGCCTATCCTTTGCATTCAAGGCCAAAACGCACTCTTTTACCAACTTTCGTGAAGGAGAAGAGGTCCTGCTGGATCAACCGAGAACCATCGAGTCCACACCCCCAGGCAGCCAGGGCACCGTCCACTCTCCCCCATCTGGTCGCAGCAAGATCGCTCACCAAACCAGGAAGTCAAAAATGACCACAGGAGCATATGGAGCCCTATTTGCTTTGACTACGATCTTAGTGATCTTCTTGCACACATATATACTGTTGTTTTACAGTTCCCTGTGGGTCATGGACATTGGAGTATGTCGAGGGACATATTCCCATTTTTCTTCCTTTTCTAATTCCCGCCATGTCCCCCTCCCTTTCGATTGGGTGCCGCCATCCCCGCCCCTTCAGCTCCGTTGTCCCCCCCTAACTGGTACTCTGTTTACAGATACGTCACATCTACTCCTGAAGAAGCAAGCAGAGCTTGCGAAACGCGTCAAGGAATATAGATTCATACACACACATATATATATATATATATACACATACACACCATTTCTGTACTCATTACATTTATTATGAACATGACTAAGACTTTGTACCAGGTTGCTGTTCATGACTACTATACGTACGTCCATGCAATGCTATGATGTTTACTTTTGCCAATAAAATTGGGTCAATTTTATACTCTTCCTTGTGTGTTGACCTTATGCATTCCTCATTTAAAATCCCATGGGGCATTGAATTGTTTGTACACCAAAATGAGGAACGACCTACACCGTTGGGCTAACACTCCTCTGTCGTGGTTCGGAAGACTGTATGCAATTAAGATGAACGTGGCCACGTTTATGGATGATGAGAATTCATTTCTGGGTTTATTTTTTTTAGTAGTAATGGCGGCGATCTGCGATTGTTAGCGGTACTGCAATATTGCAGCGGACATGTCGGCCCATTTTGACACTTTTTTGGGACCAATGACATTTATACAGCGATCAGAAATTTAAATGTCCACTGATTACTGTGTAAAAGGCACTGCCATTGAAGGGGTTAACCTGCAGGGGGAGATCTAGGGGTTAACTGTGTTCCCTGGGTGTGTTCTAACTGTGGGGGGACTGGGCTACCATGGGCATGAGATCTAACCGATCCCAGTGACAGGAATCAGTAGATCTCCTATGCCCGCACTGACAGAGAGGGGAACCGCCGTGTTTACATTGGCAGTTCTCTGTTCTTTCCCTATGGCCGCTCATCGCGGCTCGCCAGCGGACATCGGGTCCGCCCAAGCCGCGGGCACACTCCTCAGGAGTACGGTGCGCGCGCCCCCGAGCGGCCACCTGCAGATCGCCGCTTTTTTACGGCGATTCACGGTACACGTCCACACTGCCGCCGTGAATGGTAGGCAGTGTGGAAGTAGTTAATATGCCAGCTGCTTTTGCTAGAACAGACTTTCCAAACAGACCCCTCTCCCCATAACGCGACACTTCTTAAAATACAGGCTTGAGTGGTCAACCACCTTTTATTAGATAAAGCTAAGCAAAATATATTTTTCTCCAGGCAACAAAATTTTGAACACGGTGAACGCGCGGGGAGACTCTTGGCCTATTTGGCCCACTTAGACCATACACCTCCTGTGGTGGCATCTCTTAGCGACTCCGCCAGGAACAATATAACTGACCTGGACCTGGTAGCTAAAGAAATCTATACTTTTTTTTCAACCCTATACTCCTCCCATACTCGCCACAGTCGGGATGACTTAATTAACTTCCTACAACCAGTGCATTTCCCTGAGCTGACCCAGTCCCAACTAGTGCAATTGGAGGCTCCCATCACATCAGATGACATAGATGAAGCGCTAGCTAATTTAGTTGCGGCAAGGCCCCCGGAACTGACAGACTCCCCCTGGAATTTTACACCTAATTCCGGGAGATAGTTGTACCTCAACTCCAAAAATTATTCCTACATATGTTTGACACTTCCACACTCCCAGATTCGATGAAAGAAGCCTTAATAGTGCTGATACCCAAACCTGGCAAAGATCCCTCCCTTCCCGAATCCTATATGCCAATCTACCTCCTCCAAATAGATATCAAGATTCTGGCCAAGGTGCTCGCTCTTCGATTGAACAAAGTTATCCTATCTTTAATTCACCCTGATCAAACTGGCTTTATGCCTCACAAAAATACTGCCTTTAACCTGCGCTGGCTCTTGCTGAACTTACAGGCTACACACGACTCGGTGGGCATCAGAGTGGTGGTGAGTTTAGACGCTGCTAAAGCATTCGATTCAGTCGAGTGGCCATATCTTTGGGAATGCCTGCGCAGGTATGGGTTCGGGTCCAAATTTATAAAGTGGATACAATTGTTATACCAGGCACCAATGGCCAGAGTCTCGATTAATGGGAGAACTTCGGACCCATTCTTACTACATAGGAGGCACCCGCCAGGGTTGCCCTCTCCGCTATTGTACGCACTGGCAAAGTCTGAAACAACGAAGAAAGAGAGACACACCCGCTCCAAGCCTCACCTGGCCATAAATCCTCAATCCACTTCTGTAGGGTGCTGGCTAAGCCACCGTGCAAATGAAAAGAACGAAAAGTTCAGACAGCCGCACTCCAATCGATGCTGTTTATTGTTGCATGTATGTACAGGTACAATCAAATGCCAGCAGAGACAATCAGGTAGCAGCTAACGCATTTCACGTCCAAGATTGACGCTTACTCATAGCTGACAGCTATGAGTAAGCGTCAATCTTGGACGTGAAACGCGTTAGCTGCTACCTGACGTTCGTCTCTGCTGGCATTTGATTGTACCTGTACATACATGCAACAATAAACAGCATCGATTGGAGTGCGGCTGTCTGAACTTTTCGTTCTTTTCATTGTACGTGCTGGCGGTGGAGCCCTTGGCGATTACCATTCGGTCGCACCCGGACATTAAGGGCCTTAGATTTGGACAACTGACTGAAACCCTTAGCCTCTACACAGATGACATGTTATTGTATCTGGAGGATGCGGGTCTCTCTCTTACTGCAGTCCTGAACCTTATTGAAAGCTTCGGTAGATTCTCGGGCCTTCAGATAAACTGGGATAAATGCCAAATACTCCCCCTAGACATAACTGTCCAACCACACGATCAGATCCGCACTCCACTACAGAGAGCTAGCCAGATCAAATACCTTGGAATACAGATCACCAGATCCCTCGTAGACTATGCCAGACTAAACGTGGAACCCCTGTACGCCCTACTCAAAGCTAAAACACAGGTATGGGCACGACTCCCTCTAGGAGTCATGGGTCGTGTGAATTTAGTAAAGATGATCCTTTTGCCCAAACTCCTGTATATTATCTGGCACTCTTCATCCTATTTACCCCTCAGGGTATTTAAAACAATGGAATCCATCCTGAACTCCTTTATCTGGGGCACCTCCAGACACAAGCTATCGGGGTGTACCCTACAAAAACGTACGGATCTGGGGGGAGTAGCATTGCCTGAACTTCATCTTTACTACTTAGCTGCCCAACTGTCCCACTTTTTTTTACTTTGACAAGGATGACAAAGTTCGCCATCTCAGACTGGCGTGTTCACGGTTCCCTAGGAGACTGACACACCCTTATCAGATCATATTTGGTGGGACGGTTGCCCCGCCCGGGTTGGGTGGACGCACAGGTTTGCTATACCATCACTGTAAAATTTGGGACCTGACTGTTCGATGGCTAGGGATCCCCCCCTATAAATGCTCACTCGCCACTATGGGGTAATAGCAACCTTCCAGAACTCCTGACACTACCAAATATCGAGCTATGGCTGGGGCACGGTGTACTGTACCCTACACCAGGTGATAGATAACACGGGTGTCAAGTCCTTTCAGGAACTAAAGACCGCCCACAATTTACCAAACTCAATGTTTTTCTGCTTCCTTCAGCTGCTTCTTATACGACGTCATGGGCTCCCCACTGACTATGCCCAAAACAGTGCCTGCTTGGTTTTTTGCCCGAGCAGGAACAAAACAGACACCTACATGTTTTTATGCAAGAAACATATGTTGCTAGACTATTAATTGCCCGCAGATGGCTTAGGGCAGTGACACCAACTTTACAGGCATGGATGGCGTCGGTCAACCAAACTCTCCCATACAAAAAACTCCTATACCAACATATAAATTGCCCCCATAAGTACCATAAAATTTGGGACAGGTGGCTGGAATCAGCGTCCACGGTCGATGGTGTGGACGGGGTTCGGGTCTGATGGTCGACGCGACATAGGATAGTGAATGAACTCCAAAATTATACTTACCTCAACACCATCTCCATATGGACCTAGCCCCTTTAGTTGCGGAGGACCTTATCACCCCCATAAAACCTTAGGAAGTATTGTTTACTCTGTAATCATTAATCCCAGTACCAAGATATGTGGATGCATAACCTGTAAATTGAGGAATCTAATGCTATTTGAAATGTACATGCGATACAGTATGTTACTACATGCCTCGCTACAGCAATAAAAGTTATTTGTTGGATTAGGAAGTGGTTAATATGTCTGACTTACATAAATTCCAAAATAAGATAATGCAATTTATATGGGGTAATAAGAGACCTCGGCTGTATAGGCGCACTTTATATACACCCAAACTGGAAGGTGGTCAGGGAGTCCCCGACCTAGTCAAATACTACTATGCGGCCCGTATGGCGCACCTATATGGCATCATTCCAAATTGCCCTGGTCGGCGTGAATGACTATTAATTAATGAAGTCTCTGTTATATTTCCATTCATGTCAGAGCTCCTTAGCCCATAACCTCTTGAGGAAGATACTGCACGAGGAGCAAGTAGAGTTGATATTCGCCCGGAATGGGCAAGGATTATCTCTGTGTTTGATGCAGTATGTTGAGTCTGTATACGATTCTCACTCATAAGACATGTATTGCATTTCAATTTGTTTATCTTGTCTATTTTGAAAATCTTCAATAAAAATCATTGAAATAAAAAAAAAAAAAATTCATACCATACCCACAGTTGATCCAGAGGAAGGTGAAAACCCCTAGCAAAGCACTAGAGGCAATCAGGTTTTCCCTGGATCAACTTTACCTATAAATGTTAGTACCTAGTTATATTATATACATTTAGGAAAGAACCCAGACCTTTTTTAAAGCAATCTACTGAGCTGACCAGAACCACCTCTGGAGGTAGTCTATGCAACATTTCACAGCTTACTGTAAATAAACCTTTCCGTATTCAGAGATGAAATCTCTTTTCCTCTGTGATGACCTTAACCACTTGCCGACTGCCGATCGGCATCTGACGACGACAAGGTGGCTCTGTAGCGCAAATCGCCGTCATATGACGGCGGCTGAGAGATCAAGCCTAGTGAGCGCGCGCCGCCGGAGGCGCGCCCACTGTGTCCGGGGAGGGCCAGGGAGCGGGTGCGGCAGATTCGATCTCCGCCGGCCACCCGTGATGCCCCCCCCCGGAGAGAAAGAACGGAGGTCCGTGTAAGTAAACACGGACCTCCGTTCTGTGGGGGGGGGGGGGGCTGTGATCACAGCCTTCCTCTACATGAAAGCTGTGATCGCTTCCCTTCCCCAGCTAGGGCAGTCCCCCCACAGTAAGAACACACCCAGGGAACACAGTTAACCCTTAGAGCGCCCCCTGCAGGTTAACCCCTTCACTGCCAATGGCATTTACACAGTAATCAGTGCATTTTTATAGCACTGATCGCTGTATAAATGCCAACGGTCCCAAAAAAGTTTCAAAATGGTCCGACATGTCCGCTGAAATATCGCAGTACCGCTAAAAATTGCAGATCGCTGCCATTACAAGTAAAAAATAATAAAAAAAAAACCCCAGAAATGAATTCTCATCATCCGTAAACGCGACCACTTTTGAGCAAACCAATCAATAAACGCCGATTGCGTTTTTTTTTTATCGCAAATATGAGGAAGAATATAAATTGGCCAAAACCGATGAAAAAAAAATTTTTTTATATTTTTTTTTTGGATTTGTATTTTAGCAAAAAGTAAGACATTTAGTTTTTTTTTGGCAAAATTGTCGCTCTTTTGTTTATAGCAGCGATCAGAAATGACGCAGCAGTGATCAAATACCACCAAAAGAAAGCTCTATTTGTGGGAAAAAAAGGACGCAAATTTTGTTTGGGTACAACGTCGCACGACCCCGCAATTTTTAGTTAAAGCGACGCAGTGCCGAATCGCAAAAAGGGCTCTGGTCCTAAAGTGTGAAATCCTTCTGGTCCTTAAGTGGTTAAAGTCAATAACTCACCACCAAGTTTATATGGACCCCTTATGTATTTATACATGTTGATCACATCCCCCTTAATCTCTTCTTCTCAAGAGAGAATAAATTCAGTTCCTCTAATTCTTTCTCATAGCTAAGCTCCTCAATGCCTCTTATCAGTTTGGTTGCCCTACTGGAGATTTAATGTATGAGAGGATATAATATGTAGATAATGTCTTCTTTGAGTACTTCTATACATTTGTTTTAGTACAATAAAGCGTTTTGCTTTTGATATAGATTTGTAGAATACATCTTACAGCCCCTTGCTGAATTCCACATACAGAGGAGTAAACATCATGCAGTCTGCAAGGAAAGTGTCGTCAGATGATAAATTCTCACATTCCTTCATGGAGAGAACAGCCCAACTTGGAATGAAATGTAAAGGAAATCACAAAATATAGTCCTATTATCTTTATTACTTTACAGGAAAAATGTCTTACTGAATGGAATCTAGTTAATCTGTTCAACCTGCCAGCATTTTTTAAGTGCCCAGTACCTGCAGGCACACATTTATTACCCAATAACTCATGACAAACTGGAGAAACAAAACAAAGGTATTGTCCCTGGCAAACCAACCAGAATTTATTGTATTTTTTTTTAACAAGCCAGATTAAAAAAACTCTGAAAAACAAAAAAAGAAAAAAAACTGCCAATATCTGGCAACTAAAAGTTATTTCCAATTTCCTCAAAAACTGCTGTTAAGAGAAACATGGCAGCCACTGCTGACCTCTTTCTGAAAATACTTTGCTTTACTGACTCAGAACAAGTAAGCAAATAGGCAACTGATTTTCCTGCAATATGATTTGCTTACCTGTTCTGAATTAGTGACCTAAAGCACTAAAGCTTGAGTCAGCATTACAGCTAGACAAAATTTCAGAAGTCGATCAGCAATCACAACCCCTAAAGTTGTTTTCAAAGCATGACTGCTTTTAAAACCTTGCTATGCATCTATAGCTAGAGTTAAATTAAACAATCTATGAATAATTGCAATAATGTTTAAAAGATAATAAGCATTGTGTAATTGAGAATGGCTGTGCGCTCTCTCATACATCTTTAAATGGGCCTATTCCAATGGCTTTTGTTTACTTCAGCAGCTGCAGGTCAAATTCACCTGCAATGAATTCTGAAAAAAAGGTTCTTAAACTGATGTCGAAAGCATGCTGCATTTGCCCATCAAATCCCTTTGACACAGACCCAAAGAAACCAGTCATGAGAAAAACATGGGCCTTTGCTGACTTATCATTCTATAAAAAGCTAGTTGCTCTGCTGCCATGTTGATTCAATCCAGAGTCAGTGACACTGAATATATTGGTATTTCTTCTAATTTTCTTGACCTGCATATTTGTCTCGGGTCAACCAGTCAGGGAAGACAGGTCCCCAACCCTGTTAGGACAGGTCCACGTTAATTGAATCTCTACCTTGCACATACACCAACGTCAGCCATTACACTGGATCACTATGCCTTGATGGCACCAATGCTTTCACGAGATATAAATCACAGTGTTTCATTTCATAAAAGGTATGCTTCTACCATGAATAAGACATATCACTGAGGAAACTAGTGCAGCCAATCTGTATCTGATGTCGAAAACTAGATAAGTCTTTTTAGGACAGATAATCTTTAAGGGTTCTTTTACACTATTGCATCATGGCAATGTACCTCACAATCCAATGTGTGTTGTGGAGCCTTTTAATAATAGCACCCCAACGCACCTGTACAATAACCGCCAACCAAAAACGCTGCTGATGCATTTATTCATGCGTTAAGGTGCAGCCCAGAATCATTTACAGCAAACTGGCTGCCTTAATGCATAGTGTGAATGGGTAAAATTGCTGTACTGTATTTGCAGATACTGGTTTGCTTTCAAAGACAAGAATCTATGTTATCCAAAGTATACCTCTGTATGTTGGCACTATGAACCCAAAATGTATCCATCGTTTCTTCCACTTGGTGGGTAGATTTCTGATTATTTATTGAGGTTACAGAACAAAAAGATTTAAAGGCCAAAATTAAATATTCCAATAGAGCAGCTTCCTTCCTTGGAACACTGCTCCCCTGCAGGCCATGCAGCTAACTGCATCATGTCCCTTTGGTAATGGTTGCGTGATGGTGCTGGAGCAGTACAGCTACAGTCTATACTCAGGCCACTGTGTTCATCAACTGCGAGGGTTCTGGAGCTATCAGGACTGTACAGTTCCCTTAAGATACCACATACCTCCATAACACACACAACAGTCCTGGAAAACAAAATGTAAAATGGCATAATTAGGATACAGAACAAAATAAAAATTAGCACTTTTTTTTACAAATGCAAAATGATAACAGCATGTTCAGCCCCACTGTCCCTATATATAAACACACTAAACTCTGAACCTTAACCAGTTCCCGTCCGGCCAATGGTCATATGACGTGCAGTGGCGCGATCTGTCACCAGCTGCATCTACCGGACACAGCCGATGACTGATCACTGTACCGGCCCGCTGCTGGTAACATGTGACCTCTGTAACCAATCACAGCAGGTCACATGACAGTTGTAAACAATGGACGGCTTCCTTTCAAGTCATCCATTGTGTACAATTTGTTGCTAGCTGTGATTGGTAACAGCGATCACATGGTACAGACTGGGCCAATCACGCCCATCTGATCAGCTGGGGCCAATCACAGCTAATCACAACAAAACAAACTGAATGAATCGATTTCATTCAGTAAAATGCTTACAACATACAGCTATGAACTGCATTGCTATAAACCAATTATAGCAAAAAAAAATACTGATCACTTCCCCAGAGTAGTACAATGTTACTATGATAGCATTATATTGCTCTGGTCAAAATGTGTTTTTTTAAAAAAAAAGTAAAATAAAATTACTTTTTCGTACTGTCACCAGTCAGTGTCTCTGATCACCTCTACACCTGCTATATGACGATACTGTACTACACTGGTGCCGTTTGACTGCGGCTGGTTGGCTCGGCTGCGCCAACCACCGTCATGATACTTCAGCCGTGCATGCGTGATTTGCGAGCGTGCCCGCTGGTCGGGCAGACTGTCCGCCGGCGACCCGCAATCGCCTACTACAGAGGCAGAACGAGGATCTGCTGATGTAAACATGGCGGATCCCCATTCTGTCAGGGTATATGACACATATCTACTGTTCCCAGCCCCCACAGACTTCGAACACAGTGAAGAAACACATTTAACCCCATTGATCGCCCCCTAGAGGTTAATCCCATCCCTGCCAGTGCCATTTATACAGTAATCAGTGGCTATTTAAAGCTCTGATCACTGTATAAATGGCATTGGTCCCAGAAAAGTGCCAAAAGTGTCCGATCTGTCTGCGGCAATGTCGCAGTGCCGATAAAAATTGCAGACCGCAGGCATTCCTAGTAAAGAAATAAAAATAAAAATGCCATAAATCTATTCTTACCGTTTGTAGACGCGATGACTTTTGCACAACCCAATTAATGTACACCTATTGTGATTTTTTTTTACCAAAAATATGTAGAATATATATTGGCCTAAACTGATGAATAAATTAGTTTTTTTATATATATATTTTTTTTTGGATATGTATTATAGCCAAAAGTAAAAAAAAAGTTTTTTTTTTTCAAAAGTGTCACTCTGTTTATAGCGCAAAAAATAAAAACCGCAGAGGTGATCAAATATCACCAAAAGAAAGCTCTATTTGTGGGGGAAAAAAAGGACATACATTTTGTTTGGGTATAACGTCGCACGACCGCGCAATTGCCAGTTAAAGCGACGCAGTGTTATATTGCAAAACATGCTCTGGTCAGGTAGGGGGTAAATCCTTCTGGGACTGAAGTGGTTAATTGTTTAATTTTCCAAAATATTATGACAAAAAAAAAAAGAAGACAACTTAAAAAAAAAAAAAAAATCGCCATGCCTCTTGCTAAAATACCTTGGACTGTCTACATTCCAAAAAGGGGTCATTTGGGGAATATCTGTACTATGCTGACATTTTTGGGCCCCATAAAATAAGGATTTATCAATTTTCAGATACATACCATAGTTTGTAGACTGTATAACTTTCCTACAGAGTAAATAATATACAATGATCTGGGTTATTTTCACCAAAGAAATGTAGCAGAATACATTTTGCCCCTAATTCACGAAAAGAGATAATTTATTTGCAAAATTTTATAACAAAGGAAAACGTGTTTTTCTTTTTTTTCAAAATGTTCAGTTTTTTTTCATTTATAGAGCAAAAAATAAAACATTGGTGATTAAATACCACCAAAAGAAAGCTCTATTTGTGTGAACAAAATTATAAAAATTTTACTTTGGGTACAGTGTTGCATCACTGCGCAATTATCATTCAAAGTGCGACAGCGCAGAAAGCTGAAAATTGACCTGGGCAGAAAGGTGGTAAATGTGCCCGGTATTGAAGTGATTAAAGTAGATGGGCTTGTCCCCCCTTCCTGCCATTCTCAAGTCCCAATATCTAAGTACATTTTGCTGTGCTCAGTACAGGACTTCAGCTGTGGCCATGAGATAACAAGAGCTTAAAACGCACTTAAATCGGAGTCCTGCCTGGGGAAAAATAATAATAAAGTCAGCAGCTACAAATACTGTCCAGGGAACCTGCGATGTCGGTACCCCAATGCCTATTTTTGGTTCTGCTGTCGGGTGATGCCGCCGCCATTTGTCGTAAGGGAAACAGACAGTGAAGCCTTTCGGTTTCACATCTGGCTCGCTACTGCGCATGCGCCAAACTTCCAAGGGACGGTGGCACGACGCTCTCTCCTGGAAGTGGGGAGGGGTAGCTGTCAAAAACAGGTACCCATTCCCCTCTCCCCCCTGAAAGGTGTCAAATGTGGCACCGGAGGGGGGGAAGCAGATAAGTGGAGGTTCCACTTTTGGGTGGATTTCCGCTTTAATGTTCAGTGAATGCAATGCTACAGAAAGCTGTCAGAAGCAGAAGAAATGGAGATGGTGAAAGACTGTGAACATGCTAGAATAGTTAGTATTAGAGTGTGGCTGCCTTTCCTTTCAAGAAGTTAAAAGCCATTCTTAAGTGTTAAATGAAAGGTCCAGTGCAAGACAGACCACCTAAACTCAACCCACTGATAGATTCAGTATGAGTGAAACTTATTGGTCCCAGCAAATAAGCTCACTATGGAGTGAAATGGTTCAGAGGGTACAGTTAAGGTGGTCTGTCTTGCACTGGATCTTTCATTTAACACTTAAGAATGGCCTTTACTTTGGAGGGTGGCTACTTTTCCTTTTTCAGTACAGAGTCCTAAGATTAATAAACCACTGATTGGCCGGCACAAGTATCTGCAGTGGAGCACAGCATTCTTTGATCTTATGTTATAGGAGTAGCTTGAGACTGAAGTCATAGCCTGCAGACACCTTACAAAAAGACTGCTAGAGATAACATGTACTCTAGTTCCTTTCCAAATTAAGGTTACGCTTACAAATTACTTGTGCCACAGTTAGGTCTCCCCCTGCCACAACAAACTGATCAGCAATGGCTGCCAGTGCTGATCGGATGCGGGTCGGACACTAGTTTTCCAGCATACCCAGTTCGACAGAAGTCGGTCGGGAGACCAGCTTCAGTAGAACAGACACCTGTACAGATGGGTCGCAATTCGACCGGTTTCTGCTGTACTGGCTGATTTTCGACCCCTCTGTACAAGGTTTTATGTTTGTCCAGAGCTGCCCTAGTGGCTCCTAGGAGCAGCTGCCTCTTGATCACAGTAGGATGTAAACAGAAGTCAGGGGCTGGCAGGCAGCAGTAAGAGGAATGCACTAGTCTCTTCAAATAAGGTTTAGAGACCCCATTTAATTCTTTGTAAAAGCTGCAGCGTAATAGCTAAAGCATCCTAGATGGGAACTACTGTGTATTTTTAATGAGCAAACATTTTGATTTACCTATTTTTACTTTCTAGCTCTGCCATTAAGCCATGATATTATTTCACATACAAATAAGTTGAGCCACTATGAACCAGGCAGTATAACTAGCATCCTTCAAATTCATTACAATATAAGGCGCCTAAGGTGCTTGGTGAGTTAACCCCTACAGATCCGCGCTATTGCCGAAGTACGGCTCCAGCGCGGATCTGAAATGCCGGGACATTGTCCCCTGTGCACACTCCCGGCGCGCCCCCTGGAGGCAGCGGCTGCCGCACGCTGCGCGGGCATGCCTGTGGATCGGGCGGACTCGATGTCCGCTCGAGACCCACGATCGCCTGACAGAGCTGCAGAACGGGGAACCGCCGATGTAAACACGGCGGTTCTCCGTTCTGTGACAGGGGACATGACAGATCTACTGATCCCTGTCACTGGGATCAGTTAGATCTGTTATGTCCCGGCCAGCCCCGCCCCCCCACAGTTAGAACACACCCAGGGAACATTGCAACACCCTTCACTGCCAATGACATTTATACAGTAATCAGTGGACATTTAAATTTCTGATCGCTGTATAAATGTCATTGGTCCCAAAAATGTGTAAAAAATGTCCCACATTTCCGCTACAATATCGCAGTCCCGATAAAAATCGCAGATCGCCGCCATTACTAGTAAAAAAAATAAAAATAATAAAAACGGCATAAATCAATTCCCATAGGTTGTAGACGCGATAACTTTTGCGCAAACCAATCAATATACGCGGATTGCGATTTTTTTTTTACCAAAAATATGTAGAAGAATATATGTCAGCCTAAACTGATGAATAATATTTTTTTTTTATGGATTTGTATTTTAGCAAAAAGTAAAAAATATTGTTCTTTTTTGCAAAATTGTCGCTCATTTTTTGTTTATAGCGGCGATCAGAAACGATGCAGAGGTGATCAAATACCACCAAAAGAAAGCTCTATTTGTGGGAAAAAAAAGGACGCAAATTTTGTTTGGGTACAACGCCGCACGACCGCGCAATTGTCATTCAAAATGCGACAGCGATGAAAGCCGGAAATTGGTCCGGGCAGGAGGGGGGGTTTAAGTGTCCAGTAAGGAAGTGGTTAACCACTTCAATACCAGGCACTTTTACCCCCTTCCTGCCAAGATGAACGCAAACAGACTGAACATTTTGGGGAAAAATGCAAATATTTCTTTATAAATTTAGGTCAAAATGTGTTCTGCTACAATTCTTTGGTGAAAATAACCCAAATCACTGTATATTATTTATTCTGTAGGAAAGGTATAGAGTCCACAAACTATGGTATATATCTGAAAAAAAGCTCTATTTGTGTGAACAAATGATAAAAATTTACTTTGGGTACAGTGTTGCATGACCGTGCAATTGTCATTCAAAGTGCATTACATTGCTATAAGCAAGCATTTTACTGAATGAACCTGATTCATTCAGTTTGTTTTGTTTTGATTAGCTGTGATTGACCAGAGCCAAGATGGTACAGATGGGCTGTGATTGGCCCTGTATGTACCATGTGATCACAGTGACCAATCACAGCTAGCAACAAAATTGTACACAATGGATGGCATGAAAGGAAGCCAGCCATTGTGTACAACTGTTATGTGACCTGCTGTGATTGGTCACGATGGTCACATGGTACCAAGCAGGGAGCCGGTACACTGATCAGTCATCGGCTGTGTCCCATGGATCTGAGAGCATGTCATATGATGTCCACTCGGATTGATGAGAGGCCCGCCCAGCCGTCACATTGGCCCTTTTATAGGAACTGGTTAACATAAGTCTAAGCTGTCCACAGACCTACATCAAGATAAGAGAAGCAGCAAAGTACAATCACTGTGCTAGAATACTAAGCACATATCAGTCTCTATGTAATGGTATAAATATATACAGAAAATAGGATTTTAAAACAAAACAGTCATGCACTGAATATTAAAAGAACATATCCAGCAGACACTGTAAGATCATTGTTCCAACCTGCAGATGCTGCATACCTGAAAAAAAAAAAAACAACATCAGTACTTCAAAGTACGGGGCACACCTTACTGTAAACGGCTTGTGCATTCCAAAATGCACTGCTTAGTGCCTGCAAGGCCAGTCGCCAGCCTCGGCCCGTCTCTGGGTGGGTGGGGGGACCAGCCTAGGGAATACTCCAGTGGTGCACTAAATCAATGGGCAAAGCTCTGTAGGTAGGAGCAGTCACATTAGAATACCTGCTGTCTAGATTCACAATCATGTTGATTACTGTATGCGAAGGCTTGTTTTAAGACACACAAATTGGGTTACTGACATTAGGTTGATCACACTGGAAGTAGTTCATTAGTGACTTCTGGTGGAACCATGTGTATTACCATAGTGAACAGGTAGTAGTAAAACCATAACCAAGACATCTAGTATAGTAAACTAGTACCCCTTTCCCGCCAACCCTGTCGGGTGTGAGGCCTAATCATGAGCACTGTGACTGAAAGCGTATGAAGAATTGTCTTATTCACAGGAAACTGACTGTTATATTCATTTTCAAACCTCCTCTGAAAAATTATACTGGCAATACAGATAGCGCTTCCCTTTTACATTTAAGGGCTCGTTCCCACCATGCCTGCATGAAAACTGATGGGAACTGAAGGGAAAACAGCGCAGATCTCACTTGCAGAGACATCAGTTTTCATGCGCATCAGTTATGTGTCTTGTTCATACTCATGTTGTTGTCATGTCAGTTTTTTCACGTGCAGAAACATGCATATGCATTGCAGATTCCTGCACAGAAAAAAACCTGCATGTTGTGGTGTGAACAAGGCACATAGAGAATATTTTTTTTTTTGCTGCCCTTGCAGAACTCGTGCAGAGAAATGGCCGTCTCTACACCATGGTGTGAAGAAGGCCTAAATAAAGCCCATGCATGTATTCTAGTTTATATGAAAACGGGTCCTTTACCTGGTTCATATGCTGGTAATATAGTTTGTGAATGACACTTGTGACTGGCAGCAAAAGGTTAAAACATTTCACCTTCTAATCACACATGGCTGAGCCTGTAAGCCAATTAAGGCAGTTTATTCATATTGTGCTTTTGAAGGACTTAATTCCATTCACACCTCATACCTTTAGCACTTTGTCCAGCTGTTGCTTTGGGAGATCCTCTCCAAATTCCTGGCTCAGCCTTGTCTGGATCATATTCCTACGCAGACGATGTCCTTTGGAGAAAAGCTCCAGCAGAGCTTGCCTTTCCTAAAAGGAACAGAACACTGGAATTATTTCATCTTGACAGTAGTGGGTGTGAAGCAGTTTTCAGGAGTCCACAACAGGAATTTTCCTTACCTATAAATTCCATATCTTTGCATACAGTACAAGACACAGGCAAAGCATTCATAGACCCTGGGATATAGATCATACCTTCAAGTGATTGGACACTGACAAAGCCTTTGAGGACACACCACCTGGGTGCTTCACCCCAATAAAACTGAGTCATGTAGCAAGCAATTTAGAGTAACCAAGAAATGGAAGGGCGAGAGCGTGTCCTGTACTGTACTCCAAGATATAGAATGTACATGTTAAACTAAAACTCCTATGTACAGCACAGGACACACAGAGCATTCATAGACCATGAGACACACCCAAACAATGAATAAAAAGGGTGGGCAACAACTAGGCAAACAAAACTGTGCCAAAAAGCCCAAAAACAAAGGTCAACAGACCCAACCGCTGCAAGAACCTTGTTGCCAAAAGCTGCATCTGCAGAGGGCTGAACATCCACCTGGTAGATCTTAACCACTTGCCAACCAGCTCACGCAGATATACTGCAGCAAGCTGGTCGGATAGCATGAAACGTCGTACCTGTATGTCGGTTCGTGCATGTAGTATACCGGGCGCTCGTCCGCGGGTCCGGCGTCGACCCGCGATCCCTGGGTGCAGAGGCAGAACGGGGATCTGTCTTCGTAATCAAGCGGATCCCTATTCTGCCAGATGACATGGCAGAGAGATCTACTGTTCCCAGTGTTCAGGAACAGTGATCTCTGTCATGTCCTAGTAAGCCCATCCCCCCTACATTTAGAACACGCTGAGGGAACACATTTAACCCCTTGATTGCCCCCTAGAGTTAACCCCTTCCCTGCCAGTGTCATTTTTACATTGATCACTGCATTTTTATAGCACAGATCAATGTAATAATGTCAATGGTCCCCAAAAAGTTTAATTGGGATTCAGAATTGTCCGCCGCAATGTCGCAGTCCCACTAAAAATTGCAGATTGCCGCCATTAACAGTAAAAACAAAAAAAAAGTCCATAAATCTATCTCATAATTTGTAGACACAAAAAATTTTGCACAAACAAATCAATATACGAAGAATATATATCGGCCTAAACTGCTGAATAAATTTGTTTTTTTTCGATATTATAGCAAAAAGTAAAAAAAAAAACCAAACTTTTTTTTCCCCAAAAGTGTCGGTGTTTTTTTGTTTGTAGCCCAAACAATAAAAACCGCAGAGGTGATCTAATACCACCAAAAGAAAGCTCTATTTGTGGGGAAAAAAGGATGTCAATTTTGTTTGGGTACAGCGTCGCATGACCCTGCAATTGTCAGTTAAACGATGCAGTGCTGTATCGCAAAAAATGGCCTGGTCAGGAAGTGGGTAAATAATTCTGGGGCTGAAGTGGTTAAAAAAAGTATGACCTTAAGACAAGGTGGCTACATTTCAAAGCAGAGGCCTGGTGCCAGAAAAGTTCCACTGATCTGGTGGAATGGGCATGTGAATACACAGGAGATTTTTCCATGAGGGTGTAAGCTCTGGCAATCAGATTTGTTATCCATGGAGCAATAGACTTGGAAGCAGGGTGTCCCTTTGTGAGGTCCTGAGGATAGGACAAATAGAGAATCGGTCTTCCTGATCAAGCTTCTGTTCTGAGATAGACTACGCCCAGGCAATAATCCCTTTAATGCTTTGGAGTAGGGTATAAAGATGGTGGGACTAGGTCTTCATTGAAATGAAAGATTGATACCATCTTAGGAAGAAAGCATGGTCTTGGGTGTGAGACTACCTTGCCTTGTAATTTTGAAGGATAAGGGAACGGTGCCTTACAAGGACAAGCTCACTCAGTGGCACATCTAACAAGGGCAAGCTGCCCACTCAGAGGTACCTCTTACAGAAGTGATGGCAACCAAATAGGCCACTTTGCTGAAGAGACCATCTAACGGAATATCCTTGCTTATGCCTATAGTTAAAAAGGGATAAAAAAAAAAACTTTACCAAGTAGCTACAGATTGGTTAGTTTAACTTCTGGTGGGAGAAAGAAAACCAGAAGTTGTCAAAATCATATTTTTTTTAAATGTTCTTTTTAGATATAGGCGTGTCTGTGCACATGGTATACTTGGATTTTGCAAAAGCATTTAACACAGTTCCCCACACACAGACAATGTGCAAGTTAAAGTCTACAGGCTTAGAACATTCAATCGGTAAATGGATGGAAAACTGTCTAAAAGACCATATTCAGAGAGTAATGATTAATACTCTGAATGGTCTAAGGTTATTAGTAGCATATCTCAAGGTTCTATGTCTCCATAGACAAAGTCTACTGCGAGTTAGTCTGACTAAGGGGTTGATTTACTAAAGGCAAATGGCCTGTGCACTGCAAGTGCAGTTGCTCTAGATATGAGGGGAACATGCAAGGAAAATAAAAAAGCATTTTAAATTGCACATGATTGGATGATAGAAATCAGCAGAGCTTTCCCTCAATTCACAGCTTCCCCTCAGATCTAGCGCAAGTGTACAGTATAGTTGACTTTAGTAAATCAACCTCTGTTCCTACTGTTTTCCTTAACCTACCATTTTGGAAGGACAGTTACCGCGTTTAGGCGTGTTCACAAGCTGTTACAGGCATTTTGCGCTTCAAATGCCTCTGAACTTCCATCTGAACGCATTTTTTTTTGCTTTCCAAGAAATGCCTCTGAACTCAACTGCCTGTTAACAACCTTAAATGACCCTGTGTACATGGACTGATAAGATAACATTAGGGGAGTTCGGGTAAGCTGTAAAAAACTGCCAAATGCCTCTAAATGTCAGTTTAGAGGCAGCAGTGTACATGAGGCCTTAAACTGTAGTGAGTGTGTATGTACTCATGATGCTTCAAAGGATCTGTATTTTTGACTTGGAATATCTCCTGTAAGTGCACAATATATAACTAAAGAGTTTAAAAAATGGGTTCCTGCTTCTGTGCAAGAGAAGCATCATCAATCTGCCTTCAGCATAGCAAATCAAATGATGAGGTTTTGCCCATGGCCCTCTTTCTCCTGGTTTTTGCCATAGCTATGGGTGTGGGTATATTGTGGGGTACTCACAGAGTAAAATGCTGAATACAGGGTAAGCCTGTCCAGAACAAGTACGCAACAACCCACGTGTAGCACATCCTATAGAGTGTCCTCGTACTTTATAAAGGCTTTAGGTGAAAGTGAAGGTAAAGTGTGTGACCAGTAGTGTGATGTAACACCTGATCATCCACCAGAGACCAAGCTCTGAGTGGTTGAATTTTAGCATCAACTTTGAAAAGTTTATACTGTAAAGTGAATGCATTCCAAACATAGTCCTGGTTTTTACAGTAACGGGCAGATACTGGACTGCATATAAATTCCAGGCTCTGACCATCACTGTGGGCATACCCCTGAAATGGTCTTCGGTGTGTCGATTCCATAGAGATGTACCACAAATCTGGACCTGTGTAACACCCTGTGGCTGGCAACAATACGTTCCAAGATGTTACAGAGATTGTGCCGATCTGGATGCACTGTTATCAATGGTATTAGATGGCAGTGAAAGATGACTGAAGATGAAGAATCCATAGATAAATCAAAATAATAAACTCGTTAAGTTGAGGGATTTCTCTATAAAGGAGAATAGGTCCATCACTTTAAGACACTAGCAAAAAAACTGCGAACTCACAAAGGGGTAGGATTATAGGGGAGGCGCTTGCTATGGGGGCACTGGGGGGGGGGGGGGGGGGGGA